>CAJHNH020000389.1:15000-35000 GCA_905116865.2 Candidula unifasciata
ACAACGTTATATTCCTAAGGAAATCATCGGATACAAAGACTGAGGCCTCACAAGGTTATATTCTCAAAGACATCATTGTATACAGAGATTGAGGCCTTACATAGTTATATTTTCAACGAAACCAGTAGGTACAGAGATCGGGGCCTCACAACGTTATATTCTCAACGACATCAGTCGATAAACTCAAGTGAAGCTCTGCTGTAGAGCACGTACAGCAAGGACGTGAAATTACCTTAAGTTATCTGAGCAAGCGAGTTTCAGTATCTTTCCAATGGGTTCTGAATGTTAGTTTAATTATCTAAACGTGTGGACGCCATCCCATATAAAGATGTTTCACGGCGATAAACAACGTGTTACACAGCGTTTGGCAGCTAGACTGCGATAAGTCTAAAATAAGATTTTTTATCAGTTCTGGTTATGCCTAGTGGCACACGTGGCTTCAGAGAGGACTTTCCATGCTTTCCTGTCCTGTGCAATCTTCAGTGCAGTTTTCCATGTCAAAGATGCCGCACTCAGGTCACTTTCCATCGTTCGTCTCCATGTTGTTTTTGTGCGCCCCTGCTTTCTCTTTCCCTCTGGTGTCCATGTGAGAGCTGTTTTGGCAGGTATATCAGAAGTCATTCTCATAAAGTGGCCAAGCCATTTCCATCTTCTCTTGGTAATCATACTGTCTAAAGTTTCTTGGTTTGTGGCTTGAAGTAGTTTAGAGTTTGAGATATAATTTTTGATAATTCTACGTAGACATGTGTGGTGGAAGGTGGACAGATTGTGTGCATCCTTTTTGGTCATTCTCCAGCATTCCGCTCCATAAAGAAGAACTGGCAAAATGATGCTCTTGTAGAGTCGGAGTTTTGTTCCTCTGCAGTAATTGTTGGATTTCCAGATTTGCCTCATCCTTCCAAAAGCAGCTCTAGCTTTGTTCAGGCGTGACTGTATGTCTTCCTCTGTCCCTCCCAGTAGGGACACCACACTGCCAAGATATGTGAAATGTTCTACATTTTCAAGAGTTTTGTTATTTATGGTCACTGGTTGTTGGTTTGGACTGCTTGTCATGATCTTAGTTTTCTTTGTATTTATTCTCAGTCCCACCATTGCTGCTGTGCTGTGTAGTCTGCTACTTTTTTCTTGTATATGTTCGTGTTTATGTGATATGAGTGCTATATTATCTGCAAAAGAAGAGGAGAGATGACATAACACATCCCTCTCTTACACCTGTCTTTACTGGGAAAGATGTATTGTAATTTTTTATACTGCAGGAAGTCTTTATAGAAGAGAGCAATTATGTTAACTATTTTTTTTCTTGAATTCCATAATGTCGTAAAATTTGCCATAGACTGTCTCTATGGACGCTGTCAAAAGCTTTCTCAAAGTCCACAAAACTTAAATATATACTTCTCGGCCATTCATTGCATTGTTCTAAAATGTTACGTATGGCGAAGCTGCGTTTAGTTGTTCCTATACCCTTTCTGAATCCTGCTTGTTCTACTCGTAAGCATTTATCTACTCCTTTTTCAAGCCGCATTATGATGATTTTACAAAATATTTTGCTTGGTACTAAGAGTAGAGTAATTTCCCTCCAATTATTGCAGTCTGTTAAGTCTCCTTTTTTGGGGGGATTTGGACTATTGTTCCTTCAGTCCAGTCATAAGGCAACACTTCTTTTTCCCAAATATCATTGAACAGTTGTTCTAGAATGCTAGCTGTTGTGTTGGGATTTACTTTGAGAAGTTCTGCTGGCAGTTCGTCTTTGCCTGGTGCTTTGTTGTTCTTTAAAGTGTGGATAGCTTCAAGGATTTCTTGCTTGCTTGGTGGTTCAGTAATAATGTCAATGTCCTGAGAGGCTGGTTGAATATCTGGGGGATTTTCAGGATCAGGTCTGTTCAAGAGGTCGGAGAAGTGTTTAGTCCACTGCATGTCTTGTTTTTGTTCTGTGGTGAGTAGTCTGCCTTGGTTATCTCTGATGGGTATGCTGTGATAATTGTTTCTGCTTCCGCAAATTTGCTGGGTAATTTTGTGTAGGGTTTGTAGATCATGTGCCTTAGCAGCATTTACTGCTGTTTCTGCTAGATTTTCCATAAATCTTCTTTTGTCAGCTCTGTCACTTTTCTTTATCATTTTATTTAGTTCGCTATATTCTAACATTAGTTTGTCTTTCTGTCGTTCTGATTTAGTGTGATTTATGAGGCTCTTTATTCTTTTTCGCTTGGCAATATAGTCCATGGTTTGACTGCTTTTCCATTCTGTGTGATGTTGTTTCCTGGTTCCTAATATGTTGTTGCTAGTTGATTTGTAAGTTTCTTTGAGCTGGTTCCATCTATCTTGAATGCTGATTGCATTTTGAGTGTCTGGGTCACTGGATAGGGTTTGCAATCTATTCTTCCACTAAATTTGTAGTAGAACTCAAGAATAGATTTCAACCACTAAATTTATAGTAGAAAATAAGATTTTAGCGACCATAATTAGTCGCTTTGAGGTTTAAGGTTTGAACACGGATCAACATCATGACACACGGGTAGTAGCACATAAGTGCTCCGTTCTTCTTTTAACTTAGGTCCGAGTCGAAAGAAACTCGGCACAGTGCACAGGCTCTGTAGCACCAGTGAGGACCCTGAAATACTTTGGGTGGATTTTTAACTTTAAATTTTGCCCGGGCAGCGCCGTTGGGCTACTCTTTTTTATTTTCAGCTGCTAATTTCTTACGAGCGTAACAATACACACGGGCGACCGATCACTACCAAGAGACCAAGGAGAATTACTAGAAGTCCAAGTCCACGTTAACAAATTCTAGCCATTACCGGGGATTGAACCCGGAACCTCTAGCACTCGTGGTGGACACCATACCTCGAGACCACGCAGTTCCCTAATTAGTCGCCTTGTACAAAATACTTGTCAGGGAAAAGGAGTCTTTTTTTTAAATAAAAGGTTTCCAGAACCTACAAGGGAATGTAGTGGATCCGTCCCCACGCCTTCGTGAGTCTTCTTCTTCTTCTCTTCCACCGTGTACCTCATCGAAGTGTCGGGGGAAGAAGTATTGTTCGTTGATAGGCTCTGTCAAGAGCACTATTAAGACTGATGTTCATTTCTGTAAGGCTGTTCTTAATGCCATCACTCCATCTTTTCCGAGGTCTTCCACTCGCTCTATACCCGTTGTAACGTTTTAGTGTGGCTCGCTGTGGCGGATAGTACCAGGGCATTCTTGTTAGGTGTCCAAAAATAAGTACGCCTTCATGAGTACTGGGTCCAAATGGCTGGACCTATATTTTATAGACCAATCGGCACTTGATGGGTGTTTTGGGTCAGCATCACATCGGCCGCCTTTACTTCCCAGGACTTATACCTGGTATCCACTGAGGGCTGGGTCGACCTGGGAGCCAAGGTCATGTTTGAAAAAAGTCGGGCTCAGGCAGGACCCTATTCAACCACCTTTCAATCTGTAGGCGAGAGCCCGGCCGCTACACCACAGAGGCTCCCTCCTGGAGAATGTAGGTCCCCACATATACTTATAAATATAAACTATTCAACATAAAAACGAAATGCATGATTATCCGATAGTGCTTTCCTGTCACAGTTAACCGATAGCGAGTTTTTAATTAGTTGACGGGAAAGTTCGTACGTCTACAAACTATTGACATCCTAGATGCCTAAGAACTGTTAAATGATTGGTTGAACCCTAAAGTATTCTCGTGTGCAATTCGAACAATTTCTCTTGATAAATTATAAAAATTTGTATTTAACAATTACAATAAAATATACTGTGTTCAAATAAAAATAAAAAAAACGCATTGATTTCCAATGGTGCTTTACTTTTTTTTTTTTAAGTTTCCACTGCTGAAAGGAACATAATTTTGAAATTCAAAGTCTTTTTTAATTTAATGAGTGATTTTGTTCAAATTGCACAAAAGAAATACGTAGGATTCAACAAATCAGTTGACAGATCTTTTTTCATCAGGTTCATTGATAGTGTTAGGCGTACAGATATCTTAGAGTCGGAATAGAGGCAGGAGAAGATCGAGACCTGGCGTCATGACCGAGGTCGGCCCACCCTCCGAGATTGTATAGGAAGTAATAAGCGGAAACAATTGTCAACGATGGAGAGATCTTTCTACTGATGATCGGTGGACTCTTGCTGTATGTGCTTCCCTGTGGAGTTCTTCTTATTTTTTTTTTTTTTTTAACTATTAATCAATCAGGTGCCGTCTCCACAATGAAGGTTGGCTGCAATGGATCTCCAACAAGCCCTGTCTCTTGCCCTTGATGTACACTCACTCATACTGCTGTTCGTCCATCTCTTGATGTTATCCTCCCACTTGTAACGCTGTCTGCCTTTCGCTCGCCTACCTTGAACCTTTCCCTCTAGGATGATCTTTACAATACTGTTATGTCTTTTAATGTGGCCAAAATATTTCACTTGTCTCTTTTTTTTTCACCTAGCAACTCTCTTTTCATTCCCAATTTCCACAGTACCTCTGTATTTGATAGCTTTTGTTTCCACATCTCCAAAGAATTGATAACAGGAAAGCGCTATTGGAAATGTATGCTTTTTTCCCACTAATGTTCTTTTCAGTAGCTATGCGAATTATTATTTTTTTTTATTAATTTATTTATTACCCGGAAACAATTTACGTTATGCTGATGACACAGTCTTGATAGCAACAAGTCAGAAAGAACAACAGGAAATTTGTATTACTCAATACTGATATTTTAAAGTAACTCACGGAAACGGGTAAAAAGTTATCCTCGTCTCCTGTACCACAAGTGGAATGTAAAGCCACACTCGTGTAAACGTTGGAGTGATTGTCAAAATGAAAACTGGCCCCGATCATGTTGTATCGCTCCAGGCTGTGATGTTTTCTCTCAGCGTACAAAGCCTGAAAACATTTTAATTCACGTGCTCATCTGAGTTAACTAAAGACCTGAACTCATTGACATTTCTAGATTCAGAAAACGCACACGAAAGAAGTTAAAAAAAAAAGAAAGTAAAGTAATGAATACTGTTCCACGCCTTGAGACGTATAGGGCATATAGGGCTAGACCTATATTTTATAGATAAACGGCACAAGATGAGTGATGTGGTCAACATCATGTCGGCCGCCTCTACTTCCTGGAACTGCACCTGGTACCCACTCAAGGCTGGGTCGACCTGGGAGCCACGAAAGAAGTGGACAGCTGTATTTAGATAGCCAACGACAAAACAGACCCTGTAGCCTTGTGTGCTAGACATTGAAGAATTTGGACACAGAACTTTGCCTATGCACGGCCATGCACTCTGCACGCAATAGACAGAACGAACGAAAGAGCGAACGAACAACGAACGATCGAGCAAACAAATAAACTATATTTTTAAAGTGTTCGGAATTGGGCACGCAGGCCCGTCTAACATTCTGCTCTTCCAGTCAAGTCCTTGCATACAGTTATTCATTTTTTTCGCAATGCTAAACTCAGGTCTGGCTAGTTGGCATTCTGGTGGAACCAAGCTACAGTCGAGTCCACTTAAGTCGAACTCGTATAAGTCGAATTTCAGTTAAGTGACCAACTTAGTCCCGGCATTTTCTCTCTTGTGTGTGATGTATGGATAAGTAGAATTCCTGATAAGTGGAAGCATTTTCTTGGGTCCCTGCGACTTCTACTTTTCCAGGCTCGACTGTATATGGAAGGCCACAGCCAGTGAGCATACTTTTGACCTTTTTTCCAGTCAATGCCGGCGTAGTGGGTAATGAACAGAAAGACAGATTGGCAGTTTCTGCCCCACTGGGTGGTAAATTGATCCATGACAAGGCAGATGTGGTCTAGCCCCATTAGGAACAAGCAACGCAATCAGTAAAGAAAAAAGATTATTGTGGCCTGAAGAGAATGAGGCACCTGGGTGTAACCAGAGGGTCTGGCCGGCTCACTACACTCAGAGGAAAGGCAAGACGACGTATAACCAGATTGTGACCTGTGCCGTCAGTATTGGAATTCTGCGCTGGATGCTGAAAATTAAGACATAGCACGCATGGGAATGCCCTGAGTGCTGTGATATCTGCTTGACTCAACTCAACTCAACCCAAGCTTTATGGATACAGTAAAAAAAAATCTGCGTCGGACCACAATCTTCATAGAGACCTGTCGCCTTCTCAACTGAAAACCATTGGGAGAGCAAATGAACAGAAGATGCAAATAAACGAAGTAGAAATATCAGGACCCTCTTGATAACAGACTGCATGCCACCAAGAAAATAAAAACAAATATTTTAGAAATAGCCCACATTTTCCCTAGATTTATTGCAACTAATAGGGCTTACTGTAGTTAGAAATGTTCACATTCCCGTGCTTGTATTGAAAACTTTAATGCTATTGATAATGTTTACTATTACTTGATGTATAAATGAAACGATGTCTGAAAGAATGGAGCTTAAAGGGAAAGAATGGTACAAGAGCTTGTGTGTTCAGTTCTTAACCCTTGGAAAAAAAAAGTTTGTTCGTTCG
Organism: Candidula unifasciata; assembly: GCA_905116865.2. Lineage (NCBI taxonomy): Eukaryota > Metazoa > Mollusca > Gastropoda > Stylommatophora > Geomitridae > Candidula > Candidula unifasciata. The sequence goes on from CAJHNH020000389.1 coordinate 21,465, forward strand.
TGTCTAAGAACTAGTCAGAACAATACAATTTGTTCATCATGCCCTTTCAATGACCCCAAAGGGTTCCCCGGCGAGTAATTTGAGATATTCGCAGGAACTTCCTCTTCTGTCCCGTATCCCTTAATGACTCAAGTAGAGGACACAATAAGACAAGTATGCATGCTGTAGAACATTGGGCGAGGAAAGGAGTGGGTCAAGTACCAGCGGGAAAGTCTGACCTGTGTAGGGTTATGATAACAATGGGCTGCCTGTTGAAGATGAGGACGGATATGAAGTCTGGTGATGAAGTGCTTTTTCTTCTTCTTATTCTTTTTCTTCTTATTCTTTTTCTTCTTCCTCCTCTTCTTCTTCTTAGTCTTCATCAGCTGTAAACTCTGGTAGAATGTTCTAATTGTTCCCTTACTCCTGGCCTTAAATCATGTTCCAGAACTTGAGTATTGTGTGCATATATCCGCTTTTCTGATGTGTCTCTTTAAGCAGAATGCTGGTTTCTCGCCTCTCAAGCAATTCCTTCTTAGGAAACTCTTCTAATGCGTTGCTGACTACGAGATGGTTCTTAGATAAGCAGTGGCTCTATTCTTTTCCCACAAAGAATGGGGTCCCGGAACTCACACGAAGGTCTTCCGCTAACTCAATCCAAGTCATTTTCCTTTGTTATCGCGTGCAGCTTACCAGTTAAGTAAGCAGTTATGAGCAAATTATTAAATAAAATCTGAAGTATGTACAATCTTCTTAGCGTTCAGCTATGGCAAAGTTTCAAAAAGCTTCAACGTCACATACTGTAAAACACCAACAAACACACCAAGTAAAACCATTTCCAATTTTTGTAATGTTGCGATGTATAATGATGAAATTTGCATTGTCAGCAATAATTTTTCACAGCATTGCTGTATTTGATGAAAGAATCAAACAATCTTGATTGACGATAAAATACTCAAAGTTGAAATTGAATTTTTTAGGACATCAAATGTCGAATGGTATGCTCATGAATGATGAGAGAATTATCTCAGAAATATTGAATTTAAAGAATCCTACCACGAAAAAGAAGATGCGAAGTCTACTTGGGCTCATAAATTACTATAACAAATTAATTACAAACTTCAGTAATTAGACAGCCGCTTTTTACTAAATTAGTAAAGAAAAGGTCCGCCAATACGAAACAGTTGAACCCGGAACGTGATTAGGCCTTCGCTATGATCAAAGGCCTCTTCTCTACCCCCCTCCCCTTCCCCTTTTTAAAACTGCCTAATTTTAAACAGCATTTCATTCACAGATGTTATGGCAGTGGTGGGCTGTTTGATACAGCTAGAGGGAGACATCGTGCATCCGATCTGCTACATTAGCAGGAAGCTGACTCTAGCTGAATAAAAGTACTCAACAGCGGAGTAAGAATGTCTCGCGGTAATCTTTTGCGGGTCCAATCTGAAGCGTTTTCTACTTGGCAGAGATTTCCTCCTGCAGACAGACAATCATACACTTCTTATTCTCAAGTCGGGTATACCTAACATGTTCGATGGGCATTACTCTTACAAGACTTCCTATTTGAAATTACTCATAGAAAGATATCGACCAATAACATCGCTGACGTTTTGAGTAGTCTGTAAACATAGAACATTCAATAGACAAATAGGGGTCGTCAATTATAAAACCAGACTTTTCAAAATATGATATTAAATTTGGTATTTCCGTGCTTTTAGTCAAGACACTGATAGCAGATTCCAGAAGATAGTAAGTGTAAAATGCAGTTTTCGCTGGTGATTATTCAGCATAGTCACTATATGATCGGGAATATATTATTCAGAAAAAAAAAAAAAAAAAAACAATGAAAAATCAACTCCTAATGCTTGTTTCAAAATGTACCTTTTCTACAAATAAATCAGTCCTTATAGCCCCCCCCGCTGCGCCAGCAAACAAGCTGTCGATGTTCTTACCATCATGTACAAATTGCTGTGCTCAAAAAATACCTTTCTGTGGAGCAACAACGAATCCAGACTTCGGCGATTGTCTTATCTACCAGTTTAGGATTCAGGTCAATCGAAAGTATTTGAAAGTTACAATTATTACCTCGACTACCAATACTACTGCTACTAATGATGACGACGATAACAATGATGACGACGATGATAAGGATGACAAATGTTGCTTATAATGATGATGATCAATGATTATGATGATGATGACAATGATGATGACGACGATAACAATGATGACGACGATGATAAGGATGACGAATGTTGCTTATAATGATGATGATCAATGATTATGATGATGATGACAATGATGATGACGACGATAACAATGATGACGATGATAAGGATGACGAATGTTGCTTATAATGATGATGATGGTTATGATAATGATGACAATGATGATGACGACGATAACAATGATGACGACGATAACAATGTTGACGACGATGATAAGGATGACGAATGTTGCTTATAATGATGATGATGATTATGATGATGATGATGACAATGATGATGACGACAACAACAATGATGACGATGATGATGATGATGAATTATGCTTACGATGATTATGATGCTGATGACAATGATGATGATAACGAAGATGATTATGACGATGATAATCATGACGATGATTATCTTCTTCTTGTTCGCGTTCACCAGCTGTAAACTCCGGCGAAAAGTTATGGTTTTTTCGTCCGCATCTAGACTACAATCCTGTTCCAGAACCTGAGTGTTGGACGATTATGATAACAATGGTGATTATTACAATGATAATTATGCTGATGATGATGACAAAAATGACCACGACAACGATAATAGCGATTCAGATTATTATTAATATTATGCAGACGATTATGATTATGTAGATACTGAATATGATGATGATGATTATGATCATGGTTATGATGATAAGGATAATGATAATAACAATGATGATGAAGACAATGATAACGATGACGATGACAATGATGGTGACGACGAGGACAATGATGATAATGAAGACAAGGCTGATGATGCTGAGTATGATGATAGTGATGATGACGATTGTAACGATGATGCTGGCGATGATCAAGATGATGATAATTATGATGATGATGATGGTTGTGACGATGATGAAGATTAAAACATACCTGTAAAAACTGATCATATATATTGGCAATAAGATAAACATGTTTGGAAAAATCGGTTATATATGCTGGCAATGAGTAAAACTTATTCGGAAATACCGGTTATATGTGCTGGAAATGATTTAAACACACATGGAAATACCGGTTATATGTGTTGGCAATAAGTTAAACACATATGGAAATGCCAGTTGTATATGCTGACAATGAGTTAAACACATATGGAAGTACCGGTTATATGTATTGGCAATAGGTAAAACATATATGGAAACACGGGTTGTAAATGCTGGCAATGAGTTAAACACACCTGAAAATACCGGTTATATGTGCTGGCAATGGGTTAAACACATATGGAAATACCAGTTATATGTGTTGGCAATGAGTTAAACAGACATGGAAATACCGGTTATATGTGTTGGAAATAAGTTTAAAACATATGGAAATGCCGGTTGTATATGCTGGCAATGAGTTAAACACACATGGAAATACCGGCTATATGTGCTAGCAATGAGTTACACACATGGAAATACCGGTTGCACATGCTGACAATGAGTTAAACACACATGGAAAATACTGGGTATATGTGCTGGCAATGAGTTAAACACATATGTAAATGCCGGTTGTATATGCTGGCAATTAGTTAAACACATGGAAATACCGGTTATATGTGCTGACAATGAGTAGTAGTTCGCCATTGCTTCTCTGTGGTCGGCTCTTGATACCACTGTCGAAACCAACGCAAGACAAATCGCCCGCATCTGGGGTGGAACCCAGCACCCAGGAATTACGAATCACGTTCGCAACGCCTAAGCCACAGACGCTGACAGCTCGATATAACAAAATACTGACAACCCGCTACATGTGACCGGAAATACCAGCCATTAAATACTGACAACCCGCTACATGTGACCGGAAATACTAGACACTAAATACTGACAACCAGCTACATGTGACCGGAAACACTAGACACTGAATATTGACAACCCGCTACATGTGACCGGAAACACTAGACACTGAATACTGACAACCCGCTACATGTGAGCGGAAATACCAGCCACTAAATACTGACAAACCGCTACATGTGACCGGAAATACCAGAAACTGGTTCAGCAAGGACCCACCAGGGGATGTGGCCGACACACAACACTAGTAGAGAGGCTGTTACTGCCACCACAGGAATTTGAGCTCTGGGTTAATTACATTTCAATATTATTATTGCTGACGCTGTTATGAGGAGGAGTTGGCCTCATGCGTTAGACCCGGGTTCGAATCCTCGGTAAGGCTGTGGATTTTTTTGCCAGGGGCAAAATAATTTCCTCACCTGCATAGTTGTGGCGATCGCACTGGCCATGCGGTCCCAAATTCTGAGGCTCAAAGACCTCATTGCCTACATCACAAAAGATGTATAATAAAAGCATTATCGGCTGTGTTTTTTTTTTTTTTGGGGGGGGGGGGGGAGGAGGGGGTGGGGGGCAGTCGCTCTTATGCCATGTATATTTGCCAGATAGAGTGTTGCCCCCTAGCATGGGGCGATTGCGGAAATTTTCTGAGTGTAAAGAGGTGCCTACTCAACTCATAAACTTACTTGCACGACTTCCAGATGAAACGCACTCGCGCTGAGTAGGAACTTCTTTTTGAGCAGCGCCCCTGCTTGGGACAGCATCAGTCTGAATCCTGTATATCTGGGCAACTGGCTCTCTGAACGAGAAGGGTAAAAGGATCGAGTTTTATCGCACCGAAGATGGTGACTGCGTCGTTCGGTTCACTAGTACAATTTCTGCGGAGATCCCTGGGGGATCGTCATCGAAACTACAGAGCGCATGCTTTGTGCGACGCTCTCGACAGGCATATGACTCTGCCTCGGTCCGCAGAACGGTTAGATAGAATGTCCTTATAAGAGGGTAAAAGTATTATTTAAACGTAATTTCACATACTGTTTAAGCGTGGCCGTGGTTTGGCCCAACTATAGCTGCAACGACTCAATTCCGTTTTCGGGCCAGTAAAACTCCATCTTTGTACTCTCCTTCGACATGGAGGTGACAGCCATTAAATCCAGCCATTGCAGCGACAGAGTCCGCAAGTCTCTTGAGAATTGCTTTATTTATACTCTGGGGACTTTAACACCCTCCGGACTGAATTGCCAACACAGTTTCATTTAAACTCCCAGGGGACTGAACTGCCCTCACAGTTTTATCTTCAATCCCCCAGTTATGGCCCCTGGTACTCCACAGGGGGTATTTATTCCCCCAGCCGACACCTGTAGTCATTCTGCTGGGAAACAACCGACCCGGCTGCTTCGAGATACCAGCTATGTAATTTTGTGTATCTGTGTAGTATTGTTTCAATAGCCGCAACGTTCCCGTTTTGTTTGTATTTGTTATATTGTGAAGCGTACTAATATACTTTTTGTTCGGTTTTATATCTTTTCTTATAAGGACATTCTATCTAACCGTTCTGCGGACCGATGCAGAGTCAGATGTGATCAAACTTGGTGCAATGATGGCGATCCCTTGTTCGTTAAATCTCCAGATGGTGATCACATCAGTAAAGATGCGCAACGTCATCAAATGACCCCGTTCTGTTGGCTAACAAACAAAACAAAAAAAAAATAAAGAAGTGGCAGGCCTGCCCGAATGCCCACCGTGACTACTTCTAGCAATCCAAGGCTCATCCCTGCTTTTTTTTTTTTTTTTCAGTAACCGTTTTTTCATTACACCACATTTGCAATTGCGCTTTGCATAATTTAGTAATTCGGCCACTATAGGCGGGCTTTTTTTCTCCCACCTCGTGTAATACTTCAGCTATACAGAACCAGTCATATCTTATAGAAGTAAATCACGGACAGTAAGTAGATTATGAGAAATGATGTTAAAGCTACAGAAATGTAGTTTTATAGAAGCATGATAAGAACACAGCAGACTGATTTAAAAAAAAAAAAAAAAAAGGCAATGAAGATATATGGAAAGATATTGGCACATACAGAAAGAAAAAAAAACACAGTTACAAGCATCATGTGAATCTGTTTGGTTCAAATTCTCATGGGCACAAAACGATCTTGGGTAATCTGAGTTTCAGCTTCATAGCAAAGGGTCGCCCCATAGTTGCTCCGCTCTTGTGCCAACCAAAACCACAAAGAGTCTTCATCACCGCCCTTTGAAGAAAGATTTAAACGGACTGCAGTCGAAGCTTATCCACTAATATGCACGCGTATTAAATGTATAAGGCAGTCATCAGAAGTGCTAACACAAACAGTCCAACCCTATCAATTCAGTTTATCAAAGACAGAAGCAGCAATTAAAAACTGATCAGCAGTTTCACACGTGATAAATTTTAACCATATAAGGTACCACCAATTCGTTGGCAACAGGCCACTCGTCCTTTTCGCCTCAGTGTTTGCAATTCATAATATCCCTTTGGTCACAGTTGAAAGACATTCCGATTAAAATCCACAGCTCACAGTGTCTCATCATACACTTAACTCAGCAGCTGGGCGACAGAACTATAACCTTCCAGTCTACAAATGGAGGAGAATACAACGGTGACCGTCTTTGAAAAAAAAATGTGCCATGACTAAAAACAGTGTACTATCGTCTATTTTGACCGGAAGCTGGCTACATAGTAAGAAATATAATATCGGAGTACACTGTGACAGCAGGACAGTTGGGGGAGAAGAGGCCAGGACATACCAACAGAAAAGATATAAGACAGCATGATATCGTGGCATGGCAGAGAAAGAGTTAGTTGAGCATCCTTTACAGGAGGTTTCAGATCCAGCCCCAGTATTTGGGGGATGTTCGTGGTTTTTCTAGGCAAATTTACATATAGTAGTTCCTTACAGTGACGCCACACAATCTAAGACCTACATGAAAAGAGGTAAGGACGTAGAGCACGATGCAGACCTAGAACACGATGGAAGGATAAGATCATAGAAACTCTCAAACAGCACAATGTGTCTGTGGTCGAGGATGCCAGAAAAGCAAGAGGCGGAATCTTATACCTTCCTAAGCACCCGAAGCGGTAAAACAGGACCTGTAGAAGGAGGAGGAGAAGAAGACGACGATTGCTATTGCTTACTAAATGATCATGTCTCAATACTACTGTAAACCCCCCCCCCCCCCCCCCCCGCCCCGCCGCCCCCCCCCCCCCCCGCAATCAGTTTCCGAGACAAGAGGCTGTTTACTAACCATTTATATTATTTGCGATTCCTTTACAGGATGTTGCGGAATCAACCCCAGCACTTTCTGTCTGTTGTAGTATTTCTAGGCAAATTTACGTCCAGTAGTTTGCCATTGCCTCTGCACGGTCAGCTCTCGGTACCACGGTCAAAACCATCGCAAGACAAGCCGGCACCCCGGCATTACGAAGCGCGTTCGCAACGCCCAAGCCACAGACGCCGACTTACTAACCATGACTCCTTGATATTCACGTCTTCTAGGCTGTCAGTAGATTAAGTTATGTAAATAACTTCGAAACTCTCACTACCCGTAGCACAGTCACCACTTCGTCTTGTCCCTGTCCCAGAGTCGGAATAAGTGCAGCAGGAGAAGATCGAGGCCTGGCATCATGACCCAGATCGGCCCACCCTCCGAGATTGTATAGGAAATAATGAACCGAAACAATTGTCGAAGAGGGACGGATCTTTCGATTGAGGATCGGTTGACTCCTGCTGTATATACTTCCCTGTGGAGTTCTTCTTCTTGTTATTTCTTCTTTGCCTTTGACATTCTGGGAATCTTTATATAGCACTTACGCTCAACAGCCCCTCCGTTTTTCCTTAAGGAGGTTCGGCCCCCGAGTAAAATTGCACGATGTTCTAGACAGAGATACTGAGCCAGGCGGGACAAAACTCGATGTCATGAATGCGACCCTCTCACTTTAAAATGTATACTTTACACAACAACTTTGAAAACATCTGGCAAAGATTTCTTTTCCATTTCTTGTCCTATTTACGCCGCCAACTTAACCATCCGAGACAAAGTTAGAAACGATATGGCCAGACAAACACCATACAGCAGATTCATTGAGAAACAGAAGATCAGATGGTTTGGTTATCAAGTAAGAACGCAGCCAGTACAACTACCAACGTAGGCGCCACTCATAAAAAGATCTGAAGTGAAAGCAAGAGGCTGTCCTAGAAGAAAATGGATTGATGACATTAAAGAGCTTCTACATCGCACGGAATGACAATAGCTATTGCTGCCATCAAGCAGTGGATGGTTAACTATTCCTCCCCACAATGCTCAACGCAAGAGTGGAAAATGATAATGATGATGATGATGATGATGATGATGATGATGATGTACTATTTCCACGCCCTTCCCCCATATGATGTTTATTTAAACATTCTCTAACCTTCTACTGTCCTCCTTTGTATGTCTGTTTTAGTGGGCACATTCAAAACCTCTGCTATAGACTGCGCAGTGCCCAGTCTGTCCACATTCGATTCGCCATTATAACTTCTGAAACAGAATCGTTACGCAAGATATTCCTGGAGAACTACATTCAATCCTCTTCCTTGAATCACATGTTTTAGGTCCCTTATATGCGCCTTTGGGCGTATTGGGCATATAGGGCTAGACTTATATTTTATAGAACCATCGGCACGGGGTGGATGATGTGGTCAGCATCACGTCGCCCGCCTTTACTTCCGAGGACTATACCTGGTACCCATTCAAGGCTGGATCGGCCTGAGAGCCAGGTCTTTTTTAAGGGGGGGGGGGGGGGAGTCCTGCTTCGTTAGGACCCGAACCTAAGACCTTGCGATCCGCGTGAAAGCGCCTGGCCACTACACCACTGCGGCGCTCAAACGAAAAAGTACAAGTAATTAAAGAACCCGTTTTTTACACTAGAAGTGCATTAGGTATTTGCTGATAATCTCATTTAAGAATCGACATCATAACACACTGGGAACATCCATAGGTGCTCAGTCTCCGGCAGAAAATGTATTGAGGCAGTGACTCTCAATCTCTTAATGCTGCGACTCTTTAACACAGTTCCTCATGTTGTGGCGACCTCTCACCATACAATTATTTTCGTTGCTACTTCGTACCTTCAATAAATATGTGTTTTGCGATGGTCTTCGGCTATCCCTGTTAAAGGGTCGTTTGATCAACAGCAACAACAAAAGTCGCTCACCATAGGTTGAGAACCATTGTCTTAAGGCGTAGATGAGTAATGTGATGGATTTTCTTCACAGCACTCCAGACACATCAAAAGGTGCTCAGATTCCCCCTTCAACATATTCATCAGCAACACGCTAATAATAGTGGTAGTCCTATTCTGGTTAACAAGACTTCGTGTGCGTCTGTGGTGCCTCTCATGCTTGTCTGTGCCGATCATTACTCCCAGTTACTGTATTCTTAGCAATGATGTGGACACTTTGCTCCAAAAGTCATCAGAACGTCCTGTCTCTCTAAGGACAATAACAATTTCAGCCTAATCCATAGGCCAGCCATCTGCACTAATGTAGAACTGGCAGTCTATCAGCTCTTTCACTGCCACCAACACTTGCACACCCCGAGACAGATATGAAGGTAACTGCACGCACAGGTAAAGTCGGGAGATGTGAACCAGTGTCATTGCACACGGTTATAAACCATAAGTGCTCTGCCACCAGTACGGACAACTGATAAGAATTGTCCGTCTGCGTCGCAGTCCGCACGTAACTCTGTAGCTAGGAACACACAACCTTCTGATCCGAAGGTGAACGACTAGCCGCTACACCACAGCAATTCCTGTGAAACAACAAGACGAGCAGAAAACAGCACGTTCGAGGGGGGGGGGGGGGGGGGGATCATGTGCAATCTCCAGAAAGACGTTTGGCTGCAGCACCCACTGTTGTGTTTGGAAATGTTATGTGGTGAGGCTCCCATCTCTTGCAAGGCCTAACTCTCGTGACATCAGGTCCAAAGAAATCCAGCTTGGGTTCACCAGACACGAATGGATTGCAACACTAAGAAGTTTACGAACGGCTGCCCTAACCTTCATCTATGTGCCAGGTCAAGTGGGTGTTCAAGGGAACGAGCGTGCAGATTATCTTGCAGACACTGCGGTTGCTATGGCTGGTCCGGTTCTGGACAGAAGCGATGTCATCAATGCTATGCGCAGCACTTATCGTATGAATTAATCAAGTAACAGAAAGTATTGTGAACGGCACTCATAGAAAGAAGTAGAAAGATAGAAGAACACACTAGACAACATAAAAATCGAAAGCTATAGTTACCGTGCCGGGAATTGAACCTGTCACCTCCAGACGGCGTCTGCGCCTCGCCATGAATACAAGTGCACTGAGATACATGGTCAACTAGGCACCCCCCAAAAAAGGTGTCTCATTGGCCATGTCTATCGTACAGCTTGAAATCCACGACTATGGAATACGGACATAATTCATTTCAACCCATTGTAATGGCACCATATGTTACAGAAATTTATATTAACGAAGCAAATGTCGAATAACAATCACAGCAACAATTTACGAACACAGTAGACCTTATTGCCTTGTCTAGAATACACAAACATTTAAGAAAGGTATTTGATTGGTAGGTTCCGGTGTGTATACGTCATTCCTATAAATAAACAGAGGGGGGGGGGGGGGGACCATTTGAGGCCGTTAAATATTATGAATTAATCAAGTAACAGAAAGTATTGTGAATGGCACTCATAGAAAGAAGTAGAAAGATAGAAGAACACACTAGACAACATAAAAATCGAAAGCTATAGATACCGTGATAGCACTTATCGTAACAACAAGCACGCCGAAGGGCATGACTTTGTATCCCTGTCTAAACGGTTGGACATTGAAAGGGGGGTGGGGCGCAGCCTGGAGTTAACCAACACAGAACAGGCGTCATAGGTCGTGTTACACTTATAGAAATTCTTAGGAGCAGATCAGAGCATCTATGGATATGTTTGCAGCGCTGTAATGATAATCCTTACTAATCACCAAAAGGCATTTCTAAAGCATTTAGAACGGTCTAACCGACCGCTACGGAAAACGCACCCCAGTCTTTCGGGGATCTTGAACATATGAAACTCAATCACCAACCTCTAAGCCACATTAAATGGTTTTCAAATCCTTTTCAAAATCAGCAAAGCGGTATTCCTTAATATTTACTCACACACATAGAAACGAACAAATGCTTACTCTTGGAGAGATGAAAGGTACATCTCAAACTTCCTAGGAGTGGCAACGGGCATTATGAAAGATTGCGTTTCGTTCATCTCAAATAGAGCTACCTCAGTTGATTTTCTGGAGAAATGGAAACAAGTTTCGCACAATCATATAAACCTTGAGAGCCATTATGTTAATTCCTCCCTCTTTTAATACTCCTCCTGCTTCTAGAACACCAACAACAACAACAGCAACAATAACAGCAGCAACAACAGCAGCAACAACAACAGCAACAACAACAACAACAGCAACAACAACAACAACAACAACTGCAGCAACAACAACTACTACTAATACTAAAATAAAAGTAAAGGACCCTTTTCCACGCATTTGGGCAGATAGGGCTAGACCTATTTTAATAAACCAATCGGCACAAGATGGGTGATGTGGTCAGATTACGCCCTTCGCCTTTACTTCCCGGGACTGCATCGGTACCCACTCAAGGCTGGATCGACCGGCACCCAAAATCATTTTTTTTTTATTCTGTCTTCGCCAGGGAGCGAAACCACGACCTTCCGTTTTGCAGGCAAGCGTATACCTACCTACCAAACAACACTAAGATGCTTCGGCCAGTACCCATTTCCTCGTAAAGACGTACACATGGGCTGCGTGGTCTCGAGGCATGGTGTCCTCGCGTGCTAGAGGCTCTGGGTTCCGTCCCCGCTAAGGACTAGGATTTTTTCTCGTGGACTTAGAATACTCCCTCGATCTCTGGGTAGTGAGATCGGACGCCCGTGTGCATCGTTGCGCACTTTAAAAGAATCGTTTGGCAGTTAGAAATTGAAAAGAATAGACTAACGGCGCTGCCCGGGCAAAATTTGGAGTTGATAATTTGCCTAAAGTATTTCAGGAACCCCCGCGGTGCTACAGAGCTACGATGTGTGTGTGAGGGAGGGAGAGAGAGAGAGAGAGAGGGGAGAGAGGGAGAGAGGGAGAGAGAGAGACCTTGAGTAGAACTATCACCATGGAGGGCTTGATAAACATACAAGACCTAAAACAGGTGGACAACGAACAGCCATACATGGAGTACTATGAATTCAGCCCTGTGCGCAGCACTAGGCTCAAAAGGAAGCACTAGGATCAAGAGGAAGCACTAGGCTCAAGAGGAAGCACTAGGCTCAAGAGGACGCACTAGGCTCAAGAGAAAGCACTAGGCTCAAGAGGAAAGACTAGCTGTGGAAGGCAAACGAGCAATGGACCACACGGACATAATGAATATTATTTCAGAAGTAAGATGTCTGAGCGAAACAAAAGGTGACCGTGACTCTACATCCACGACCACACTGCGCGCACGCGAACGCACGCACACACACACACAAAACGTCAAATTAAAACGGGTGAGGCTAGAGAAAAATACTCTGCATGGGGGCTAAAGAGGAAGAATAAACCAACACAGAACTGGTTTGTTACTTGTCCGTTTCGATATCCTTGCACATCGGTCCGACCCACTCGTGCTCAGTCTTCCGATGCAGCAGCCATTTCGGTGTCTCTATGCTCAGCGTAGCCATTGTCAGCTGATTAGCACATCTTACCTCTTCACCCTGCAACCAGTTTCCGCAAGCTTGTCATCGTTTAACCCATTTCCAGCAGGCGGTCATCTCTCTCTGATTCCCTTGTCTCAAAGTATCTGGAACGCATCCCATTTAGTGCGCCTGTCCTGTCTATATATCTTTCTTCACTAACCTCTACAGGCACCGCCAGTCTGTCAGCTCTTTCATTTACTTTCAAACACCCCCCCCCCTTGCCCCTCTTCCCCCTTTGTCCCATCCTACTGTCCCAGTGTGTAAGGCCGTGTAAATTTCTTGTTGCGAGACTTCTGGATGTTGTCAACGCATTCTGGTCCAAGTATGCCACTTTGGATTTCCTTAAACATGTTCGGTTCTTTTTATGATGGTCTCCCCATTTCCCCAGTTGTAGGTCAACTCCATTAACGAGCTGGTTAATTTATCTACCGTGGTCGAGGTTATGTATGGGTGTCGCAGTCTGTTGGTGTCTGGTATTAGCGTTTTTATTTCCGAGAAAATGACGGCCTGTGACATAGGTTTCGTCACTCTCTAGGGCGACTGTGTGTTGGACCCAGTATCTAAATATTTTTGAAGTGTTAAAAGCTCTGGCATGGTGAAATCTACAACACGCGGTATCAGTGCGGAATATCCCCGTGACCTTGTGTGAAAGTCGGATCACTCGAGGCCGACCTATCAGGAGTGAGGTGATCAGTAGGTCGTCCAATCAGAAGCGAGCTAGTGTGTAGCTATATGCAAATGGGGAG
>CAJHNH020000389.1:40000-47500 GCA_905116865.2 Candidula unifasciata
AACCGCTGCGTCCCCATCTTCAGCAGCAAACAAAGAGTTTCAATTCCGATGATACCGGTAACTGTCTGATTGTACATCTGTCTCATCTTTCCCTTAACAATGAGGGGAGAAACACTGCAGAAACTTACCATAGATGTGATAAATGTTTTCTATCTTACTATAGATATGATAAATGTTTTCTATCTTACCATAGATGTGATAAATGTTTTCTATCTTACCATAGATGTGATAATTATTTCTATCTTACCATAGATGTGATAATTGTTTCCTATCTTACCATAGATGTGATAAATGTTTCCTATCTTACCATAGATGTGATAAATGTTTCCTATCTTACCATAGATGTGATAAATGTTTCCTATCTTACCATAGATGTGATAATTGTTTCCTATCTTACCATAGATGTGATAAATGTTTTCTATCTTACCATAGATGTGATAAATGATTTCTATCGAGCCATAGATGTGATAAATGTTTTCTATCTTACCACAGATGTGATAAATGTTTTCTATCTTACCATAGATGTGATAATTGTTTTCTATCTTGCCATAGATGTGATAAATGTTTTTTATCGAGCCATAGATGTGATAAATGTTTCCTATCTTACCATAGATGTGATAAATGTTTCCTATCTTATTATAGATGTGATAAATGTTTTTTGTCTTACCATACATGTGATAAACGTTGAATATCTTACCATAGATGTGATAAATGTTTTCTATCGAGCCATAGGACCTCAGGAGTCCTCCACTAACGACAGCGATCATGTCACCCACCATCTCTGCCTCTTCTATGCTCTCCGTGCACACGATGACGATCTTGTCTTCCGTGTTTCTCCGTATCACATTCCAGCACTTGGACTTTGTGTAGGGATCCATGTCCAGAGTCGGGAAGTCAAACAACAGTATCTGCAAAGATGGCAGTAATTGTATCAGACTCCATGAAGATGCTTTAGAAGATAGCAGCAGGGGGTATACGCTCTGAGTGGGTAGAAAGCATTTAAAAATCGCACTTAACCTTCCTCACCTGGATCTCCCCACCTGGTCATGCTAGTGTAAGGGGTAATGAGCGAGCGGACCAACTGGCAAGCAGTGCACCAACGCATGCAGGAAGAAGCATAGACAGAACAGATATCATCAACGCTGTACGGACTGGGTTAGTGGATAATGAGGAATCTCTGACACTAACATGATTGCGTGACAAGGGAGTTAAAGCATGGGGAAGCCAATCTATGTCGCCTTCGAAGACGGGATAAAGACATAATAACCAACTCCTCACGCATGGGAATGCCTAGTGTGCAGAAACGACGATTGTGATAACAAATCATCTGCAGAGATGGTTAAACTGCTAGAATGATTAAAATACGGTAACAGAAAATGACTACTGTAGGATTTAGTCACGCCCGTGTAGTGGGTATCAATACGGACAACAGGTAACAAGCGATGCTAGTCAGTTTCTACTGGTTCGTTACATTCTTTCAAGACATATTCATCACACCACTTTGTTATCTGTTCCTTGGATTGGATTGGATTGGATTGGATTTTTTACCCCACCAGGACATCACACAAGCGATAAACACCCAATGACACAAAGTGCCACCATGCGGATGAGGATCACCGTGGAGAGGTCCCAGAAACCGCGTTCAGACATTTGGCCATAATGATGACCTGCCTATATTGCGGCCCCTGGCAAAAGCCAGAGTGGGGCTTCAAATAACAAAAAATAACGTCCTAAGAAGGACGAAAAGTTTTTTTAATCTGTTCCTTGTGATTTCCTCTCATAAATACCATAAGGTGAGGTTCAGCACAGCGCATAAAAGTCGCAACATCCACAAAGATTGTTTTTAAACACACACACACACACACACACACACACACATATATATATATATATATATATATATATATATATATATATATATATATATATATATATATATATATATAGGAGGGAAAGTCAATAAATCGTTATGGAATGGCGGGAATATGTAGTGACAGCAACATCGAACCTCATGCCTCCGTTCCTTAGGTGGCGCTAGGTGATGCATGCGCAACACAAAACAAAACGGATTGTAAATCTCAAAGAACAGCGTGCTGTTGTGCGTTTTTGTTTGGGGTGGATGGGGGAGGAGGGACGGGGCGAGAGAGCTCCCTGCAAAGGACATTCCTACGGAATGTTTTCCTGTTTGTGCTGACACATGTTTATCATGTAAAGCGGTGTATAGCTGGGTAAAGAATTGCTCTCAAGGCGCTCTACGATTGGTGATCAATTCCAATCTGGTCGTCCTGTTTAGATTGTAACAGATGCATCCGTGTAGCGGGTGGAGGAGATGATAACATGGGGAGGACAAGGTCAGATGACCAGTGATACAAGAGGAAAACGAGATAAGTGGGTCTCGAGTATCCCGTAGTGAGCAAATAAGGAAAACAAGAAAAGTGTGAGACTTGAAGGGAAGACGTGAATCGAGAGAGGGTAGTAAGACAGTTGAAGTTCGGACCTGGTTGTGTGCGGTCGTAAGTGAGAGAACACCTGATGAGAGTTGAGAACTGATGACCACATGTATTTGTTCGAGAGCGGAGATGAATGTTACCTGATTGTCAGTTTCAAAATGTACTAATACCATGTACAATGCGTTAGTATGATATTGATGTGTGATCCGAGAGATACGAACGGAGCGAATCGTCGTGCGAGAGAGTTGGCAAGGTCATCAGAAATCAGCTATGCATAGCGACCACCACGAGGACGAAAGAATGCGCTGTCAGAAACACGTTTGTATCAGCGACTGAAGGTCAATAACCTAACTTTCGTCGTCTGGTGAGTCTTAGCAACTATGTGTACGTCAATAGGGCAATGTGGCGTGTAGAATTAAAAAAAAATAGCAGAGCACACTGCAAGTTGGGAGCTAGAAGAATACTGCTCCTTCATGACAATGCCAGACCACATACCTAGGGTGGGAACTTCTGGAACATCCATCTTACTTACAGCCCCGACTTAGCCCCTAGCGATTTCGCCCTTGGCGGGAGACATTTCGCAAATGACGCAGAATTTTAATGTGAAGTAAAAATGTGGTTTAGAAAAAGATAGCACGCAGTTTTATGTATCAGGGTCCTATGTGGCTATGGGATGACTATAAATGATGATGATAAACAGTGAACTTGTGACTGAACAAAGGCGACGAAGCAACGGGTTTTCCAGAGAGTTATGTTCTGTATTCAGCGGTGCACCAGTTGACTGGGAGTTGGAAAGAGACGGACTTGGGGGACAGGACGTTATTGTTTTGACGGCTAGATGTTTTTATGTTTTGACTGATATTAGCGACAGGTAGCTTCCTGATAGGGTGTTAGCGTGACGGTAGAATGATTCTGGTGTTAGCCTGTGTTAGCAAGAGGTAGGTTATTACGGGTATTTATAACAGTTTTCATTAATGTAATAAGTTAGACGTTAGCGAGGCGGTCCTTAAAGGGTTGATTAGGTTACGTGATATGGTCTGTTCACTCACTCTGGCCAAAGACGAGCAGTACCACCGCGGTCCAAGTGTAAGACGCAGTAGCTTTGGAAAAACGTTTTAAGGGAGTCTGTTGGTTCGGACCCTAGTCACAGCCGTAAGGTCGGAACGGTACTGTAGGGACAGGTGAGTAATTTGGTTAGTAACATGAACCACTTTCGCCCAAGTGAACTGCCGCATTGATTATTGTAAACTGCAATAAAGATCGGTGTGTATGTTCTCACCGTGTTGGTCAACTGTGTTTAGAAATAGACCTTTATCTTTCATGAATATGCCAACGAGCTTTCTTGCCCTGACGGCAGTGAAGTAGGTCTTTGACAGCGAATGACGCAGAATTTGAATGTGAAGAGAAAATGAGGTTTAGAAAAGAGAGCACGCGGTTCTGTGTAGCAGGTTTGGGAGGACTGACAAAGCGATGAGACAAGTGCATCAATGTTAGTGGAAATTATTTTGAAAAGCCAAGGGATAGTGTATACGATAAAATAAACGGTTTTCAAGTTGTTATCGTTTTTAGTTGCTTTTTTAATTCCCCGTATATATACATATACATGTGTATATATATATATATATATATATATATATATATATATATATATATATATATATATATATATATATATATATATATATATATATATATATACATGTAAATATACGGGGAATTTAAAAAAAACTATATATATATATATAGGTAAAGGGCCTTTTCTACGACTTCAGGTGTACTGGGTATATAAATCTAGACCTATATTTTATAGACCAGTTGGCACTTTGTGTTTAACAGGGTCAGCATCACACCGGCCGCCTTTACTTCCCATAATTGCACCTGGCACCCACTCAAGGTCTTTCAAATACAGGTCTGGCCCTATATGCCTAATACGCCTAAAGGCGTGGAAAAGGGCCCTTTACTTTACTTTTTTTTTTTTACTTACCCATTATTAGCTGACAGCCCTAAAGCAATTATAAAAAAATCAGCCGTCTTGGGGTTTGAACTCAACACCTAATGTTCTTCTGTCAAGCGTCTGCCCACAAACCTAAGATGGCACCCGCTGTGAGATGTACGACTTGGAACAAGGACTCACCTTACTATTGCCCAAATAGACGATTGCTATCTGTAGAAGCCGCTTCTCTGCGGGGCTCAGACTGCCAACCAGCCTGTTTAAGTTTTTCTTCATCTCAAACATTGAAATCACCTCTTGTAATCCACTGCTGTCGTTGTGGCCTTGGCACACACTTTTCATCTATGAGGATGTAAATATGAGTGGCTGCAGTCGCGCTGATGTCAAGAGACAGGCGCCGGAATAATTTCTAGGAGCAACACCCATCTACTCTTGTGTTCGCACACCACAATCCTATCATATACCGACGTTTGTAAGCAAATTTAACATGCATTTTATATTATTTCATGTATATTATTTTAATTTGTCATTTAGCTCATTATTATTACTATTATTATTGCTATTATTGCGCAGTTAAACAAGTCCTAAGCCACCTAGGGTCTCCTTCCCACCCCCAAAGTCAGGGCAGCAGGAGAGGGCTCAAAGCGGGGGTCCTTTCCCAATAGCCGACCACATATGACGTCCAAAATTTTCGAGGGTGGTGAGACCGGGTTTCCCCGATGGTCTGTGTTTTTTTCACGGCCTTCTCTATTTATAGGCCAACCAGGTCAACGGGGATTCCCGTTCTTGTGCAAGAGTTGAGTCCCTCTGCGTCCACAGTTTTGATTGAGGAGATTTATACACAAATTAAACTACAGTTTCATTAGTTTTCGACATATTTTATAGAACTATACGTCATTTTTAAGGTAAATAAGTGTGCCAATTAAATATAACAATAAAGGCTCTAACAGACAAACAAAAATGCTTTTGCTACAGTAAACATGAACATAAACATCAATAACGTTTAGATATAAACCAAAAGTTGTTCCAGCAAAAGTAAAGAAATATCAGTGCTAACTATTTGATTTTGAGAGGGTATTGTTGCATCAGAGGAGCGGGGGGGGGGGGGGGGGGGGGGGGGGGGGGGGGGGGGGGGGGGGGCTGACATTTGTACTTTATCAAATTTAGCGAATAAAATACTGCTATGAAACATACACATGTCATACATAACATAAATATAAATGATTGATGGTTATTATTATTATTAGTAGTAGACTACTACAACATATAATTATACTGTTATTTAATAATTAGTAAACAATCACAATCAGTATGAAATTGATATGTGCAATACTTTTTTCACCCAGAGTAGTTTTCTTAACAGTACTTATAGCACTACTAAATTTGTATCCTCCAGGTACAAACAGCACAAACAAATATGTCCAGTTTCATCTTCTTGGATGAAATCAATTCCTTATCATTGCGAATTTTTTTTTCATTTTTTTATTAGAGAAGGCAGTGGCAGCGTTGCAGACGTTCTGGCAACAATCATACCAGGGTGTTGTCGCTGACAGAAAGCCAAGATCGATACACATACCGTTAAGACAAGGAGCATGGCTGGGAAAATGCGCCTGCCTTACAGACAGATCAAAAATGGCTGGAAGGGTTGCGCCTGCCTTACAGACATATTATACATGGCTGGAAGGGTTGCCCCTGTCTTACAGACAGACCATACAAGGCTAGAAGGGTTGCTCCTGTTTTACAGACAGACCATACAAGGCTAGAAGGGTTGCCCCTGTCTTACAGACAGACCATACAAGGCTAGAAGGGTTGCACCTGCCTTACAGACAGATCATACCTGACTGAAAGGGTTGCACCTGCCTTACAGACAGATCATACATGGCTGAAAAGGTTGAGCCTGCCTTACAGACAGATCATACATGGCTGGAAGGGTTGCGCCTGTCTCACAAACAGATCATATATGGCTGGAAGGGTTGCGCCTGTCTCACAAACAGATCATACATGGCTGGAAAGGTTGCGTATGCCTTACAGACAGATAATACATGGCTGGAATGGTTGAGCCTGCCTTAGAGACAGATTATACATGACTGGAAGGGTTGGGCCTGCCTTACAGACAGATTATACATGGCTGGAAGGGTTGGGCCTGCCTTACAGACAGATCATTGTTTTTCTTTACTACTGTACTTGTCTCAAGAGTTAACAAGCATTGCATTTTGCCAAGTAGAGCTGGGCATGTTGAATAATATAACTGGAGTGGAGCAACTACTTACGGGAGGTTTGTGCCTATTCATTATTATTGGATCCTGTAGTGATCGGCGGAGAGAAAACCGCTGCTGAAACTGAAGAAAGTTTACAAGGCGAAAAAAAAATCGTTGATCGAGTGTTTCCACAACAGTGGGTATTTGGTGGGGTCTGTCGCGAAACAAGCGCGGGCTTTGTGTTCTGCGTTCCAGACAGACAAGCAGAGCCGTTTCTCCCGATCATTAGCAAAAAACATTGGACCTGGCACGACAGTAGTCTCCGACCTATGACGTGCGTACGATGGAACTGAAAATATATCTGGATTGACGCATCTTACCGTCAATCACTCCATTAATTTTGTCGATCCCAAAAAAGCTGTGAATGCGCAATGCATCGAGCCCTAACCCTAACTCAATGACTGGCCCTTTTTAGGACAACCCGCAAAATACCAAAAAAATGCCAATTTATCCTGCCGACTGCACACAGAGTTTCACAGAAACAAATTGCAAAAACAGCATCCCCCTCCCCAGCAACAACAACAACAAGAACAAAACTGCATCCTCCCAAATGCACACAGAGTCCACCGTACTAGAAAAAATTGCACGGCAAAAAACTGCACGACACACAAAACAGAAGCACAGTAAAGGGACATTGCTCAGCAGGAAACTGAAATGCCAAATTACTACACTATAAGCTTCATCTAGCACCCCCTTAAATATTATACTGTCGCCTGACCTGTGGATTTCCCATGTTTGTGGTCGGATACTGAGAAAGTACTCGACCGGCTTCAATTGCGCAAAAGTAGTAATAACAATAATCATAACTAATATTACTGCTACAATTATTAGGCAAGGTTTA
>CAJHNH020000389.1:52500-280210 GCA_905116865.2 Candidula unifasciata
TATACAATCAGACGGTTACAGGTGCCATCGAAATGGGAACTCTTCGCTTGCTGCTTTAGATGAGGACGGAGGGCTTATGAAGGTATCCCGGGGATTATTTGTTGTTTCCACTATTTCGTTTTCCACACAATTCTTCTGCAGTACTTAGTAGGATGCTGTTACATTTCTCTCATTCATCCTCAGTGTTGTCTACTTCAGGTGACAATTGCTTAAATGTTGTCTCTACTTGATGATCTTCTTCTTTTTCTTCGCGTTCAATAGCTGTGAACTCTAGGAAAGAGTTCTGGTTGTACGTCCACTTCTGGACTCTAGTCATGTTCCAGAAACTAAGTGTTGTGTGCACATCCGTTTGACTCCTTTGTGTGTAGACTGTCAGTTCCTTGCCTCTCACGCAGAGACACTCCGGCTCCGAACGAAGCTCCCAATTAGTCGACTATTACGACATGCTGTTAAGCAGGCAGTGAGTCTATTCTTGTTTTCCCCCACAATGGGACCCCGGAATCCCACAGGTATACTTTCTGGTGTAATTGTCCTACTATACCTTCTTGTTTCAAAATGTGATGTCTTGTTGAGATCTTGGTTTTCGGTTAATTACTTTCTGTGTTTGTGAGTGCTAGGGGAAAGAAAAAAAAAAACTCACAAATCCCCTGGCTGTCATAGCTTTACAACATCCTCATCAACCATGGTTTATATAAGTAAAAGTAAGTAAAGTAAAGGACCCATTTCCACGCCTTTGAGCGTATAGGGCATATAGGGCTAGACCTATATTTTTATAGACCAATCGGCACAAGATGGGTGATGTGGTCAGCATCACGCTTACCACCTTTACTTCCCGGGACCCACTCAAGGCTGGGTCGACCTGGGAGCTAAGGTCATTTCTGAAAATAGTCCGGCTCCCCATGGTTGATATCAACGCTCTAAATACCTTCTCTATTCACATCATGTAAACGTAAAAGTAAAGTAAAGGAACCCTTTCCATTCTTTCATACGTACTGGGCATATAGGGCTAGACCTATATTTTTTCATCCCGAAGCAGGCATTTTGCAGAAAGTCACTCGCATCACGATCTGCACGAAATAATCGCTGTGCCTCGCCAGTTCTCCTTCCTCGTGCACATCTCTGTTAATCTAAATTCTATTTCTTTGTTGACACTGTGGCTAAATCAGTCTGACCTACCTTGTTAATGACTACCCCGGCTTTTAGATGCGAAAGAGTGTCATCACTGACAGCCGAGGCCTGGTACACATCATTGGATGATCTGTCTGTCTTTCTGAACACCCAATCCTAGCAGACCGTATGAGAGGGTGATTATTTACATCAAATAAAGTTCACTGGATCTGTCTGTCTCTCTCCTTCTGTGTGTGTGTGTGTGAATATATGTGTGTGTGTGTGTGTGTGTATCTCTCTAGCCCCGCTCTCTCTCTTTCTCTCTCTCTCTCTCCCTCTCTGTATCTCTGTAACTCTTTTATTCTCTTAGTCACTTTTTCTAGCTCCCCCCTCTCTCTCTCTCGCTCTTTCTCTCTCTCTCGCTCTTTCGCTGTCTCTCTTTCTGTGTGTGTGTGTATCTCTATCTCTTTTATTCTCTAAGTCACTCTCTCTAGCCTCGCTCTCTTTCTCTCTCTCTCTCTCTCTCTCTCTCTCTCTCTCTCTCTGTCTGTGTGTATCTCACTATCTCTTTTATTCTCTAAGTCATTCTCTCTAGCCCCTCTCTTTTTCTCTCTCTCTCTCTCTCTCTCTCTCTCTCTCTCTCTCTCTCTCTCTCTCTCTCTCTCCTTGTCTCACCATCAGAGTAATTACGAGAGATGGAGAAAGAGATAGAGAGAAAAAGTCAGAGAAATTATGGAACCAGGCTGTGGTAAAATGCTGGTGTCGCAATCTGACTCATTCAGATGATAAACTAATAATTTTTGTCAACGCAAAGTTCGCAACTGAACATGAATGGATGTATCTACTGTGTGCTGAACTCACTTAGCTGTTCAATTGTACCAGAGCTCCGAGGTGTGATCGCCTATGACAGTTGTAAAGACACTGGATGATGATAATGATGATGATGACAAAGATGAGAGCAAGAAGTCTACGCTACTTGACACTTGCGACAAAGGTTTCTTGAAATTAACTGGTAACCGCGGTCTCCACCAAGATTGTGGGACCCAGGTGAGATCGGCCGCTGATCGTGAGCCCGTGTCCATATCAGTTAATTTCAATTCGTTTTACTGTATGGGCGTGTTTTTAAGTCCAATGATTGAATGGACTGGGTTGTAACAATGTTTTATTCTGTGCAATTCTCTGAACCGTCTAGGATGATTGTGGTGTATCGTGAGTTGGACGGTTGGGAATTATGTCAGTAATTTCTGGAATGGGCTTGTGTCAGCCAGTTGTTGTGGGGTCGACAGTGTTGCGGCTATGGGACACATGGTTGATGGGTTTCTGTAAGGGCACGGAAGGTGCCGGGAGACCTTGTATGTAAACAAACGTGTAGTTATGATGGGGAAAGTATCGGAGTCTGATTGACGGGATGTTAGTTAGCGATGCTTTCGGTGAGGCAGACGGGAGGTCTAGAGTTCTTCACCAAGAAGTGCATCTATCTTGAGTCCTTAGTGACGGGGCCTTTAAGGCAGCACTGTCAAATGATTGCTACCTCATATCACATGGGCGTATCTGCGAGGTAGGGTATGATTTGCCAGCAGCAGGCACCTAGGACATAGTTCGCTGGGGTGTTTTATCCATGTGTGGAGTGACTGCCGATATGTATATTGGAGGGCAGTAGGAGACTTGACAATGAGTCACTGATCACCAATTCATCTTTGCAATAATGTGTCCCTGACTGTGGAGGATGGTGTCGGTGGGGTGACTTTAGAAGTCGTGCACCACGAGTCCGGGTGACTGTTGAGCTCCATTCAGGGCCTATTGGTTTTTTTTATGAAAGAGTGGTCAGCGGGTGCTACGGAGCTGGAAGTCCAACATTTAATTCACAACAATTTACGCCCAGGTGATCTGATTACCTATACAGATGGTTCTGTGTTGAGAGTAAAGCTAAGTGCCTGGGGGTTTGTAGCGAAAGCCAATAGAAAATATTTAGTCCAGGACGGGCTGGCATACGACACAACATCTAGCTTGAGAATGGAGGCGAAGGCTGTAACTGCAGCTCTCCAGTGGCTAGAGAACGGAATGCATACACATGTCGTATTTGTAACAGACTCTGAAAGCATGCTGAGAAAGGTGAAGACAGTGATACTTTGAGCAGAGTGGCAAGCTTCACTTGTAAGGTCACGGGTAGTGAGCATACTTTAGATCTTTGCTCAAGGCCATGGTGGCGTAATTGGTAATGAACAGGCAGACAGAATGGCTGGATCTGCACCACTGGGTAGTGAACTGATATTCGACAAGGTAGATGTGGTCAAGATCCTTTGGGAACACGCAACGGAATCAGTAGAGATAGAAGATTATTATGGCCTGGAGAGAATGAGGCATCTGAGTGTAACCAGAGGGTCTGGCCGGCTCACTACACTCAGAGTAAAGGCAAGACGGACATATAACCAGATTGTGACCGGTACCATCAGTATTGGAACTCTGTGCTGGCTGCTGAAGATGAGGACAGAGCATTCATGGGAATGCCCCGAGAGCTTTGATGTCAATTCTTGACTCAACTCGGTTTTTTATGATTGTAGTAGCTGTTATATCCTCTTCAGGGCGATAGTGGGCATTGTTTATACCAGTTTGTGTTCGTCCACAATAAAGAGACTGATCACACCAGAAGAATCATTGTTGGCGTGGTGTAATATGTTACCGTACTGGTAGACAATGTTGGTGGTTACTTGAGGACATATTAGCTTGTTGCGTCTGCTTTGATTATAGTGGTGCTCTTGTTTGCGTTTGGTGCGGGCCCTGCGCCTTGCGTTGGTTTCGACAGTGGTATCTTAAAGCCGACCGTCCAGTAAGCAATGGCAAACTACTGGACAGTTCTAATCACTATCATCATGAGCCGTGCCAATGAGAGAAGGCGGCTTGATTGGTGGATAGAAGGAATCCAGTGTGTGGGTGAGATGACACTGATAGACACTTAGACAAATAAATCCTCTAGACTACTTGGCAAGTGTGCCAGGCCGTCGATCTAGAGCACACATCATAGAGGCCAAGCCGTTGCCAGGAGCACCTATTATTTCAGGCCAAGCCGTTGCCCGGAGCATGTGACAATTGGGGCCGGGCCTCTCTATGATGGAGGGCAATCATGCGTAGTGGCATTTGTTTGTCATCGGTTAGCAGACTTAGAAGCTTTGACCCTATCAAACAAAGGGGTCAATCATCTCTACGCAACAGTATCCATAAATGGATAAATTGATGGGTGGTTGGATTATAAATGGATGAATAGATGAATGGATGGATAGATAGATGAATGGGTGAATGTGAGAATTAGTGCGTAGATGGATAGTTGGATGAATAGCTGATTGGATGGGCGAATGGGTGAATGGATGGATGAGTAGGTGGTGGATGGATGGATGGTTGAAAGGATGGATGGATGAGTGGGTGGGTGGATGGATGAGTGGGTGGGTGGATGGATGGATAGTTGGAAGGATGGATGGATGAGTGGGTGGGTGAATGAGTGGGTGGGTGGATGAATGGATGGTTGGAAGGACAGATGGATGAGTGGGCTGGTGAATGGATTGGTGAGGGAATGAATGTACTGATCGATTGACGGATGGACGAACAGAAGATCAATCGATCCACATACAGAAAGTCGAGTAGACAAACAGACCAACAGATAGACAGACCTGCCAAATATTTGAGCAGACGAGTGGGGAAAAAAATTACCGGTACGATCATCCATAGTGGTTTGCGGTTAATGACATAATGGTAGAGAATCCTGGCCACAACGGCATACAGCAAACCACAGAGACAAACACTCGCGCATGGAAACAGTACATTCTCGACTGCAGAAAATGAGAACTCCTGTCCTGGAAACAAAGAAGGAAGGAAACATCCTTATCTCTATATATTATACACACACACACACACACACACACATATAATGGCGTTGAGAACGCGCGTAGATAATGTCGGGGTGCCGGGTTCGATCTCAGCTGCGGGCCCTGCGCCTTGCAATGGTTTCGACAGTGGTATCTTAAAGCCGACCGTCCAGAAAGCAATGGCAAACTACTGGACGTAAACTTGACTAGAAAAAAAGCACAACAGCCAAAAAATGATGGGGTTGGTTCTGCAACGTCATGCAAAGGATAAGCAACTAACTTTTTTAACTTAACATATATATATATATATATATATATATATATATATATATATATATATATATATATATATATATATATATATATATATATATACAGAATGAGAGAGAGAGAGAGAGAGAGAGAGAGAGAGCCAGCTGACGGGCCATGCGGCTGACGTCACCGGGTCGGGCTAACGATGCAGCTGTTCTCAAACAAGAAATAAACTATTTTCGACAGTGGCAAGGGAAGACAACTGCAATTTTAATTTGTATCTACACGCCTTCTTTAATAATTTTACAATTTTTAGCCGCATTTTCCTAACTATTGCCGCCGCACCCCCTGAAAACGCTCACGGCACACCGGGATTTAAGCCTACATTATGATACTTATGGAAAGGTTTTTTTTTTATATCCGCATTTTTCTTCTGAACGTGTAATCCACCATTTCTCGTGTATCTTCTCCATATGCCCCTTCCCCCCCCCCCTTTTCGCTCCTCCCACCCCTAGCATATTTGGTTGATCTTGCATTATTACCTTCTTTCTTTATTTATTACTTTTATTTCTGTATAAAGTTCTCCTTAACTAGGCTGGGACATTTCATTACCACTAGGACAGGTGGCGTCGGTATTATTTCGATTACGACTTATTGGATCCAGCGTTCGTTGTCAACATTTAAAATACCAGGGCAAAAAATGTATAAAACGTACCAAAACATCAGACTTGGTACTAAAAGTAGTTTTGCTCAGCAAGGGCCAAAAAATAATAAAAATTATACGAAAGACCAACTTCGGCAGCCCTTCTGGTAAACCTAGAATAATATGTTTTGTTATTGTAAATATCTCCATCATGTGCCCATGCGTCTCCACAGATCACGATCCCTGGTTGCCTGGAACAGCTCTCTTGATGATATCCCTCCATGGCATCGTTTCAGCCCATCCAGCATCATCTCTCTTGGTCTGCCTCTACCTCTTTTTTCACTGATCTTTTCACTTGTCACGCTGTTCTCCAATGTCTCTCTTCTCATTATGTGGCCAAAGAACAGTGTTTGTCTCTTTCCTATTTTATTAAATATGCCTCCATGAAATTGTAAGCTGGTCACTGTGCTAGAGTTCGTCCACTGTAATGAGGGCATGAAGATGAAAGGAATGGTCAGTCGAGAGCGCCAGATCCTGCAAGACCCCCACACAATTAATAAGGGGGTGAAGCGACCCCTGCAACCATGTAGAAAAGTTATGCTTTTAAATATCTGTTGGTGCATCTCAGATAGATTCAGTAATAATAATGAATGCACGTATCACTCAGCAAAAGCCCTTTGGGTGCAAGTGAACAGTGCGGAGGTGCAGATAGATCATTACAGTCTAAGGAGAATGGCGCTACGAAGAGTTACCAGGAACTTCTGGCCGACGTTCAACACTCAGCCGGATATACAATCAGACGGTTACTGGTACCATCGGAATTGGAACTCTTCGCTTGCTGCTAAAGGTGGGGACTGAACGCTTATATGAGTGTTCCGAGTGCACTGATGTCGATTCTTAATTCAACATTTAACATCGCTGAGCACATTATTATTATTATTACGGTCTGGAAAAAAGTCATAGACCCTTTGACTTTATCAGAAACGTTTGCTTGAATACTTTCCTTTCATTCCCTTGAACCTCTTAAGTCACAAACTGCGTTAATTTCAGAATTAGCTGGACTTCACAAGTATATGTCGTTCCTATGTGGGATGCCATTTTTTGTTGTTTGAAGCCCCATCCAGGTTTTTGCCGGGGGCCCTGAATAGAGCCGGGCCATGAATATAGCCGGGCAGCTGAAAGGGGTTTTTGGGACCTCTTCACGGGTGATCTTCATCCGCATGGTGGCACTTTTGTGTCTCGGGGTGTTTATCGCTTGTGTGATGTCCTGGTGGGGTACAACAAGAGAGAGAGAGAGAGAGAGAGAGAGGGGGGGGGGAGGAAGGGAGGGAGAGAGAGCTCGACTGCAGTAACCCATATTTGGAGAAGCTTGGTAGATAGATAAAAGCGTTTTTATTCTGTGCTTTGATTTTTCTGTCGCTATAGTATTTTTTACCCTCTTGAAGGAGTCGCCGTGGCGTAGCGGCTAGACGCTCGAATGCGGATGGGAAGATCGTGGATTCACTCCCTGGAGGATCCAAACTTTTTTTTTTTAACTGACCTTGCCTCCTAGGTCGACCCAGCCTTGAGTGGGTACCAGGTGGTCTTGGGGCGTAAAGGCGACCGGCGTGATGATGATCACATCACCCATTTTGTGCCGTTTGGTATATAAAAATATAGGTCTAGTCTTATATACCCAATACGCCTAAAGGCGTGGAAAAGGGTCCTTTACTTTCTTTATATCTACTCTAGCTGTAGTGATATATAACGTCTTGCAAGTATAGTTACACGCAAGTGTGCCTTTGTGCTTACGAACGTACACATACATACAGACCCGCATATACATACATATACACAAGTTGTGTATCTTCTTCTTTGTTCACCGGTTGTAGCTTCCCGCGGAAAAGTCCTAGTTGTTGGTCCATTTCGACTTTGGCTTCGTGCCGGGACCTGAGTTTGTACATCTGTTTTACTAGCTTATGTGTGTGCAGCTGGTTGCTCCTTGCCGCTCAGGTACATGCACTCCGACTTGAAAGGCGGCTCTCAGTTAGTCAACTCTGAGACATGCATTTTTTTTTTTAGGCAGTGAGTCTTTGCTGTCTTCCCTAAAATGAGGCCCCCGGGTCCTGAACAAGTTTCCCGGCCAATCTACACACAATTGACCTTTCATTCTTACCTTCTCAGACTCCTCTACGTCAGAGTGGTGTCACGTTGTCTTCCCTCTAATTACATGTCGTTCGCTTTTTACTTCACGAGGACACAGCTTTCAGAGACCTCAGAACATATAGAACTGGCCATAACCCAACCCCTCCCCACCCCCCTTGCCATAGCCTTAACCTAGGTCACACGAAAGACTCTCTTCAGAGAAAGCAGTACAGCGTGACACCCCTCTGACCTAGATTAGACTGAGAAAGGGCCGGGAAACGTGAACAGGTCCGGTCCCGGAGCCCACAAGTGGAAAATTGTGTAAAATAAGACCACGCTCACAGTATCTGAACTCCTATTAAAGTATACGGTTAGTCGGTCGAGAGCTTGCATCTTTCCTGTTGCAACATACGGATGTGAGTCGTGGAATATCTCCGAGTCCTTAAGAAAGATAATGGCGGCTTTTGAGCTGAAATGCTATAGAAAGATTCTCAGAATATCTTGGACGAAAAAGTGGAGAAATACTGACATCTTGAAAGATCTGAACATCAAGGAAGATTGTCTTATAAACAGCAACTGTCTCGGAAGCTAAAATATGTCGGTCATATTAAGCGCCACGACGGATTGGAAAACATTATAGCAGAAGGCATGGTACCAGGAAGGAGGGACAGGGGCCGGCCATCTCGAAGATGGACACATGATATAAGTGTCTCCTTGAGTATGAAAGTGCATGAGGCTGGAGAGCTGGCGAGAGACCGAGTTTCTTTCAGGCAGACCGTGATGAGAGCGACGTTCTGCAAAGGACCTGCTACACGACGATGATGATGATGATGATGATTAGGCGTATTCAAATTTTGTTGAAGCGTTCACCTAGTCTGATAAACTCACCTACATGTTCCAATTTGTCGATAGCCGTAAGAGTCATATGCACGTTCTTGTTGAAGAGAATGCACGCGAACAAGTGGGAGAGTTCTTCCATGGTTACAATTTGCAACGGGAAAGCAGATCCCAAGAAAATGCAGGTAGCAATAGTGCTTGCTGTGTGAGCTGTTATAGAATAATAATAATATATACCGTCTTTGTTAAATATAATTATTGGTCTTTTTATTCTTCTTCTCCTTCTTCTTCTGCTCTGGTTCTTAAAATGGTGGTTGGGTTATTGTGTGGTATCTGACATTTAGTCTGCTATATCTGTACCTTTCATTCCAATTATCCGTTTTTAATAAACTATTAATTATTCGTCTTTTATCATACACTTGGTAAGAGACAGTGGTTATTTTTTTTTCTTACAAACAACACAGCATAGACCTTAGGGATCTAACCATGAAGTCCATCGCATCCTAGCGTCAAAGGTAGAGTTAGCTGATCGAATAGTCAACAACAGATTGTAACCAAACGACACACTGTGTTAGGGGATGATAACGATGATAAATAAGATCAAATAAAATATAGCTATGTTGAATGAGAGCGCCAAAGTTGAGGCTTGAGGTTTGAACAACAGATCAACATCATGGCACACGGGTAGTAACTCTTAAGTGCTCCGTTTTCTTCCAACTCAAGTTTGAGTCGAAAGAAGCTCAGCACAGTGCACAGGCTCTGTAGCACTGTCGAGGATCCTGAAATACTTTGGGTAGATTTTCCAACTCCAAATTTTGCCCGGGCAGCTCCGTTTGGCTGCTGTTTTCGATTTTCAAATGCCAAGGGATTTTTGACGTGCGCAACAATGCACACGGGCGTCCGATCTCACTACCCGGGGACCAAGAGGAATTACTAAAGTCCAATTCCACGTGATAAAATCAAGTCCTTGCCGAGGAATAAACCCGGAACCTCTAGCACTCGCGGTGGAAACCATTCATCGAGACCACGCAGCTTCCCGCCAAAGCTGAATGAAACGATTTTCTAAGGGGCAGCGGCTGGTTTGATGAGACATGTGTTTAAATGAGTGATATATTTAATAAAACTGATCAAAACAACAATGGTTTATACCAGAGAGTTTACAGGATAGAGAATTTTCAAAGTAATCAAATCAATCAGGTGTCGTCTCTGAAAGCTCGCTGCGAAGGATCTCATACATTCTTCTTCTTGCCATGGTCCTACGGTCTCTGAGAAGGCTTTTCGTCCATCTACTGATGTTGTCGTCCTACTTGTATCGTTGTCTGCTTCTTCCTCTTTTGATCTCAACCTGTTCTTTGAATTTTTTTTTTTTTTAAGTCCTACGTCTTTTAGTAAGGCTGATATTTTTGACTTGTTGAAACTCATTTTCTTAAGGATTTCTCTATGCCTCTTTCTATCTTTTTCGTCATCTCTCTCCCCCTTCTCTGAATTTTTTTTTTTAAACCCTAGTTTCGCCATAACTCTAGAGCAGGGTTCAGTTGATCTGATAATGTGTCGAATCTTTGTGAATTAGGACAGACATGTTGGCCAGTAAATTCATGGTGTCAACGAAGCCTATGTAAATATTCAGACCGAGAATTTGTCGAGCGAAACCTGATAGACACATAAAAACAGCGGGTTAAAAGGCAAGAGGCTACCCAAGAAAGGTAAGGGAGGCAGGTGTTAACGAGAGACTAGAGAAATTTGACATTAACACAGGCGATGCAGCTAGCTGAAGACAGGAAACTAGATCTAACACTTTTATGCGACCCCTTACGGCAACAGTAAAAGTGAGAGGATCCATTCCACTGCACAGCGTCTTAACTCATATGGTTCAGTCTCTCTCCGCAAAACAGTTAGCTGCCTGCCCACAGCGTCGCCCAGAGCACGACTGCCGTAGCTCCGACGACGATCCCCAGAGATCTCCGAAAAACTGCACTCGTGAACAGAACACAAAGCAGAAAAAAAACGAAGCAGGAGTAATACACTAAGTACCTTTATGACAGATGAGACTTCCCATAATACAGTAGCTAGTGCAGACGGCGGCCACCAGCGTGAAGTAGAGCAGCACGGCCTGGATGTCCGATTTGACGAATGCGGGAGGGAGGTCGGTGTACTGCATAAACATCATGGCCCCTACCACCAGCGTCGCCAGCCAGAAAAAAACGAACACTGTGATGAACCACGACAGCCAGTATATGTACATATTTACACCAGTCCTGCTGAGAACTTTCTGTTTGAAATAAAACAAAAATAGGTTATTGGTTAATCGACCGATTATCCTCATCGGACAAATCTATGAGCGGCGTGAATCCCATCTTCAGTATATCCCCTAACGTGTGGCGACCGTTAACACCAGTTATATGTTGGTTTACTATTCTTCTTTGGCTACCTGCATTGTGTTTATGTCTATCAACATCCCTTTTGACCCGAAGTTCTTGTAGTCTTGTCGAGGTTTTCGATTCACAGTCGTCTCCCCCAATCAACTACTCGTCCTGCCTTCTTAAAAGCACAGAGGACATCGGTTCGGTCCATTACTTTTCCTGGACCTACCTGCCAGCCAGCCAATCCGCTCGTTCTTTCCCTCGTACCCCTGAAACGAAAATTACACTTATTTCTGTCAGACACGATCTTCTCAGAAACTCGAACCATTATCTTGGAATGTATTTTGTCTTGACAGAAAAAAATTATTGGCACTGATTAGGACGTTACAAAAGGAAGAAAGAAGCGACTCATATCTGCGACGTTATGCAATGAACATGAAGTTAAAGAAAACAATAGGCTGACAATAAATCTTGAATAAGGTAATAGAACATACGTGCACAAATGCACCACAGCGTTCGCCCAGTTTTTCATCAATGGGCAACTCAAAGGACTGAACAATACAACCCAAAATAAAATATTAATATGGAACGATCTTGTCGTTTGTTTACAATTCTGTTGCTTTTCTTTACTGCAGCTTTCCGCTGGGTAGAGAACACACACACACGCGCGCGCGCGCACACACACGCACGCACGCACGCACGCACACACACACACACACATCGTGACTGTAACTGACTCGGAAAGCAGACTGAGGAAGATCAGGGCAGGCATGCTTCGTACAGAGTTTCATGCTTCTCTGTAGAGAATATGAGTGAGGAGTATGGTCTGGATTTTTTAACAGGAATACGCTGGTGT
Organism: Candidula unifasciata; assembly: GCA_905116865.2. Taxonomy (NCBI): domain Eukaryota; kingdom Metazoa; phylum Mollusca; class Gastropoda; order Stylommatophora; family Geomitridae; genus Candidula; species Candidula unifasciata. The sequence continues at coordinate 64,537 of CAJHNH020000389.1, forward strand.
GTTGGGAAATGAACAGGCGGACAGACTAGCTGGCTCTGCACAATTTGGTGGAATACTGATGCAAGATAAGTATCAAAGTGGTTTTAAACTGGTATCAAAGAAAAGAATGATTCCTAAATGTGTAACAATAGCCAATGGTGTTATTTTGGGACAAGTACAGAAATGTAAGTATCTGGGCACATGGATAACATCAGATGAAAGATGCATTACTGAGAAAAGAAACAGAATTGGACAGGCAAAAACTGCATTTTATAAAATAAAGAACATCTTATGCAATAAATCTTTGTCATTGAGAAAAAGGTAACAAGAATTTTTGCTTGCTACATACATCCAGTTTTAACATATGGCTGTGAATCCTGGACAATCGGTAGGCAAGCCAAACAATTTATTGAGGCCTCAGAGGTGTGGTTTTACATAAGAATCCTTAAAATACCTTGGACAGCCAAAGAGGTTTTGAAAGAGGCGGAAACCCAAAGACAACTTATCACAGACATCAGAAGAAGACAATCATCATTTTTCGACCAAGTTATGAAAAGAGGGAAAATGGAACATGTTGTGACCACTGGAAAGATCTGTGGAAAGAGGGATGGAGGAAGACAACGAGAGAAGATTCTTGCCAATCTAATCATCATCTGATGATGATGATGATGATGATAAGGCAGACGTGGTTAGTGCCTTGTGGGAGAGCGTGTGTAGTTCGGAGGAGCACATGGATCACCACAGTCTGGTGAGATTGTTGCAGCGGGGAGTGACGAGAGGTTCTGGCAGATGCTCGAGGCTCAGAGATATGGCAAGACGGACGTTTTATCATAATGCTACTGGCACCATTAGTATCGGAACTCTTCACTGGCTGCTGAAGCTAGGGGTGGAGCGCTTACGAGAATGCCCCGAGTGCTGTGATGCTTATCTCAACTCTGTTGCTTTTGTTCCTGGAAACAGGTCATCGCAGTCCGACTTCATATCAAAGGGGTTACCTAGTAGCTGGTTCGTTCTTGTGCCAAAGAAAAACATTCAGAATTTCCATAAGTCCCTTTAGACAACAACAAAAAATTGCTCAGACTGCAGTTTCAGCAAACTCAATAGCACACGCACTCATTATATGCATAAAGCAAGCCCTCAAACGTGCCAACAAAAACAGTCCGACACCAGAAATGCAGTTCGTCGTTGACGGGAGCATCTGGAAAATACAGATCAGTAGTTGCACAAGCAACTGATCGCATAAGGCACTGTAGGTGCTGTGGCAACGTGCCAATTGCCATTTTCGAATTTGTTGTTCACAGCACAAATCACGTTAAGTACGGTCAAACATAACTCTAAATAAAATCACGAGGATTTTATTTTTATTAGTATATCCCAACTGTCTCGGTATCTCTTAACATAGCATGAGCTCCGTTAACTCCAGCAACAACCCCAGGCGGGGCTGCTGACTTTTTTTGGCGGGGGGGGGGGGCGGCGGAATAGTGCCAAACGGATTGTGAAAAGGGGCCAAAACAAACTAAAAGGTAAAACGTTTTTTTTTTTTTTTTATTAAAAAGCGGCTATCCTCCGAATAACGGTCCCAAACTATCGAGGCCGAAAATATACCCTAACAGGGCCTCAGTCACGTGTCAATAGTTGACTTCTGGGGACTATACCGCCACGGCCGAGAGTATCCCCTAACACCGCTCACGCGGCGTGGATTGGGGCTAAACTAGATGGCTGGATCTCACGAGGAAATAAAATGAAGGAAGCTGCAGGAGATGCGTTAGCTGTTGCTCGTGAGTCCCAGCCATTTAGTTAAGCCCCAATCAACGCCGCGTGAGCGGCGTGTGGGATATTCTCGGCGGTGGCGGAAGTGAGCTATTTAAGTCGCCGGAAGTTCGCAATTGACACATGACCGAGGCCCTGTTAGGGTATATTTTCGACCTCGATAATTTGGGACCGTTATTCGGAGGATAGCCTAAAAAGCAGTTAAAACATTCTTAAACATACACACATACGCACACACATAATCACACAGACATATATCATCATCATCACCATCAAGTTCTATGCCGACTGGCGTGGACGATAATGCCTGTTCACAATCCACGATACTCAACTGCGTGTATCAGTTTGTGTGTTGAAACCTCTCCATGCCCTGACAATAGCCTGTCGAGAAGCTTCTCGCGTTGTCTTCTTCTATCTCTCTTTCTACAGATCATTTTCAGGTCACAACATCTTTTTCATGCTTTTGACAAGTTGTATTCTAGCACTCGCCTCTTTCAAGACATATAGGTTTCTCTTCTTAGCTGTCCAGAGAATTTTAATGATTCTTCTGTAAAACCACATTTCCGAGGCCTCAAGATATTGTTTGCCTTTGACTTTTATTATACATTTAGGCACTATTCTTTTCCTGGAAATCACCATTACTTCTGCCTTCCCATTATTCAAACTGAGGTCCATTTTATCACTTTCTACCACCAGAGTGTCTGTCAATGCCTGTAGTTCTTTCTGACCTCTGGCTGTCAAGACGGTGTCATCAGAATAACGCAGATTATTTATGTTATGACCATAAAACATAATTCCAGGCGTATCCATCCATGATTGATACTAGGGCAACCAATTCGGCAATGGCAACTGGCCTGTTACCACAGTACCTGCAGTGCCTTATGCGATCAGTTGCATGTCCAACCACTTATCTGTTTAACTGATGCTTCAATCGACGACGAACTGCATTTCTAGTGTCGGATATAGTCACTGTAGAATGAAAACAAATCAGGTGATAGTACTGTAACGGTGTTTCTGTATTCCTTTTGTATTGGGTCTCTCTCATACTTACTTTCCCTCGCATACAATCGACCCACAGAGTAGACGAGGTAGACCTATCTTCCACCAAACTACCACACTTCTCCAAATGACGGTCGACGATTGTTATCGTCAGCTCCAGGTTTATTCAGTGTCATTTAATATCATATCAGCGACAAACAGCAACACAACGATCTCACTTACACAACAGGCTCACTGGCTCACACCTTTGGTACACAGATACGCCACGGTCGACACGGACTTGCACACGATCAGCACAGTCAACACTCCAAGGTCCTCAAATAATTTCAATGTGGCTTTACTACAACCAGAATGCAACGGCAAACTACTGGACGTAACTTTGTTTAAAAAACCCCCCACAACAGCTAGGTGCTGTTGGAGTTGGTTCAGCAACGTCCTGTAAAGGATACGCAACTAACCTTTACTACAACCATTTCGTTTCACTCAGTATCAGCTTTCACTCCGAACTCTCAAGGGTCCTGTCACTGAATCCTCCACTAGTCAACGATTCCCCCAAACTTCGTGTTCTTATGTGCGTTCAACAATCTCATGTTTCCCCATTTCCACATTAATCTCATTTCTCTCGCTCTAGGGTCTTCGCCAATTCTGTCAGTCAGTCAACCCTTCATGTCATGCCTATAGCATCATTACAAGTATACATCCTTAACGTGCTTGTTCATGCTCTGAGATATTCCCAGATGGTTATTAATTCTTACATCTGCTGTTTGCTGGCAATAAATATTCTGGCTCTCCTCCGAACTTGACCCGATATTATGGCGGCCATAAAATATCCAAAAATATCCTTACGGGGCTCATGTTCTATTAAAAATATGCCGGCTCCGTATAACAAAACAAATACTCTAACAGGGTTTCAGCGATATGTTACTTGCGGACCTGTTTCTGTGACTGTGCCTCACCGCCGACCGTATCCCCTGCGCCGCGCGATGGCTGGGACTCGCGAGCAACAGCTACCGCATCTCCTGCAACTTTCTCCAATTAATTTGCTCGTGAGTCCCAGGCACTAAGTTATTCCCATCCGCGGGGATACTCTCAGCGGTAAGTTTAATCGCGTTTTGCGCATGCTATTATCGTCTGCTACTATCGTCTGCAGAAACGCTCGAAATTGTCAACGGTCGCTATTGTCGTCTGCAATGTTCCGTCTCTTGAAATTGTCAAGTAATCCTAGTTTTGTCGCGATTTGTTCCTTGGCAGAAAGTCCGCATTTTACATATGCCTGAGCCCCGTAGAATATTTTATGGCCGCCATAATATCGGGTCGAAGTTCGGAGGAGAGCCAATATTCTTTATAATTCGTAAATATGTCTCATCAATATTAAACTTTTTCAACAGTTTGATTATTTCTTCATGTTCCACACAATCAAATGCTTTCGTATCATCAATTAAGCATAAGTTAGGATCGTTTTTCACTTCGATAACTCTTTCTGAAAGAGAATGTATATGGCATCGTTTGCACCCTTTCCTTTTACAAATCCACACAGTTCTTTGGTAACTTCTGGTTTAATCTTGTTTCGTATTCTTCTCATAACTATTCTCAGTAACATTTCTGTCACATGACGCATACGATTTATGATGCTATAGTCTTCACATGTTAATCCCTTGGCATTGTAATACATATAAATTGTATTAGATCATTACGATTGCTCCCACTATTATAAATGTCACTTAACAATTTTGTTATTGTTTTTATTCCAAAGTATCCAGAAGCTTTAGTTTCTTCCAATGTGCTGTTGTAAAGCCTGGGTGACTTTGCATTCTTCATGTGATGCAATACATCCTCAACGTCTGCAGCCAGTTCACTGCTGCCCTGCAAATATCGTCCTGTTTTATTATTATCATACAGATTCCTCAAGTACTTTGTCCATCTTTTAATTATGTCACTTTGTCACACACACACAGATATAAGACTGGCTTCTATATACTGGATCATAATTAAAATTAATTCTCTGTTACATCATAGCTGTACATTCTTTTTTTTCCTGGTCAGTTTGTTACAACGCTTCATATTTTTATGCTCTCTGATTTGAGCAGTTAAACAGTATTTTACAAAAAGACAGTAATAATTATAAACGTTTTAACAAAATCTCAACAACAACAAAAACTTTGAAATAAAACCAAATCAGATAGGATGAACATCTAGTAAACTGGAATGTTGAACTGCAACAAAAGACGTACAAGAGAACAATCTGCCAGTTGTCTGGACGGACACTCCTACAAATGGATTTTGAAACCGAAGCAAAAACGGTACAGGTAACGTTGTTAGGCCCAGGCACACCTTAATTAGCCTTTCATTCATTCTTCCTGACCTTGACACGCGCTAGTCTACGTTAAAGGGGAGTCACGTTGAGTTCTGTTATGTGTATATTGCGCGTCGTGTTCTGGCGAGGTACACGTTGCCTTCTACTCATTGTTCTGAGCGGCCAGCGACAACGCATATATTCTAGCCTTCGCGTACTTCAAGTACAACATGCATTCACTTCAGTTGTTAGCATTGACGATCGACAGGGAGGGCCGACCGCAAAACGTTAACAGTTATGAAACCACTGGACAAAGGCTGCAGTCTCACGTGGGACGTGAGCTAAAGCTGTGGGGTGGGGAGGTGAAAGGAGGGCGGGGGTAGGGCCAGTTCTAAATCTCCTAAGGTAGTTAAAAGTGGTCACATCGTCTAATATATTTCAGGCGTCATCGCCGGGGATACAACCTGACACCCCTGAAACAGAGAGTTGCGCGTGTGAAAGGTCAGGAAGAATGAATGAACGGCCAGTGACGTTAGTTGTGCCGCGGAAGCGCACTTGACTAGTCACACTGAATGCAACATTTGCATCAGTAACTGCATCATTTTATGTATACGCCCCCCCCCCCCCCCTAAAAAAATGTCTTTACAGATTTAACATAATGCCAAAATTTGCAATATTTATGCAAAATTTCTAAAACGTAACAAAACTTTGGACGTGCTACCAAAAGTGCAGTATTGCTCTGCAAGGATCAAATAGAACCAAACTTGTACTAATGTACCAATTTCGGCAGCCCTGCCCGCAGGTAGTTCATGAAGCCGAGTGACCCAGTGCTTAAATGAACCTTAACATTCGAGGGCTTAAACCTTCGCCGTGAAGACCACTCCTCTCCTACCCCCCCCCCCCCCCCCCCCCCCCCCCCCACCCCCCCCCCCCCCCCCCAATTGCTGTTATGATAATTTAAAACGTCACATCGCATGCCTGCTCAACATCTTACCATGACTCCACTCTCCCGCTCATGGGCCATACAAAAAACATTTCTGCTGATCAGGTATCCCATCAGAATATAGAATATAAATGTGACATTCTGTATCAAGGCTGGATTCATTTGATGAAGTGTCATCAGCTTGGACTTGTTGGTCCACGTGACGTTAATTGTGTGCTCCTGTCCAATCAGCTGGAATATGTAGGACTCCATGATCGCTTCCATGATGTGCAGGTCGTATTTATGCTCTGCAGACGATATCAACTCTTTGTCTTTATTAAATCAATGCAATCAGGCTGGTTCCAGTGAATTGTTGCTGCCTTTTCTTTTTCTATTCTTCTTCTTCTTCTTTTTCTTCTTCTTATATGTCTTCTTCTTCTTCTTCTTCTTCTTATATGTCTTTTTCTTTTTATATGTCTTCTTATTATCATTATTATTATTTTTCCTTTTCTTCTTCTTCTTCTACCCCTTCTTCTTCTTCTTCTTCTTCTACCTCTTCTTCTTCTTCTTCTTTTTCTTCTTCTACTACTACTACTACTACTACTACTACTACTACTACTACTACTACTACTACTACTACTACTACTACTACTACTACTACTACTACTGCTGCTGCTGCTGCTGCTGCTGCTGCTGCTGCTGATGCTACTACTACTAGAATCTTTTCTTCCTCTGATCAGTAAGCTACTGTAAAATAAAACGCATGTGCTAAAGGCTCTATGAGAACAATTGGACAGTGCAAAAGAACAGATAGGGAATCCGAACATGGACAGACACATTCAGCAAGGGGGAGGCAGGGTGTAGAGGTTGTGGGAGACATTTAACATTGGAGGTGAAACAAAGAGGTTGCAACTGGTACTATTAACATATCAGCTTTTTCTTGGCTACTGAAGAAGTGGACGGAGCACGTATGGGAATGTTCCGAGTGCAGTGATGTCAATTCTTGTTTCATTCATTCATTCATTTATTTATTCATCATCATCGTCATCATCCTATTTAAGGGCTGTCTGTGCGTTATGTCTAATGTGTTGTGTATGGTGGTCTTCATTTTTTAACGTTGTTTTCTTAATGCCGTCGTGTTGTATTTTTTTCGCAGTTTCCCCTTGCTATTTGTTCATTATATTTTTGTTTTTAATGCGGCTCCTAGTGGCAATCGAAACAAGGGCACTCTCATCAAATCATGTCATCGGTTGTTCTTTAATTAAATGTATTTAATCTTCTTCTTCTTCTTCTTCTTTTTCTTCTACTTCGGCGTTCATCCGAAAGTGCAACTGCGTTCTGCGCGTTTACATATGGCTGCAGCATTTGCGCATTTCGGCCGACACATCCAACTTCTGCAGGCATTTGTTGACTGGGTTAGCCTTTCCGGCTTATGGTTTCACTCCTGGTCGAGTCTAATTTCTTCACTTTTCGTTTTTATTTTTTCTGTCTAGTTACTCCACCAGCCCTCCTGTGACATATATCATCATGTAGCAGGTCCTTTGCAAAACGTTACTCTCATAACAGTCTCGCTGAAATAAACTCGGTTTCCCGCCAGCTTTCCCGCCTCGTGTACTTTCATATTCAAGGAATCACTTATACACTGTGCCCATCTTCGTGATGGTCGACCTTTGCCTCTGCCTTCCTAGTACCATACCTTCCTTATTTCAGCTTCCAATGAAAGATCTGGTTTATAAGCAACTGTTCCTTGATGTTCAGATCGTTTACGATATCAGTGTTTCTGTTCTACTTTGTCTGTGATAGTCTGATAATCTTTCTATAGCATTTTAGCTCAAAAGCCTTGATTTTCTCCTTTACCGATGGGAGACAGTATGTAACTCCCATCCATATGTAACTACAGGAAAGATACATGCTCTCAAAATTATAACTTTGATTTCTTTTCTGGTGCTTAACTATACACTATTAATTATATATGATTCTATGACATTAGGACAAACTTAATGAATAACGACCGGCGAAGATAATCACATGCACACATACGTACGTACGTACCTTTAGCAATTTTATTCGTTGGCTCCGAGTCGATTACTGGGCGCAGTAACAGGTGCAGGGTTTTCGGGAGCTCGCTTGTTCGTGACGTCATATGGTCAAAGGCGTAGACGCTATGAACGTTGGTTGCGTGGGTGCGAACAAATCCCATCATTTGGAACTCGGAATCAAAACCTATGGCCTCCACTGTGAGAATAACAGTTTAATGTGAATCTAAACATCGCTGATTTAAATTAGTAATCAACATCGTGTGGCATGCCAATAAATGGAAGCGGCCACGATTCGCGACCTTAAATGATCACCAGAATCACGGATCAGTTCACTGTTCTTGTCCTGCTTTACCCATGTAGCCAAGTTTTATTCATGTAAATAAATCATTGTCTTCTTGTTGTTTTTCTATCAATCTTGCCAAGTGTCATCGAATTATCAAGTATTACTTTCCACAATATATGCAATGTGTGTGTGTGCGTGCGTGTGTGTGTGTGTGTGTGTGTATGTGCGTGTGTGTGTTTACGTGTGACTAAATTTTCGAGTTCATCCTTTCTCACAGCATATTTCAGTGTACACACACACACGTGTGCATGTCTGTGTGTTTTTACATGTGTATTTACATATGGTTACTCTAATTTACGCTTGTCATCCCTCGATTAGGACCTTTGTGTGTGTGTGTGTGTGTGCGCGCGCGCGTGTGTATATGTGTGGTCAATTCAATATATTCTGTGCATTCTTGTCAAATAACTGTTTTCTGTTGTCAGTACTATATGCATCTATCTATATCTATATCCTCTTCATGTCGCTGTTGACAAATACGCAGTCACAAGTCATCTATATTGCTGCCGGTCTGCTGCTTTTCTGTCCATGGTATCCCATGTCAGTTTACATTCCTTCATTTCCCGTTCTATCGTCGTTCTCCGGGTTTCTCTGGATTATTCACGTCTCCTTTTCCCATCTGTTGTCCACCGGAGAGCTGTTTTTGCCACAGTGACACAATTTACGATAAATTTCGTTTGCTTTCAAAGGAGGGGGTTGTTGACTTTCATTGTTAAAGCTTCGGCGATTCTCAAAAGTCTCCTGTTCGAAGTGTAGTAAACCACACGGAAAGCACTGTCTGTGTTAATTATGTGTCCAGAATTAAGTAGATGACTTCATATGGAAGAAGCGGGTTCTTTTCTCTTGTCGAGACCAGTGCTTTCCGTGTGGTTTACCACTCCGAATAGGAGACTTTTGAGAATCGCCGAATCCTTAACAATAAAAATAACAACCCTGTCCTTTGTAAGCAGGACGGAACTTATCGTAAATTTGAAGTTACCCTGGTAAGTCACGTGACTACGGTGAGCTTCCGGCGGCCATGAAACATACACAATGTATCGGAAAAAACTATTCGCATTTCATAATAGTTGAATTTATTCAGTTTTGTGCTTTATGTGAAGAAAAAAAATTACCTGGGGAAATAAACCTACTTTCTCGTACCTAATGTTTTGTAAGCGAGCATTTCATTAAGTTATGTTTCAGGTGGTTCTTGGTAGTAATGCGGTATGCCTGTCTACGAGCGGGGGTTTGATCCTGTTATGATGTAACTTTCATTGAATGCCTCAGAGCATGGGGGCAGGGAGTAATCAACTACCTATAGTAAAATAATACCTGGCAGCATCGTCTCTGCTACGACACATGTCTGATAGAACGTATACACTAACAAATATTGATGGTGCAATGTCTGCTTTCACTGACTGTGCACAAATGACAAGTAGGCTGGCAGATCAGGAAACACAAACAGACACACATTTCATTTTAAAATAGAATACATTCTGGGTAACTCATGTTCAACATCAGATTTATCTAATATTTATGAGATACAGTCCTATCACAGGGAGGAAAATGATGACGACGACATACCACGCTGTAGTATTGAGTCGGACTATTCTTTACGTGGCATGCACTTTTTCTATTTCTCCCTCAAATCAGAATCACTTGGATATTTCAATAGTCACATGTTTACGTAAAAGAATGCGGCATTTCCTAGGCATTTTTACAATCACACTCCACAAAACGATTGACTATAGTTAATGAAGTAGTGTCCACAACGCAGCAACTGAGCATGAATGTAAACACACCGGTCAACGAAGAACGTCGGGCCCCTCGGATAGGATGTGACAAAAATGGTCAGTTGGCGTATCTGGAGAAGGCGGTGCGGCCTGGCACTTTTTTTTTTTTTTTTATATCTAGAAACCATAAGTTCCTAACCCTTTGGCTCGGTACTATGGATATCGCAACCCTTCGGCCTTGATTCCATGATAGGTACCGTAAATCTGGGATAAATGTGGCTTTTCTGCCTACCCCCGGGAATGAACCTGGACCACAAGGAGTTCGTCACCCGGTCACCGCGATGTCAGGTTTAACCAACTACGCTAGAGAGCGGGGCGCGGCCTTGTACACTTCACGTGTTTTTGTAACGCCAAGTGCAAGCTTGGTATATTACGAGGCTCAAGGAATGCAGCAAACTGCATCTAGATTACTACTGACGGCGTCTAGATGAGTGGTGTGGAGTCGGCCATGAGGCAGGTACATTTGTTCCCTTAACGGCTACGCCAAGTGCAACCCTGGTATACTTGTTCACCTGCAGCTGTGAAAACAGGGTTTGACTGCAGTCAAGCTAATATTAAAAAATTAATCCAGTGAACCTGGTACGAAAAAAAGGGGTGGTGGCAGGGAAAACAAGGTGCACAATGCAGAAAAATCGACGTTTTGGCCTGTGCCTTTCTCGACCTTCACTGTCTACACAACCATTACGTATATCAGTAAAATAAATAAAAATGTCCCCTTTGTTATTGTAATGAATGCACTTGTGTCTCCTCCACACTTGATCTCGCTAGTGCAGATTCAACACTGACTCTGTTGTCTAGAGGTTAGGTCACAGCTCAATCTAACCAGACGGCATTTCTCTCCACGGTCACACGACTTCAAACGACGGTTGACACCAGCTGACACATTTCACGAGTTTATTATCACTGTAGCACGAGTCACGAATCAACAGTAGAATCAACTTACATCATTCGGACAGTCTCGTATTCACGGCTGGGTCAACAATCAAACAGTGTAACACAACAGCTGACCTTCACGATCATTCATTCGACTCTGATTCAGATCCACGTGCTCTCTTCATTCTGGATTCATCTTCACAGATTCAGTTGCACATCCTTCCAGTCTGGGGCCCAGTCACCAAATGACCACCTCATTCTCAATCCCCCAGATCTCGCATTCACACGTGACTTACTCTCTCTCGTCGTTTCACCATATCTCCGTGAAACCCATGCTCTCAATTATGCCAGTCATCCCCTGACGTTATCCCTATTTATAGCATCATTACAGTTATTGTTGTATATAGTTAATTCATGTTGAGAAAGGCCCCGACCGAAACGTCGATTTGTTTGTGTTGTACTTGAGGTTCTCTTTGCCCCATTTCGTCCAGCTTTTTAGTCACAGTTCACTGTATTAATTTCTCATTCCTGCAGTCAATCGGAGTCGTGGGGGGATAAGTTCGATTCCACTGTGATAAATATAGCTTTAGATTGTTACGCTATATAGTAAATCCCGCCTATATCTTTCTGCTAAATCTATCAATCTCAGTCAGTACACTGCAATTTATGTTATACTGTTTCAAGAAGTAGGATGGGCAACCGCGGCCCAACACTTGGAATCAACAATTGGAAGCGAAGGCGAATCACACAACGAACGAACGAAAAATCGAACGAATGAAAGAACGAACGAACGAACAAAAGAACGAACTAACTTTATTTCCAAAGGGGTTACGAAATAGGCGCCCAGGTCCGTCTTACATTCGACTCTTTTAGCATTAACAGGCTGTAAACTTCGGTGGAAAGTTCTGGTTATTTGTCCATTTCCGGAATGTCAACATAGACATTGTTCCAGACCTTTAGCCCTGCGTGCACATCCATTTAACATAATTAGCTTATTTATATGCAAACTGTTGGTTCTTCGCCTCTGGTAGATGCACTCCGACTCTGACAGAAATACCCCCCCACCCCCCCCCCCCCCCTTTTCCCAGAACCCAAAAGAAAGGATGTTGATGAAATTATATATCTCACAGTCCACTTGGTATTTCCGGTTGGCCAGGCGTGCTGCTCGAAACATTAACTCGTCCGTTATCTCATTAGCTGGAGCGTAACCAAGGATGTAGCTATGTCGGAATGTTTCCAAGTCATTATATTCGATGGACGTCGGTGAGTCGTACCCTACCGGCTCGCGAGTACTTAAGATTCCGTACAACATGGCTGCATAGATCAGAGGCGATACTATCTCAATGAACGTGTACACAGAGGCTCTGATCTTGTGCTGAATGTTCTTCGACAGAAGTATACACAGCTGTCGCATTAGACAGGACGCCATTTTGACGCAGACGTGCCCAGGGTGGGGTCGTTACACTGTGAGAAAGTAATCACGATTTTGTGAGTAAGCGTAGGTGTGTGTGTGTGTGTGTGTGTGTGTGTGTGTGTGTGTGTGTGTGTGGGTGTTTATTATCAGTGCCATGATGTGCTTTATTGTCTGGTCCGGACCATCATGCTTTTCTATACATCTTGTGGTCTCTTGACAGCTGTATCAACTGCCTGCTGGCAGTGTTTCACCACGCCTTGGTGAACGCTGTACATAATTTATCTTGTCTTTCTCTTGCATTGGTAACACTGCCGATAACACTTTCACCAGTCCCCCAGCTCACTAAACCCCTTATTACAAGGAAAGTCGTAGATTGTTTTCGCACGATTTTCTCCAATGCCACCTTGAACGCTACACAGAATTTATGTCTTTTTCTTGCAGTGGTGACAATGCAGACCAAACTTTCACCAGTCTCCCTTATTGCAAAGCACAGTCACATAAAGTTTTTGCAGACCACATTTTCACCAATCGATCAGATCAACATTTTTTTTTAATGCAGACCACACTCCAGTCCACCGGGTCAAAAACATCTCTTATTGCAAGGAAAGTCGTAAATGACTCACGCAGACCACACTTTAACCAGTCCACCGGGTCAAAAACATCTCTTATTGCAAGGAAAGTCGTAAATGGCTCATACAAACCACACTTTAACCAGTCCACCTGTTAAAAAAATCTCTTATTGCAAGGAAAGTCATAAATGGCTCATTCAGACCGCACTTTAACCACTCCTCCTGGTCAAAAAATCTCTTATTGCAAGGAAAGTCATAGATCATTGTTGCAAGATTTTTTTCATCACCATCTTATCACATCTTGCAGACGAGAAACACAAAAAAAAGTATGTCGTGATAACTGGATTTCACGGAACAATACTATAATTAGACTTACTCTCAGCTACCTAACCCTACCCCTAACCCTAACCCTAACCCTTAACCCTAACCCCTAACCCTAACCCTAACCCCTAACCCTACCCCTAACCCTAGCCCTAACACTACCCCAAACCCAAACCCCTAACCCTACCGCTAACCCAAACCCTAAGCAACCCTACACGCAACCCTAGGACGATGATAGACACCCTACGCAGCCCAACACGCAACCGTATGATGATGATAGACACCCTACGCAGCTCTACGCGCAATCGTAGGATGATAGGTAAGTATGTCATTTGATTCGTGACTTTTTCCGCAACTTGTTTTGAGTTTGGCGAAGGGACATAACTCCCATAACTCCCACTAAGCCGGCCGATGCCGTCTAGCTTGCCGGCCAAATCTGCTAGGAGAGCCGAAATTTCTTACAGGTAAATTGTTACAGACAAAAAGACGTCGATAAAGATGCATTAATAAATAAACAGACACTTGGTGATTTTCTTATAAAAAATAAAAAGAGAAATTAATACAGAAAGATATATCTAACTATACATTTTATCGTAATGCACAACTCAACACTTACCAATCATTTACAGGACAGAACAAAACATCCACACTTCGTTAATTACTGGCAGACGTAGACGTTCATCTTCAGTTGCGAAAAGTGCAAAGGAAATTCCCAGAAACAGCAAATATTCGTTTCATTCAATAGCGTGCTTTCTGCATACTTATCATCATCATCACCACCAGCATCTTAATTTTTTGCTGTCAATTGTCAGGTGAAGTAATTGTTGACGATCCAGATATGTGACGTTAGCTATTGGGATTATGTGTAAAAATGCTTTTGCTGCCTAAGCTACTGAGATTAGTGCTTGGTGCAGCCCTGTGAGCTGTATTTTTCATGTTGAATGCCTTTCATTTGTACATCGGCTATGTTATGGTATTCAATATGACCAGTAGCCCGTTTACGTGTCAGCTGGTGAAATACCGCATGTCAAAAATCCGCGTGCGTATAGCCATATTATCGTGCCCCACTACTTCTATCAACGACAAACTGCATTTCTAGTGGCGACTGTTGGCTTTGGCGCCTATAGCAAATGCAACGTGCATTTCTAGATTGTGGTGGAATAATTGTTTGTTTGCCAGTTTTTCAAATGGGACATTGAAGGACATTTCTTTTTATTTTTACTGGCACAGGAACGGAGCAAGTATGGGGAAACCCGACTACAGTGAAATTGAAACCTTGACTAAGGCTAAGACATTTATGTGTGCCTCAGTCCATCCGCTACCTACCAACCTACCAATAAGAATAAACTCCACAGGGGAGCATGTACAGCAGGGGTCTACCAATCATCAGTAGAAGTAACCTCTCGTCGACAAATGTTTCGGCCCACGAGCTCCTAGACATTTTCAGAGAGTGGTCCCACCTGAGTTCATGAAGCGCAGGGTTGGTTTGCCCTGCTGCACGAAATTACCGGATGTTGTTCGGTTAGGGACAAGACGAATTGGTGATTTTGCAGAAGGTACTGTGAGATAAGATTTCGTCGCGGTAGCATAATTAGAGCAGTCTGCATACCTGGACAACCGAGCGACAAGCTTACGATTGGTACACCAGACACATGTTGGACTTTGTTGGCAGGTGGCAGAGGGACACTGGCAGACAATTCGGACATGATGGACTTTCAAGGGATGAGAAATTCTTTTCCGCTAGACACCCGGACCAGCTCACCGAGGCCCGTCCCCTACGTTGTTTCGTTGTGTCCAGAGCCAGCTCGAGGCCCTCTCAGCAACCTCTCCCAGCTGTTTAAGTGTCCGTTTGCGTTCATTACCGCGCAATCCTAGTTCTTTAACCACATTGTAGAGTGAAGTGGAAACGAGACCTCTCGCTCCCACTTCGACGGCAAAGACTCGTATTGTGTACGCTTCGTCTCTCCTCAGATCGGCTGCTAAGTCATAGTACTTTTCGAGCTTGTACATATGGCTTTCGTCCATTCGCGACTCATACGGGACGGTCAGCTCAATCAGGATGAGCTGCAGTTTCTCCGCAGAGTGGAGAACTATGTCAGGTCGCAGGCCGGTCTTCCGAACTGACTCAGGGTACCTTTCATGGTATAAGATAAAAGTGGGGGAAAACTAGAAGTTGTTGATACCTTTAAATGGCTCGGCTCCCATATAGGTAACGATGGCAGTGTACCAAGGATATCAAGACTAAGCTTGATAAAGCAACAGCCTCGATGTACCAGCTGAATACGATGTGGAAGAGCAAAATCAGCATCGCAGATAGGGTCACTATATACAAATCATTAGTAGCGTCTCATACGGATGTGAGAGCTGGACTCTCATTGTGGAAATGAAAAGCTCTATTAAGGTTTTCGAAAAAAAAAAAAAATATATATATATATATATATATATATATATATATATATATATATATATATATATGATACCTGCTGTTAGAGATGGGATCTGGAGCTGCAGGTTTGTCCCCGTCATATATATATATATATATATATATATATATATATATATATATATATATATATATATATATATATATATCATCAGGTGCCTTGCCGACTGGCGTGGGCGATCATGCCTCTCCATAATCTGCTATCTCCTGCTGTATGTATCAGTTCGTGTGCCGACACACCTCCATGCCATCTTCTCTCGCTGTCTTCCTCTATCTCTCCTTCCACATATCTTTCCAGTGGTCACAACATGTTCTATTTTCCTTCTTCTCATAACATGGCCGAAAAATGATGACTGTCTCCTTCTGATGTCTGTGATAAGTTGTCTTCGGGCTCCCGTCTCTTTCAAAACCTCTTGGTTGCTCTTTTTGGCTGTCCAGGGTATTCTAAGCATTCTTCTGTAAAACCACATCTCCGAGGCCTCCAGAAATTTTTTGGCCTGCCTACCGATTGTCCAGGATTCACAGCCATATGTTAAAACTGGATGTATGTAGCAAGCAAGAATTCTTTTTCTAACTCTCAATGACAAGTATATATTGCACAAGATGTTTTTCATTTTATAAAATGCAGTTTTTGCCTGTCCTATTCTATTTCAGTTATGCATCTTCCATCTGATGTTATCCATGTGCCCAGATACTTAAATTTCTGTGCTTGTCCAAAAATAACACCATCAACTTTTATTACACATTTAGGAATAATTCGTTTCTTTGATACCACAAATACTTCTGTCTTCCTATTATTCAAACTGAGACCCATTCTTCCACTTTCTAACCCCACAATGTCTATCATTTCCTGTAGTTCTTTCTGACTTGTTGCTATCAAGACTGTGTCATCAGCATAACGTAAATTGTTTATATTGTGCCCACCAACCACAATTCCGGGCATACCAATTAAAGCTCTCATTATATATTCACTGTATATTGAAAACAAATCAGCTGACAGTACACATCCTTGTCGTACGCCCCTCTTTATGCTTTGAAATGTACCTAAACAGTTGTTAATTCTCATTGCTGCTGTTTGCTGCCAATACATATTCTTTATTATTTGTAGATCTTTTCCATCAATGTTTAATTTTTCTAACAGTTTGATTACTTCTTCATGCTTCACACAGTCGAATGCTTTTGTATAGTCTATGAAGCATATGTACAAATCAGTCTTTACTTCTATAGCCCTTGCTGACAATGTCCTTAGGATGTATATGGCATTGTTTGTACCTTTTCCTTCTACAAATCCACATTGTTCATCGCTGATTTGTGGTTTAATTTTGTTTCTTCTTCTTCTCATAATTATTCTCAGTAAAATCTTAGTCATGTGACTCATAAGACTTATTGTGCGATGGTCTTTACATTTGATAGTGCCTGATTTCTTAGGCAGAGCTATAAATGTGGATTTTAAAAAGTCATTTGGAATATACCCACTATTATAAATATTATTTAAAAGTTTAGTTATTATTTCAGTTCCAAAATCTCCCAGTGCTTCTATTTCTTCCAGTGAGATGTTGTCTGGCCCGGGTGCTTTTCCTTTCTTCATATGATGTATTGCATCCTCAACTTCTGCAGTCATTATTGGTGGACCATCATTGTTGGGCTGCAGTTCTACATCTGGTCTATTATCATCAAACAATTCCCCTATATACTCTGTCCATCTGTTAATTTTATTACTATGTCCCATTAATAAGTCACTGTCACATATCACTCCTGTCACGTGCCTGATTTAAGCATTTCTCCTTAAGAACCAACAGCACTCAGAAATAATTATGTTGAGTCGTTGGCTCGTATTGGTCTAAGGGATGCCCCGTGGCCAATATACGCTCAACTTATTTCTGGAGTAGGGAAACTCAAGTTTTAGCACTACAAAATATATATTATTCCTAGGCACACTTGGCTGGACACCCCTACTACTATAAAAAGATAGCCCCCAGGTTAACACAGATGAAAATATTTAATTGAACCTACATGTATTTTAGACAGCTAAGAACAATGAATGAGTGACACTCCAGTCAATAGTGAAACTTCTAAAATACTGTAATCATTGTAACACATACATTATATAAGAATCAGCAAAGAACTTTAAGAAGCCAGAGTAATATGAAGAACCAAAACATCAAATCGATCTAAACTTGACTGAACGTGTATGAATGTTCCAAAGTCTGTCTGCCTTTCTCATCCCTATGATCAGTATGGACATTTAATAGTGAAGCCTGGCAATAAACCCAAGCACAAACAAACTGCCAGATACATGATGGTGGAGGTACAACACCCATAATGTTGTCTGTAGACCAACTGGAGGATCTCATTACTTGATGACCACAGTTAGGTTCACCATATGATGCCCACCACTGGCTTAGACATAGGTGACTTCCTTGTAGGTGGTTTTGTGGACTGCTGATTCACTGCATGGCTTCCAAGGAGATATCATCCCAAGCTTAGGAAATTTCCTGGACACCAAAGGCCGCCTCCTCAAAGCATAAATGTACGAGGCCCCGTTGAACACATCTGTTCTTCTAGGCAGTCAGGCAGAAAAATGCCCGCTTCAAACTACGCTTAGCGTCACTAGAAAAGAAGTCCCATTGTATTCCTGCCTAAGGAGTAAACCGGTTGACAGGAATTTCTAAATAAAATATCAGAATTCGCCAACCTTTAGTTGCAAGTTTGAAAATGAAGATATATCAAAGCAACTAGAGGGTCCAGTAAATTACTATTTTACCAGATAAAGGTATAGATCAATATAAGGGACTATATACCTTTCCGTACGGGTCTGAGTTTGAAATTTCGCTGAGCGCGAGGGATATCAAGTCCCGACTCGTCCAATGTGTATGGTGGCTGTTCATTCCATGACAGTCACCATCTTTTGATTTCAAACATCCAGTGCTGTTACGTGTCATCTTTCCTGTTAACATCTTTTGGTACATGGAATGTGAGTCTTTCCTGTTGTTTTCCCCAATCTCTGTACACATTTAATTCAGCCAGGCTTCTTTAGCCACTTTGCATTTGTTCACTATTTCTTTTTGTATTCTAGAGTATTCTTCTTTATCATTCTTTTTCTTCCTTCTTTCATTAATCAACTGCAGAATTTCGGTTGACGTCCATTTATTTTTTGCAACTCTATGGGTTGGTGGGATTGTCTCTTTAGATGTCTGCTGAACTGACTCAAGCAACATATACCACTGTTCATCAATAGTCTGTATAATTTCCATTGCATTATACCGGTTTTGTACAGTGACATTGTACTAGTCCTTAATTTCTTTATCTGTTCTAAGAATTCCTAAATTTAATTTGATGTTCTGTGGTGTTTTTCTAATGTTCTTTACTTTTATTCTAATATTTCCTACAACTGGAACATGGTCACTAAAGCAGTCTGCTCCTGGTCTAGTTGTTGCTCCAAGCTGCTCCTGAATCTTCTTGAAATCAAAATAAAATCAATCTGATTGCGGACATTATCACCAGGACTTTTCCAAGTCCACAATCTTCGAGGATGGTGTTTAAACCAGGTGTTACCTATTATCATGCTGCGCGACTCAGCCCATGCTATTAATTTGTCACCTCTCACATTCTTTTCTCCTAGGCCATAGCGACAGGTTATTCCGTACACTTTTTCACTTCATATTTTCGCGTTGAAATCTCCAAGTACCATTG
This sequence comes from Candidula unifasciata, assembly GCA_905116865.2. Taxonomy (NCBI): domain Eukaryota; kingdom Metazoa; phylum Mollusca; class Gastropoda; order Stylommatophora; family Geomitridae; genus Candidula; species Candidula unifasciata. The sequence continues at coordinate 83,964 of CAJHNH020000389.1, forward strand.
TTACTTCACAATTTTTGCATTGATCAACAGCCATGTCTAACTCATCATAAAATGTGTCAATATCTTCCTCTGAACTATCTGCTGCTGGGGCATAAATCTGTACTAAGTTGATGTCAAAAGGTCTGCCGCGAAGTTTTACTAATAGTACTCTATCTGATATTGTAAAAATCCTTTCACAGTTTTTGAGTTCTTTTGATCCAAAATAATACCAACTCCCTTACTATATTCCTTCCCATCCGAGTAGATAATTCTGTACTGATCTGAATACTTTTCACCTGCTCCTGGCCATCGCATTTCACTAATTCCTAATATGTTGATGTTCATTATTTTCATTTCCATCTTGATGTTATCCAACTTTCCGTTTTGTACGAGTGTTCTGACATTCCATGTACCAATGTTACTGATGTTTCTACCATTTACTTTTTCTACAGTAGCTGGATGACGGTGGGGTATCACCCTTAGAACATGATGCTCCCTACCGGTCGAGGTGATTCCACTGGAATCCCCATTCACGTCGTTATCTGAATATTTATTATTTTGAGGCATGATTTTCTTGGGATAGTACAGCGGTGGTTTCCTCTTACCTTCCGCCGGTTTGTATATGGTTTGACTCCAATAGCCTTTGTCTAAAGAGACTTACCCTGCAAGGCAGCAGCCTCTTACTCGCCGATGGCCATGTCGTAGAGTTGTGAGGTATTTTATGGAGTTAGCTGTCCCACCAACTAACTCGCCTCCTCTCAATGACCATCACCTATTTTGGTCCACGGCCACTTATTCAATATATTCGTGGCTAACCTCTATATCTAGAGGCCTTTCCACCATCCGCCACCTGGTGGACGCGCCTAGTAGTAGGACAGGCTCCTACTCGGTTTTATATATATATATATATATATATATATATATATATATATATATATATATATATATATAAATATATATATATAATTATGTATATATATATATATACATAATTATATATATATATATATATATATATATATATATATATATATATATATATATACATACATATATATATATATATATATATATATATATATATATATATATATATATATATATATATAAAACTGATAACTGCTGTTAGAGATGAGACCTGGAGCAGCAGGTTTGTCCCCGTCACATATATATATATATATATATATATATATATATATATATATATATATATATATATATATATACTAGCTGTACCCGGCCACGCGTTGCTGTGGCATAGTTTGGCTAAATGGAAATGAAAGAACATAGAAATCGCACGTGTCTAATACAATCATTGTCTGCTCAGATATAGAGATAGTCTTTGACCCCCCCCCCCCCCCCCCACACCCAACTAAATCCACCTACTACCCTCTCCCTTATCAGATTTATGTCATTACCCCCCGCTCCCCTCCCCTCTTCCACCGACTACTGCTTTCTCCCTCTTCGAAATATTCGAAAATCATTACCTGGCGATATTTTTTTGTTGCTGTAACTGACATTGACATCCCTGTCCATCTGGACTAAAATGGGGAGCAGGAATTGTAATAGGTAGTGAATGGGGCTAGTGTAATATTTACCACATCATCCTTCAAGTACCAGTACAACTACTAAAATAATGTCACTGCTATCTGTGTTACCATCGGAGTAGACAGAGAGTCGTGAGCCAGAAGATTTGGTTCCGCATGGCTAGTGCTGTCGCCACAGACTGGTCAGGTTAGGATGTATAATTTCACTTGCCGACAGAAGAACGCCATAACCTTACCGGCGGTCTTCACATGAGAGCACTATGGTGTAACAGCCCAACCACAACTATTACTACTGCTGCTACTTTAAGTGGGTAAAGCAGTTACTGTGACTAAAAGCTCTCTCAGTAAATAGTCCCCCCCCCCCCCCCCAAACTCACCGACAACTCTTTCCCTCATTGAAGTAGTTGGGAGAAAAAAAAAACACTTGAAAAGCAAATGAACACAGCAACAACAACAAAAAAACCATAATTAGGAAATGAACGCCATGGTAAACAGCACAGCTTAAAATTCCAACGCAGATGAAATAACTAAATCTAAATGAAAATAAATGAAAATCTATAAAAATTTCAGCGTAACCATGCAATTGGAAAGTTTAATAATGCAATCATAAGTATGCGAAATGGTCAAATTTAATTATCAAATGGTTTACCCATTTACTTGTCTTTTTTTTAAAGGCAACATGGCTAGTGCTGTCACCACGACAGAGCAGGTGAGGATATTATTTTAGTCCGGGGTAAAAAAAAAATTAACTACTGCAGATTCTAACCCAGGTCTCCCGCACAGGAACCCAGTGTTCTAACCATTCGACCAAGCAGCCACTTAATCGGATAAAGGAAAAGAGAACTTAACAATTAGAGATGTGTGTGCCTACTTCCGTGTCCTGATTAAAACACAATTCAAAACCGCAGGCAATTGTTTTCTTGTAGACAGATACTCCAGATATATTAATGAAACGGCACAATAGAAATCACACGTGTCTAACACGGTTAATGAAGTTAATGTCGCAGTCAATGTCTGCGCCGACGTCGAGATAGTCCTTGATCCCCCCCCCCCCCCCCCCCCAATCGAAGGATCGAAGGTTGTTTGAAAAAAAAAACAGAAAATAGAAATCGTGTTTAATATGGTTATTGTGGCAAATATAGAGATAGTCTTGTTTGCTGTACCTAGACCTACTCTATGTATTAGAGAAGGCGTTGGCTGCACGTAACTCGCCGGCGAATGGCGGAAGCCTTGCGTTCTGACTACGGCGGCGCATGCGCAATTACTAACGTGGCTATAATTAGAAATCACTAAAGTTATAAATATTAGTTGCGTATATTATTGCATAAATTGTGGTCACCTATCTCTAACAGTGACAGGTTGAATTTCAAACCACGACAGTTCAAAATCCGGTATCAAAACAAACATATCCTGAAAATTTCAGCTAAATCGGTTCAGTAGTTTCCGAGTCTATTAAGGGTGAAACAAACACACAAACATTGATTTTTTTATATATATATATATATATATATATATATATATATATATATATATATTTATATATATATATATATATGCTTCAGATCTGATCTCTAACCGCAGGGGACAAACCTGAAGCTCCAGATCCCATCTCTAACCGCAGGTATCAAATATATATAAAATTATATATATATATATATATATATATATATATATATATATATATATATATATATATATATATATATATATATATATATATATATATATATATATAACTGGCCCCAAAGGGCTATCACAATCTCTAATTGTCATTCATAGATTCACCACCAAGTGGTGCAGACGGGCTTATCTGGAGAAAATATCAAAATTTTACGAGAGTGAAATGACTGATCACGCCCATTCTAATTTTTTTAACCAGACACAAAAGCAAAGATGTGTCTAGGACACAGTATTTTCTCCATGTGTGCCTTTTATGTTGTCACTAGAGACGTCTCTGGAAATTATTACGATTAGACAGGTGTTTTACTTGCTTCTCTTTTTGACTTCTCCATGATTGGTTGGTTTTTGAAAAATTAAATATACTTGATGCGAGATCACAGCAACTTGGTCTGAAAATCCATAAAGGAAAGACAAAGATGATGAGAATAAATCAGGCAAATAGTAATGTGGTTTCTCTTAACGACACCCGACTACAAGACGTGGAGTCGTACACCTATTTGGGCAGTAATGTAGATAAAGATGGAGGAACTGATAGAGATACAAAAATAAGAAAACAAAAGGCAAGAGGGGCTTTCATAGCACTAGGGAATTAGTGGAGGTCAACGGAAATGAAAAGAAATACTAAACTAAAAATTTTCAATTCTAATGTCAAATCAGTACTATTGCATGGGGCGGAAACATGAAGAACTAAGCCAATTACTAATAAATTACAGACATTCATTAACTGGTGCCTGGGCAGAATAGAGGGAATTAAATGGTATGATAGAATAACTAATGTAGAACTTTGGGAGAGAACTAAACAGGCTACAGTGGACCAAGAGGTGAGGAAAAGTCGCTGGCGTTGTATAGGACACACACTGAGAAAACAGGAGAACAGCATAACTAAAATGTCTTTGCATTGGAATCCACAGGGGCATAGAAATAAAGGAAGGCCACCCAAAAAAAAAATGGAGAAGAGAGCTGGAGAATGAAGTTAGAAAGATGGGGAGGATACGTGGGGGAGCTCCATGCGATGGCAAGGATAGAACGACTTGGCGTGAGTTGGTTGAGGGCCGAAGAAGACAGGTGTTTGAGCGGAGGGCTGTGTGAGCTAGACGTGGCGTCCGCCTAGAGTGTTGGAGTTCCGGGTTCAAGTTCCGGTGAAGGTTAGGATTTTTTCACGTGGACTACTAGTAATTTCCCCTGGTCTCCGGGTAGTGGGATCAGACCCCTTTAATTATTTTTGCGCACGTTAAAAAATCCTTTGGCAGTTAGAAATCGGAAAGAGTAGAATAACGGCGCTGCCGGGGGAAAATTTTTCGTTAAAAATCTACCCTATGTATTTCAGGATACTCGTTGATGAATCATCGCTTCAGAGCTCGTGCACTGCGCTGAGATTCTTCGAACTCAGGCTTGAGTCAGAAGTAGAACAGAGCACTTATGGGTTACTATCCTTGTGCCATGTTGCTGTCCGGGGTCACACCTGGGGGTTTGGCAGAAAAGCCATAATTCTCCCAGATTTACGGTATTTATCATGGAATCAAGGCCGAAGGTTTGCGGTATCCATAGTATCGAGCCAAAGGGTTCACACCCCGTGGTTTCTGGAAATTTACAATTTAATTGATAAAATGTTTATTTTTTGCTACTCCGGGTTGCATTCTCGTGTATATCAGACTAGACAAGACTACTGAGTCCTATCTGTTGTTGTGAATTTCTCTGCTATGTACAGCTCGCATGGCATTAATGGCATCATTCCTGCCCAGTGCCGGACCAGTCATGGTAACCGCCGTGTCTGCCAGGTAATCAGCACGCTTATTCCCTTGAATACCTGTATACCGTACAAAGATAAAAGTTAGGCGAATTATTTGTGATGCAAATAATGAGAGAATCAATTAATGTTTGATGTAGCCGGTCTAGATTTTTTTTCCTTTTCTTTTTTTTCTGAGGTCTGATTTCGACAATGGAACAATTAGAAAAAAAAAGAGTATTTGGTCGTTTGTCGTTGCCGTCGCAATTCCATTTTATCTTTTAATAAATCCATGCGTCATTTCCGGTAATGGCGAACACCTTCAACGGTGTAAGAGAAATAGGCCAGTTCAAATTGTCCCATTACAATTCCTAAATTTCAGCGTCTGTCACTCGAAACTTGATTATAACAAAAACAGCCTTATATTAACATTCGCTGTTTATAATGAAACAGTTAGTAGTCTGTGTTGAGAATTAACTTAGCCAAGTCTAACAGACGGTGTGGCGATTTTTGTTGGATAGGATAGATAGTGATTGTTGTAGAAGGGAACTTTCATTTTTCAACTAAAATCGTATCATTAACAGCTGATCCTTGATAAGTTGGGTAAGGGTTTTACTAAGAAATATTCATTTTAGGGTTATTTGTTATGTTTCTGAGTCATATTACAAGTGTCTTTTTTCATATCTTGAAAGAATTCAACAGAGAATAAGTGAAATTAAATAGAGAATGAAGAACTGAGAACAAAAGGGGCCGGGGTGCCACAGTAAAATTAGGTCACTCGTCATGTTAGTATTTTTAGTGTTACACTTTCAAAGTACCTGATAGTTCTTTCTTAACTAAAGAGGGAGAAATCATTAGAACTGAACACAACAACTCTAAACACTGACCTACTATTTTATTTATATGGTCTTTAGAAATAATAAATATAGGATAATCCTGTAGCTGGCCCCTTTTATATTTTATTATTGTTATTGTTACTTTTCAGTTCTGTAGAGTAACAGTAAATTCGAAGTTGACAATACAGCTATCCTTCGAATAACGGGCACAAAAGATAGCGGCCACAAAAACACCCTAACAGAGCCTCAGTCATATGTCAGTTGCGCACTTCCGGCGACTTAATTTGCAGTTTTCCGGGGACTACCGCCACCTCCGAGAGTATCTCCCACACCGCTCACGCAGCGTGGATTGGGGCTAAACTAGGTGGCTGAGACTCACGAGCAGCAGTTTCTGCATCTCCTGCAGCTATGCTCGTGAGTCCTAGCCATCTAGTTTAGCCCCAATCCACGGCGCACGAGCTGCGTGGGGGATACTCTTAGCGGTAGTCACCAGAAAACCACAAATTAGGTCGCCGGAAGTGCGCAATTGACACATGACTGAGGCCCTGTTTTTGGCTGCCATCTTTTGTGCCCGTTATTCGGAATATAGCCGACAATACTAATACAGTACTAATATCATAGATCATAAATATAAATGGTTTTCTTTGTAGTATGGCAGTTGCTATGGATTCTGCTACACTTACACCAACTGTTTTTCAGTGACATATAATTGCTTACATACTGTCACTTTCTTTTTCATATCTTGTATCTTTAAGATGACCTTGTCATTTACCATTCTTCGGTTTTTTTTTTTTTTGACATAGTTGGTCACTCTCTGTGTTCTGTTTCCATGAGCTTTTGCCAGTGAACATATTTCCAATCCATAGTATTATATCTCGGTAGATAGCCTATATATATATATATATATATAGTGCTGTCGCCCAGCCTTTTCAACTTATGTACAGAAACCATTTTTAAATAAATTATAGAATTACCAGGACTGCACATCAATGGTAGAATAATAAACAATCTGAGATATGCTGACGACACAGTGTTCGTAGCAGAGAGTGAGCAGGAGTTGCAAGACCTAGTGGAGCAAGTAAACAGAAGGATTGCAGAATTCGGATTAGATGTAAATTTGAAAAAGACAAAAACCATGATATTTAGCAAAGAAAATAATCAGCTAACAATGAATATTACAGTGAACGGGGTGAAATTGGAACAAGTTAAAAATTTCTTATATTTTGGACAAGTAATAACATGTGACGGCAGAAGTGAAACAGAAGTCAAGAAAAGAAAAGGGATGGCCACAAAAATTTTCAACAACATGCAAAAGTTACTGACATCAAGAGAAAAGCAATACATTAAAAATGAGAATTGTCAAATGTTATGCATTTTCAACCTTACTGTATGGCACATGGACAATGAACAACTGGAAAATCGTATCAATTCTTTGGACATGTGGATATACAGAAGATTAGGTCGTATTTCATGGAAACAAAAGCTATCAAATACAGAGGTACTGAGGAAATTGGAAATGAAAAGAGAAATGCTAGGTGAAATAAAAAAGAGACAAGTGAAATATTTTGGCTACATTAAAAGACATAACAGTATTGTAAAGATCATCCATTAGGGAAAGGTTCAAGGTAGGCGAGCAAAAGGCAGGCAGCGTTATAAGTGGGAGGATAACATCAAGTGAGTGTACATCAAGGGCAAGAGACAGGGCTTGTTAGAGATCCATTGCAGCCAACCTTCATTGTGGAAACGGCACCTGATTGATATATATATATATATATATATATATATATATATAATAAATATATATATATATATATATATATATATATATATATATAAATATATATATATATAAATATATTATATATATATATATATATAAATATATATATATATATATATATATATATATATATATATATATATATATATATATATATATATATATGGGAGTGGCTGTGACGTTTGCAGCTAGACACCCACCTGCGGATTGGAGGGTATTGGGTTCATATCCTGACGGAGTCTGACTTTAAAAAAAAAAATAATGATTTTGACTTCCAGGTCGACCCAGCCTTGAGTGGGTATTAGGTGCAGTCCTGGAAAGTAAAGGCAGCCAGCATGATGCTGACTACATGACATACGAAGTGCCGATCGGTCTGTAAAAATAGAGGTCTTGCCCTATACTCCTAATAAGCCTAAAGGCATGGAAAAGGGACCTTTACTTTATGTGTGTGTGTGTGTATATATATATGTATGTACATACACACTGTTGTTGGGGTGTTTCAGTCACAGCACACAAAGTTAGGTCCTCTGTAATTTTTCTCATTGCACATGACTTTAGCTTATTCTTATTTGTTTGTTTTTTCCCCCTCACCTTGCATGTTTTTGGCACATCATACAAGGTGAGGTATTCATTTAATTTTCTTACTGCCTTTATCTTGTTTGTTGCAAGCCCGCCATGTTATAATAATGGATTCACAGAGTGTTAAAAAAAATGTCAACTTGTGTCCTACACTTAGAACGCCAGATCTTTTATTTCTAGAAGAGGAAAAAACATCAAAACTGTGGCAACAGCATGTTACGCCAACTTTTTTCCTTTTTTTTTTTTTTTTTTAGCAGCAGAATATCAGATGTTTTGGTCAGCTAGTTAGAATACAGCCACAACTACCAGCAGCACAGGCACTGCCTCTAAAAAGGATCTTGTAAGAAAGCAAAAGTTCACACAAGGCAAAGATGGCCTGTTGATTTTAGACATTAAGCATCAAGCTGTGAATTGCAAACTTTTCCTTTCCTGCGACGCTCAGTGGCAAAAGTGAAAATTGGTGATAATGTGTTTCTTTTTTGTTTTTATTTTAAATATTTTTTAAATATAGTGTTAAACGGATTTTGTCCGCAGTAAAGTTTACAATGTAGCAGATGCTGCTATTCATAATGGAGTTTAATGCAAAGAATAGTAACAGTAATCTACCATGCATGTAATCTCTGTTGTTGCTTCTTATGTCCGTTTATCCTCTAGTGGAGCACATACTTTCAGCCAACTCTCAGTTTATCCTCTAGTGGAGCATATGTTTTTAACCAACTCTCCAAGACCCTTTATCCTCAAGTCGAGCATATGCTTTCATCCAACTCTCCCTTTATCCTCTAGTGGAGCACATACTTTCACCCAACTCTCCATTTATCCTCTAGTGGAGCATATGTCTTTAACCAACTCTCCAAGACCCTTTATCCTCCAGTTGAGCATATGCTTTCAGCCAACTCTCCCTTTATCCTCTAGTGGAGCATATACTTTCACCCAACTCCCCATTTATCCTCTAGTGGAGCATATGTCTTTAACCAACTCTCCAAGACCCTTTATCCTCCAGTTGAGCATATGCTTTCAGCCAACCCTCCCTTTATCCTCAAGTCGAGCATATGCTTTCATCCAACTCTCCCTTTATCCTCTAGTGGAGCATATGCCTTTAACCAACTCCCCAAGGCCCTTTATCCTCTAGTGGAGCATATGCCTTTAACCAACTCTCTAAGTCATCCTATCCTTTGTCATTGCACACAGCTCACCCCTGTGTTCTCCCCATCTTTTGAAATGTACTCTATAGATCCGTTATTCATGCGGTTTTGGGTCTGCTTTAATTCTGTGCCTATGTGGGTTCCAGTATAAAGACATTCTATTTGTTTTGTTCTCACATTTTCTCAGATCATCATGTGTCTTGTCCAGTGCCAGCGTCATTTCTTAACCTCTTGATTCGCGTAGTTTGTTTATTTTCCCCAAAGATCCACACTAGTAATCATATCATACCATTTAACTTCCTTTATTCTGCACAGACACTAGTTAGTGCATTTTTATTGTTTATTATTAAGCTCTTGCTTCTGCTTATGAAAATCCTTTTGTGTGAATTACATTCGTAAGATTGATGTTATTTACTTTTATTTCCAATTTTAATTGCAGGCGATAAAGGATCACTTGAAGCCATGTCTGCTGACATGAATCGGCAGATGAGTCATCAGTCCGAGGCCTCGTCTATGGGAAGTGACTGTGACTCATCTGAGGACTTAGATGAAGATACAGAAAAGTTCTATTACATTGACACAACAGATGACTTAGATTTGGACTGTCCTAGCAAAACTGATGACCCAGAGTATTTTGAATATGAGCCCTTGCAATTGATTGATGCAGAGAGAATGATGAATGAAGAGATTGAAGCACTATGCATGAAGTTGAAGGTATACTCAGTGTTACTGTTTATGTGTGTTTTGTCTTGAATTATGTGTTGGATTAGGTGAAAAAAATTTTTTTTAAGGTACTGATAATGCTGCTGGCCGATTCTATTTTGAGGCTGAACAAAGCACAACCGTGTTTAAAAAAAAACTTTTTTGAGGATTTTTCTCCAATGCGTTCACCAGCTGTAAAGTCCAGGGAAAAGTTGTGGTTGTTCATCCACTCCTGGGCTTCGGTCTTGATCCAGAACTTGGGTTGTACATGTACATCAATTTGGTAAATCTGGCTTGTTTGTATGCAGACTGTTGTTTCCTCACATCTAAGGAAGATGTACTCCGACTTTGAAGGAAATACCCCTAATTAGTCACCTCTTACCATATGTTTGTCAGTGGACCATTGGTCTGTTGGTTGTTCTAAAAAATGGAGCCCACACAGGTATTTTAAATTATTGATACCCTCATCTTGTGAGTTTCTGTGTTAAATTAGAGAAGATTAACAATGATCTGTCCCTTGTTACAGTGAATAAAGACTGCGGGAGTCTCATTTTTATTAAATATGTAAGGCAGGGAAGTTGTTTCATCTAAATGTGTATCTGTTAATTTTAGATTCATTTCCCTGTCATTTTTTTTTTTTTTTTGGTTATATATTTAGCAAGGGCTGTATTTATTCATGCTCCTGTGATTCTGTTGATTACTTTGAGCAAAAGGTTATGTTGCTCAGACTGTTTCAGATCTGAAACCTAGGGCAGTAGTAGGCAAGACATTAGTAACCATGGTGCTGTGCAGTATCACTTTAAAATGTATGTGTTACCTATGTGCATTATGTGTGAGTCATATATATAGATATACAGACAAACACACAGTGGTACATCAGGATATGTCTGCTTTCTGATGACTCCAGAAAAAAAATAGGGGTCGTTTTAAATATGCACGACAAGTATGATTAAGTTAAAGCTGTATATGTTCCTTTTACATTCCAGCAAGAAAGGAGACTTGTTTTAAAATTAAAGGGAATATAAATGTCTGTCTGTTTTTCATCAGGTAAATCCATCAACAGCAAAGATGTTGTTATTACGTCACAACTGGAAAAAGGAAGAAATTATTGACAAGTATGAGCTGTTTGTTTTAACTCTTCTTATGTTTATAAATCATTAACCATTGAAGTATTTTTGTCCTTGAAGTTTTTCCAACAACCCATGGCTGGCAACTGGTCTAGGAAAGAAGCTCTGACAGGTAGGAAGACCGAGCGCTGCTTTTCTGATCTGGCAGCTTCTGCAGTGTTACCTTTTCTTTGGGGTAAACAAAGCAGGCCTAGTGAGGGATCATGGTGCATGCGCAACCCATGATCTCTAGAATACTGCCCAGGCTTTGTGCATAGGCTGTGATTCCAGCACCTCCACATAGCACAGTATGACACTAACCTCTGGAAAGTCTTAGAAGTGCCAACAGCAGCTTGTCATTTTCTATTCTTTTTTCTCACTATTCTAAGATAGTACACAGTATTTAATGCTAAAAATGCTGTCTCTCAGTAACAGTCAGCATAGCCAAGATATGTCTGAAACACACAACAGATGTGTCCCTTATGCATCCCAGAATGGTTTGCATCGCCTTATTTTATGTGCCTTTCACTTTCTCCAGCTGATTATTTGTTGCGGTTAGCATCCCCCGACCATATTCAGACTAGGTTCTGACTAATTGTGTATAAGGTTCCTTGTTCTATATCCACAGCAGCCATAACCTTTAGTGCATTAAGTCCTTTGTTTGCTCTAACAATAACTGCAGCAAAGTGGTCTTTGAAATACAGTCCTCTGTCAAATGTAATATTTGAGTGTGTTTTCTATTCTTTCCACTTTTCCATTTAGTGTGATCTTATGGGCCTTTGCTTTGACAGTTCTATTGTCCAATGAACACCATACTGTTAAGGCTTTGTTTGAGTTTATCAACGATCCTGTGACTTATAAATCTTATCCACCACCATTTAGAGCTCTTCCAGTACCCTCTTCCTATCCCTACCCTGTCTGTATGCCAGTACATCGTCTGCAAATGTGAGCACCCTTCCAATTCCTGGTGCCTCGGTAGCTGCAGTCCTACTTGTGTAGAAAATTATAGAATACAGGTGAAATGGCTGACTCTTGTGGTAAACCAGGTATGATAGTATATGGGTCTGAAGGCCAGGAGCCCAGGAGTGTTGGCAACAACTGATGAATGTTGGTAAAAGAAGTTGTTGCCAAAGGGAATTGTTTCATGGCCGACTCTTGTGGTAAACCAGGTGTGAAAGTATATGGGTCTGAAGGCCAGGTGCCCGGAATGTTTCCAACAACTGAGAGAATGTTGGTAACAGTTTTTGTTGCCAAAGGGAACTGTTTCATGGCCGACTCTTGTGGTAAACCAGGTGTGATAGTATGTGGGTCTGAAGGCCAGGAGCCCAGGAGTGTTGGCAACAACTGATGAATGTTGGTAAAAGTGGTTGTTGCCAAAGGGAACTGTTTCATAGGAAATGCATGGTAAATACTTGCATTATTACTTATTTCTGCTCAACACACTGGCACTTTTTTAAGCTACATTGTATAATGTAGTGTTCTGTTTATATCACCTCTCTGTTCGGGGTTTTTCTGCAAATTTAATTCATAGTGTTTTGTTTGTATTGCTTCTTCATTCAGAATTGTTTTTTATTCTTCTTCTTCATGTTCACCAGCTGTAAAATTTGGCGGAAAGTTCTGGTTGGTTGTCTATCATGGACTTTTTGTTCCAGAACCTGAGAGTTGTGTGCACATGCGTTTTACAGATCTGACTTATTTGTATACAGATTGCTGTTTCCTTGCCTCTCAGATAAATGCACTCCAGCTTTGAAAGAAGCCCTCAATAAGTCGACTCCTACGACATGCTTGTTGGGGAGGCAGTGGATCCATTCTTGTTTTCCCACAATAGGGCCCCAGAACCCACGCAGAGATTTATAAAAATTGAAATTATTTTATTCTTATCAAGAAAACTGATGATTTTCCTGCATGCCTCAACATTAAATTAGCTTTTATTTTTGATTCAGTTACCAGCGTGATCCGTCTGGATTTTTGGTAGACACTCATTTAGCCAGCCGAAGGAAACATGTGAGTTTGGTTTGAATAAACTTTTTTTTTTTTTATTTGTTTAATCCACTCACTTTGTCTGTCCTTGAAACACAGAAATTAAATTCCTATATTTGTGTGCCCCCCCCCCCCCCCCCATGATCACCCCTCCCTTTTCCCCTATTATTACTGTTTGGAAATATAGATATTATGAAAGCATATCTTGGCAATTGTGACTAAGAATTAGATTTAATGATATGTATAATTGTTATGCTAACTAATGAATGAAGAAATAATTATGGAAGGAGTGAAGCCAAACAAGCAGAATGTAAGACTGTGCGCCCAATTCTTAACTCTTTGACAATATAGTTTGTTCTTGCTCAGATGTTGGTTGTGTTAAATACAGTTTTATTGCATCGCAGCCGCTTACAATCCACAACACAAAAAGAATGATTCATTAAAATAGTAACACAAATAATGCGTATAGGACCCTTTTCCACACTTGTACTGTGCGTATAGGGCTTGACCCATGTTTTATAGACCAGTCAGTACCCGGTAAGTGATGTGGTCAGCATTACAGCAGCTGCCTTTACTTTCCAGCACTTTTATCTACCCATTTAAGGCTGGATCGACCTGGCAACCAAGGTCAGTTTGGAAAAAAGGTCAGGATCTGAACCCATGAACTTCGGATCCGTAGGGGAGCATCTAGCAGCTACACCACAGCGGTTCCCAGTGTAATTCATAGAGTAATAACAGTGAATTTTACTACTCTAAAAGAGGTAAGCTGTGAATTGAAGCTAACATATACAGTGTTAATTTGGGTGTTAGTTCTGTCAATGCAGTTTGGAATTTTGCTGTTCGTGATCATTTTTCAATGCTCCGTAGGACAACTTGGTAGGACAGCGACCAGTGTGTTCCGTTTGTTGTAGCGAATATGCTCGAGACAGATTTGTGGGTGTAGCTTGTGGTCATATGTTCTGCAGAGACTGCTGGGATATGCACTTCCAGACACAGATCAGGGATGGTGTCACTACAGGTCAGTGTTATATGTGTGTGTGCATATTGAGTTTTATCATTGTCTTACAAGTACAGCATCTCTTTAACTTATAGCCGAGTTGTTTTCCAACTAACATGTCTCAGTTGAAGGAAAAAGACTTAACAAAGTCAATAAATTTAAATATCTTTCTAACAGTCATATCATCAGATGGAAAATGTGTGACCGAGATTAAAAGCAGAATAGGACAAGCGAAAGCTGCATTTCAAAAAAATGAAAAATATCTTATGCAATAAATCGCTCTCATTTAATGTTATAAAAAGGGTGCTAAAATGTTAAAAAGAACCTGTTCTGCTGTATGGCAGTGAATCTTGGAATGTCACTGAACAAATTAAGAAGAATTTGGAAGAATATGTACAACAATAATAAAGAGAAACACTGTTCTTTAGCCACATAATGAGAAGTACATGCAGGTAGGAAATACTCTGATGGTGGGGGTTGAAAAGTACTAACAGGTAGGAAATACACTGATGGTGAGTGTGGGTAGAAAAGTATGTGCAGGTAGGAAATACACTGAGGGTGAGGGTGGCTGTAGAAAAGCACCTGCAGGTAGGAAATGGTGAGGGTGGGTGTAGAAAAGTACATGCAGGTAGGAAGTCCACTGATGGAGAGGCTAGGGTAGAAAAGTACCTGCAGGTAGGAAATGGTGAAGGTGAGGTAGAAAAGTACATGCAGGTAGGAAATGGTGAGGGTGGGGTGGAAAAGTGCGTGCAGGTATGGAATACACTGATAGTGAGGGTGGGTGTAGAAAAGTACATGCAGGTAGGAAATGGTGAGTGTGGGATAGAATGTGCGTGCAGGTAGGGAATACACTGATGGTGAGGGAAGGGGTAGATTATGGAAGGCTAAAATAAACAGTTATTTATTTACAAATTCTCTCAATTATAAACATATGCTAGTAAATGTTGATGAACTACTGTGAAAAAAAAAAACAATTTTTTTATAGAATCGAAGAAAAACGACTAGAAACTAATTATTTAAATGTATTTTCCTGTTCTTTTAGTGAAAGTCTCATTGGCAATTTTATCATTTCAGGTATAGAGTGCATGGCTAAAGAGTGTCCTGTATTAGTGACAGAAGATTTTGTATATAAAGTTCTTAGCGATTCCAAATTGCGTGACAAGTACTCCAAGTTTTCCTTCAACGATCTAATAAAGGTAGGCAGTTCTTGGAGATTTGAATAGTTAGACTTCTGTGTTTGCCATTGCTTTCCACTATTCAGCCCTCACACAGTTGTCAGAATTAATTGCAATGCAGTCTTATACCATATTACCTGCAGCTGATTTCATACCCCATTGTTTTTTTAAATTGTAATAATAAGAATATTAATAATGAAATGTCTGTGGCTTAGGCATTGCAAATCCACTCCTTAACGCCTGCCGGGTAGCCGGTTTCGAATCCAACAGCATTGGTTTCGACAGTGGTACAGAGAGCTGACCGTTCAGTAAGCAGTGGCAAACTACTGAACGTAAAATCTGCTTAGAAATACCACACCAGCCAAAATATGCTGGGATTGGTTCTGCAACGTCCTACGCAGCTAACTCATAATTAAATCAAGTAATAGGAGTATTGATCATGCTAGTAATAGAAATAATAGTAACTATATTACAAAATAAGATAATAATTTTAAAAAATAATAATGATAACAGGTAAAGTAAAAGTAATGATATATTTATTTCGATGAAGGTAAAGTAAAAGTAATGATAAATTTATTTCGATGAAGGTAAACTAAAAATTGATCCTTGCTGGGCTCAAAACATCCATCAATAAGGTGATTTGCAGGAAGCAGTACTATTTACAAAAGAATTGTTCCTGTCACTTCCAAATAGTAAACCTGGGCTACTGTTTTAGGCAGGCGGATGCACTAACCTGTCACAGTGGCCATCATGAATCGATACATCACTTATTTCCTTACTTTCTTACATTTATGCAGATACGTAGATTTTTCCTCATTTCAGTTAGTTTGTTTATTCATTGAGTGTGGAACTTCTTTGATTCAGATACCAAACCAAACTGAAAAGAAAAACCAGTCAGCTTCACATTGCTACAGACACAAATGACAAGTGAACTTTGTGGCTAGAGAGCTTTTATCAGCACAAGCACATTACGTGATTATACAGTACCACAAATGTGAACAAGAACACACAAAAATCACTTAGCTGAAGAAATGTGGTTTTATACACAAATGAAAAGAATACCCTGGACAGATAAAAAGAGTAATGAAGACGTCTTGAAAGGAACTGACTCAGGCAGAGAACTGATTGCCCACATCAAAAAGAGACAATCTGCATTCTTTGGTACATTGTGACAGTAGGAAAGTTGAAGGGGAGGAGAGGCAGAGGGAGCCCAAGAGAACAGATGCTGGGCATTTTGACATTATGGCATGGATGTTCATCTGTGTCAAGAGTTGATTGAAAGTATATGAGACAGATATGGATAGACATGACTACCAACGTCACATGGCATGGCCTCTAAGAAATCCACATGTTTGGCCAGTTCTTTAATTCAGAACAGTTGGGTGCTGTTCGTGTTTCTAGGCCCAGGATTAGAGTAACGTCCCTTGCCATATATGCCTGCTTAGGTCGCTGGACCTCTCTTATGTTGCAGGGATGTTATGAAATGGCTTATTTACATTTTTCTGGCATTATTCACCTGATTTTGCATATTTGTAACTGAATTTTACTCTCTGCAGTCTCATCCAAAGCTCCGCTTCTGTCCTGGGGCAGACTGCTCAGTTATCATCAAAGCTAAAGAACTGAAAGCTAAGAAAGTCGAATGTCATTCATGCAAGATCACATTTTGGTAATTTGGCATTTGTTGTCTAAGTTTAAATGTCTGGTGTATGGTGCTTTTCTGTGTTGAAACTTTAGCATGGTGAGGAGATGGTGTATAGAGCCAGGGTTGTAGTGCATTGGTCACATGTTTCGGTCTCTATTGGGGATTTGTTTTTTTCTTATTAAAGATGAAAAACCCTCTGAGAAGACAAAGAAGCAGGGAACATATAGCATGCTCAGATACGCAAGGAGATGGAGGAGATAAGAGAAATATCAAAGACCACACTGGAAATTTAAAAGTCAGTGGTAGAAGAGTTAGCTTTGATAGAAGAATTTGAATCAGAAATAGTAGCTATAATTAATGACATAAAGAACCTAAAAGGCCAGTGAAGAATATTCAGTGTGAATATGGGACCTCCCAAACCAGACAGAAAAACTAAAGAAACTCAAAAGCCAAGACGAGGCGAAACAGGCAGAGCAGTTGAAACAGAGAAACCCGTGAAAGATCCAGTGAAACGATTCAAACAGACTTTAGATGAATGGCACGAGGAGCAACGACAACTAGCAGCTTAGAGATTATATCAAGCAGCGATTATCCGGCGTAAGAATACACCTGGTCCAAAAGAAAATATTCCAAACAATAAACAGATTCAACGGCCAGGAACACCTCGTGTGGCGATATGGACAAAGACGACATAGCAGAGCGTTGACGATGCCTAGATAAGATCGCGACAGCGACTGAGGACCTAATAGTGGAACAACAGTGAAAATGACTACTAAAACCACACAAAGAACTGGTACAGCAATATCACAATGTATAGCTCAGGAGACAGCCCCAGCAATGGCAGTAACACCACCAATGGATGGCACAATAGGAACACATGACCCAATCAGATCAAAGCCTATACAATGAGATGGACACGACCTGGCTGGCCACATAGACACAGAAGACATAAAATACTAGTAACAAACACTATGGACCATGGTTTGTTTCCATAATTATAACCTGTATTGGCCATGACGAGGCTAGCTCGATAGTGCGAGGTTGAACGTGGCTAATTCAAATCGAACGAATGAACGATGAGGATGCCCTTTCAGTTCCATTTGGTATACAGAAAATATAAAACTGTATATTCACTATGCCTCAAGACATTTTTTCGTCTAACTTAGAGGGGCTTTAAATGAAAATCTTTAATGTGGGAAAGACGCTAGAAGAAAGCATACATCACCATACCGGGCCTTCATTCACCAATGAATTTCTAGAGCTTTCACGCACTTCATTTATTTAGAAGAGAAAAAAAACAGTAACGGGATGCATGCTACTTCTCATTGGTGCATGTTGAAAGTGGGGTGGCCATCTTTAAGCTGTTGTATGCAAGATGACAAGACATTAACATGGTTATTGTAATTTCTGTCACAGTATCCTCGTAGTTTTACATAATGGCAACACAAACTTCTTTTTCTTCAGCGTTTGGAGTCCTTAAGGTTTATTGCTGCAGATATCACCCGCCTCCATTCATCCCTCTGGTTGCCTTCTCTTTGTTGGTGACACCAAGTTTTAGCAGGTCTGTCTGGACATTATCTGTCCATCATCTTCTTGGTCTGCCTTGTGGTCTACTACCATTCATTTCCCTCATGTTTACAGTTTTTACTTCTTTGTCATCTTATATTCCATTTCAGTCTTCTTCTTCTTCTTCGCGTTCACCAGCTGTACACTCTGGCGGAAAGTTCTGGTTGATCGTCCACTACTGAACTGCAGTCCTGCTCCAGAACCTGAGTGTTGCGTGTGCATCAGTTTTACAGATCTCATTCTCTTGAATACAGACTGTTGGTTCCTTGCCTCTCTGGCAGATGCACTCTGACTTCAAAGGAAGCTCCCCAATTAGTCTACTCTTACGACATGCTTTTGGGGAGGCAGTGGGTCTATTCTTGTTTTCCCCACAATGGAGCCCCGGAACCCACACGGGGGAATCCATTTCAGTCTGTTAACTCTCATGATGCCACTTATCAGTGGGGATTTAAGCAGATTATGAAAATCTCTGTCTTCTCACTCTCTATTCCACAAGACTGTTTTCGAAAACCTGTAATAAGGAAGGCTTCATCTCTTTAAGTTGTGCTGCAAGTTTCAGAGCCATATAAAAATGGCAGGTCTTATCAATGTTTTATGTATTTTGATCTTATTGCCTGGCATATTTGTATCATCTTGATGAGATACAGCTTAGTCTTAGTCGGGGTTTTAACTTCAATGCAGTCGGGTTTCCCCATACTTACTCCGTTCCTGTGCTAGTGAAGATCAAATGAAACGTCCGTCACTCAGATACAGCTACATTTGCTTGGCAGTAAATAAAGCTATATTTATTTGCTAAGTCCCTTGCCCTTCGAGCTAGTTAAGTTGCTTAAACCAGGTGACAAACTCCTTGTGGTTCAAGTTTACACTTGGGGGGTAGGCATAAAAGCCACATATTTCCCAAAATTTACGGTATCATGGTATCAAGGCCGAAGGGTTACAAAATCCATAGTGCCGAGCATAAAGGGTTACACCTCATGGTTTTTGGATTGGGAATATAGGGCCCCCTTTGCTTCCGAGGACTGCACCTGGTGCCCCACTCAAGGCTGGTTTGACCTGAGAGTCAAGGTCATTCTGGACTTTAAAATAGTCATGCTCCAGAACTTTAGTTTGACATGTACATTTATTTGACAGATCTAGCTTATTTGTATGCAGACTGTTGGTTCCTTGCCTTACAGGCACATTCACTCCAATAAAATGAAAACACCCCTTCCTGTTTCTTCTTCTTTTCACCGGTTGTGAATTCTGGCCGAAAGTCCTGGTTGATTTTTCTGTTTAGACTTTGGCTTTGTACCAGGACCTGAGTTTTGCGTGTACATACATTTTACTGTTTTATCTGTGTGCAGTTTTTGTTTCCTGCCTCTCGGGCAGATGTACTCCGACTTCGAAGAAAAACACTTCTGCATAATTAGGGGCACTTGAATCTATTCTTTATTTCTCTATGATGGAGCCCTAGAACCCACACAGGAAACCAAGGATTCGAACCTGAGTCTCTTAATTGAGAGTTTTTTATTCTAACCACTTGTCCAACTGCTGATGTCATTTATACTGAATTGTATCATCTTTTGTCTTCATCTGCTAAGAAATTCTTTGCATTATTAGTAATATTCAAGCAGTTGATCCTCATGTCTAAACATCTATGAAAATTTGACTTTTTCCCCCACAGCTTCAAGTGTGGACTGTCTTATCATGCCCCCACAGAGTGTGATGTCATCAAGCGATGGTTGACCAAATGCGAGGATGACTCAGAAACTGCAAATTATATCAGTGCCCACACCAAGGATGTAAGCTGCTTTTGACATTATTTTGTGTTTGTATGTGGGGGGAAAAGGGGGGGGGGGGGTGTTGAAACTCTTTTAATCCAAGGAGAATAGCTCAAGAAGGTAATAGCCACCATCATGAGTGCATTACTTTCAAACTGTAGAAGCAAGATTTTCTTAATATGCTTTCATGCTATGACAACGGGTTTAAAAAAAAAGGAAATTTACTGATCAAAAGGGAAAGACTAATCCACATCTTGCGTTCTTTGGATTAGAAAGACTTGAAGCATGGCCTCAGGGGATCGTGGAGAAGATGGAGTGGACACTACATCCTGGAGAGGGACAGCATAAACTTCTCAGGAAGGAAGAATAAATAATTTGTTTAGGCTTTTTACAGGACAGTAAGGTCTCACACATACACATAACAGGCTGTAACAAGTCTACCACCTGTGACTGTGGAGAGACAGACTACCAGACAGGTTCTACATGATTTCCCTATCTACTTCAGACAGGCTGTAACAAGTCTACCACCTGTGACTGTGGAGAGACAGACTACCAGACACGTTCTACATGATTTCCCTATCTACTTCAGACAGGCTGGCGATCATGAATCTGTATTGTGTACCATTGTGTGTGTGTTTAAATCACAAAAGCAAAACCCCCCAAAAAAGCAGTTGAATCTCGATTTGCTAAAACAAAGTTTAAGGTTTGAACAACGGATCAACATCATGGCACACATGCAGTAATCCACATGTGCTCTGTTCTACTTCCAACTCAGGTCTGAGTCCGAAGTAGCTCAGCACAGTGTACAGGCTCCGTAGCACCGGCGAGGATCCTCCAAATATTTTGGGTAGATTTTTAACTCCAAATTTTGCCTGGGCGGCGCCATTAGGCTACTTGTTTCGATTTCCAACTGCCAAGGCATTTTTTTTTACGTGTGCAACAATACACACGAGCGTCTGATCTCACTACCAGAGACCAGTGGAAATTACTAGAAGTTAACGTAAACAGAAAAAAATTGCAGCCTTCACTAAGGTTTGAACCCGGGACCTCTACAAGACCAGTCATATATCTCTGGAGGATTTAAACCACACATCTCCACAGTTATTAATGTATTTCCTTCAGATTATTATTTACTTAGAAATACAATGTCATCAGAATGAGCTGTGGCGGCAAGACTGTCAGTCTTTCATCCACAAACATCTGTATTTCTACATTCTAATGAAACACCCCCCATCCCCCCACCATAATATAAATTATTTTCCCAGTTATCAACCTTACCTAGACAGTGATTGTCTCAGAAAGTGATCAGAGTTGTCTTCTCCTGAAATCACTATAGGAGAAACGTGATGTTGGTCACAGCACCCATCGAGGGGCAGTTAGTCTCTAAAACTTATAAGTCCAGCATCATATGCCCCATGTGAAAAGGCCTGTGGCATAAAAAAAAGGCCCCCCCCCCCCCCCTCCACTCCCTTTTTTTTCAAATTTTTTTTTTTCAAGTTACTGTGACATTACCATACAACTTGAACAGTTTGGTCTGTTTGATGTTGATAATGAACTGTTTCTATTTTCTTTATTCCAGTGTCCCAAGTGCCACGTTTGTATTGAGAAAAATGGAGGATGTAATCATATGGTAATTACTTATTTGTTACACCTGTGTTATGATATGGAATTTTGTGTGCTAGAGGTATTTAGTTTAACAAAGTTTGCTTGACACCATTTGTGAGTGCCAATGTCCTGTCATCATATTTGCCAACCTTTAGTATCACTGAGGTAGATTTTTGTCTGTTGACTGTAGTTTATATGTAATCTGGATCATTTTGAGCTGTTATGACGAATATTTTCTTTTTCTTCAAGCTCACTGGCTGTAAACTCCAACAGAAGGTTCTGGTTGTTCGTCCACCTGTGGACTTTAGTCTTGTTCCAGAACCTGAATGTTTCCTGCACATCTCTTTCATAGATCTGTAATTTACTTGGGTAGGGGTTCGAATCTCCCTCACCCCGAAACACATATGGGAATCCTGGATGTAATATGTGGCTTCGGGGGTTAGAGAATTTCGTTCATAATTCTTGATGTACCATAGTTTGTTATCTGCAGCGAGCAGTTTACAAAAGACCATTCTCATGGCTTTTAGTCATTGTATGAGAATCACACCATGGAAGAGACAGGTCTTACTAATATTTTAAACGAATACAGTATGTGCACTCATCCACTTTAGCCTAATCTCCACTGGGTGTAAGCTGTGGTGGAACATTCTGCTTGTTCCTCTATTTCTAAACTTTGATGTGGTAGCGTAACTTGAATTCTGCATGCACAGCAGTTTTACAGATCTGCATTCTTTATGTCAGACTGTTAGTTTTTGCCTCTCATGCAGATGCACTCCAGCTTCAAAAGAAAAACCTTTAATTAGTCAACATATGACAAACCTGCTTGGGGAAAGGAAGGGGGGAAGCCACACAGTGAACCAGCAATTTTTTAAAAATACAAATGCATGTGACTTGCCACTATGAAACACTCACAGGAGATGTATTTGGGGTGTGATAAATATTGCTATGTGTGTATGGGATGCAGCTGTCATCCATATTGTTTGTTTATTTTTCTGTTTGTGTTGGGAAATTTGTGTTACCTACTACTAAAATAATTATTTTTTTCTTAAGCAATGTCCGGAATGCAAGTATGACTTCTGCTGGATGTGTTTAGGAGGTAAGGTTTGTAACTTCTAACATGTGTTGTTTCAAATGAAATGTCATCACAAATTAAATGTCGTCACAAATGAAATGTCATCACAAATTAAATGTCATCAGAACTAAAATTTACACATTAAACGTTATTTTTTTGGGGAACGTGAGATACTTTGGTTTTTAAGGCTGGGTTGGAAGGATTGTCCCTTGCAAGTAGACATAGGTAGTCAAACATGCCATTCACTTGCTGCATTTTCCAGGAGAAGCTGTTTGTTGGAACTGAAACAGTGAAGCCGACAGTAAGGAATTTAAAATTAGTCACATTAAATGTTATTTTCTTGTGAACGTGAGATCCTTTGGTTCTTGAGGTCAGGTTGGAAGGATTGTCCCCTGCGTGTAGACACAAGTGGTCAAAAATCCTATTTACATCCAACATTTTCTGGGAGTAGCTGTTCGTTGAAACAAACACCGAAGCAGACAGTAAGGAATTTTTAATTAGTTTTATAAAAGGTAAGAGTCAAATTCAAGAGAATTTTCCTTATTGCACTGGTTTTTATCCCATATGGCTAGGTTTCTCTCCCTTGAACAGCTGACCGCCTGCTGAGAGCATTACACAAAGCTCAAACTACATAGCTCCGGTGATGATCCCCAGGGATCTTCAGATAGATTTTGATCATGAACTCAACGGTGCAGCCATGAAATGAACCCACCAACTTCAGAGCACGAGGCAGACGGCTTTGCCACGGAGACCCCCAGTTTTTTCTTATTTATATAGTGATGTTATTTCACATTTTGTACAAGTCTAGCATACCTTGATCAGAGCTATACACTTGTATTCTTTCAGATTGGAAGTCACATGGCAGTGAATATTACGAGTGTAGCAGGTACAAGGAGAACCCAAACATTGCCAACGAATCCGTTCATGTACAAGCGAGGGAAGCCTTAAAAAAATACCTCTTCTATTATGAAAGAGTAAGGAAGGATTTACCGTAGCACCTGTGTTGTTCATTCTATATGTGCTTCTTGTTTTTTTACTTCCGTAACACACAGAGAACTGTTTGTTTTGGGATTGTTAGTGCTGTCATTTTGTTGTTTGATATGCATTAACCCTCTGACTATCATGCCCGTTAACCCTTACACTTTCCCAGATACCTCTATTTTAGTGTCTACTAAAATTGTCATAGCTTGACAACTATTTAACTAAACTTCTAATAGTTTGTGTTTTTGCACCAGACTGAATGGAGAATAAATTTCAAGAACAGGAACTTTGTAATTGTGTTTGAGAGAATTTGTCCTGTTCAGCTGTACAGCGCGTCCAGAGTGTGGGACGCTGTAGTCCTTGGAGCTGTAGTGGTCAAGGAGAGGTCGCTACAAATTGAGAGAGAGAGAGGTAGTGAGGACAAATGAATTATGTGCGATGTAAATTGGTGCAAAAAATGCATCCAAAAAATCTGTCTTCTGACAATATAGACTTAAAAACATTGCATAGCTTCCTAAACTCTTCCACGTAAACCAAAAATGTTTTGCACCAATTCGAATAGAGAACACATTTTCATGGCTGTACATTGATGGGGAAAATGGCTACCAAAAAGTTCTCTTGACACCAGTAGAACAATTTTTTTTTCTGCAGTAATCTTGAATGTAACCGTGCATAACTGAAATAAAAACTTCTACAAATCCATTGGCTGTTTGCCATTTTGCACAAAGAATTTCTGATACAGTATGACTGAACTGTCAACCTAAAAAATTGCTCAGTATGGGTCTTAGTGGAGGTCAGCTTCACTCCCTCTCCTTTTCCCTCTATATAGATAGACTTGTAGTATTGTTTTGGAGAAGCCGGCGGAATCTTTTACTATATACTTGTTGCATTTTCTGTCTTGGCACTGTCATTAAAGGAGGTTCATAGTTGTCCATATGTAGGGTGATGATATGCAAACTATGTCTTTAATGATCTATTCTCTATGTCATAATCCAAGCATTTTCCCAAAAGATATTATTTCCACTGTTTTCACATCACCTTGTAAAGCAGCAGTAACTCTTTTCAAGTTACAGTGCTAAGATCCATGTTTCACAGCCCCATATAAAGGTAACAGTAAAGGACCCTTTTCCACACCTTCGGGCATATAGGGCTAGACCTATATTTTATAGACCAATCGGCACTTGGTGGGTGATGTGGTCATCATCATGCTGGCCGCCTTTACTTCCCAGGACTGCACCTATTTGTAAAAGTACTGGTAGCGAATGCTGTAAGCATTATTTGAGAGGATCACACGTTATGTTTTATGTTAAGAAACATTTTGTGTTGTGTTTAATATGAAATCTTGTCTTTGACCAAATTTTCTTTATTTAAAAAATTCCAACTTGGCATCTCACACATTTGTGTTCTTTGTAACTTGCAGTGGGAAAACCATGCTAAAAGTTTACAGTTGGAAGAGACAACCACATCAAAAATTACAGCCAGAATTCAAGAAAAAGTCATGAACAACCAAGGCACTTGGATTGACTGGCAGTATCTTCTCAAAGCTGCAGCACTGCTAAAGAAGGTTGGTTATATTTACAAGGCAGATGTGGTCAAGGCCCTTTGGGAATCAGTAGAGAAGCGAGATTATTATCGCCTGTAAAGAATGAGGCACCTGATATAATCAGATTGTGACTGGTACTATCAGTATTGGAACTCTGCGCTGGCTGCTAAAGATGAGGACGGAGCACGCGTGGGAATGTCCTGAGTGCTGTGATGTCAATTCTTGACTCAACTCAACTGGTTATATTTAATCGTATTACAATATTCTCACATCTAGTCTGATTAGACCTCTGATCTGTACAATCCTTGGGGTTTTACCTACGTGCCCATGTTTTACATGGGTCCTTGGAGCAAGCAAAGATTACAGTATTTCCCCGAAATTAAACTTTATCCCAGAAATAAGTAAGCAAGAAAAAAGTAAACGACCCTTTTCCACGCTTTCATGGCTAGGCCTGATTTTGTAGACCAAACGGTCCTTGATGGGAGATGTGGTCAGCATCAAATAGACCACCTTTACTTCCCAGGACTTGCACCTGGTATCTAACTCAAGGCTGGGTCAACCTGGGAGCCAAGGTCATTTTTTGAAGAAACAAATCAGTCTCCGTGAGAACCTGAACCCACAACCTTCTGATCTACAGGCGAGTGTCTAGCTGCTTCACTGCGAAATAAGGCGGAAATAAACCCCAGTTATGATCATCAGCTAGAATGAGAGACTTGTTGCCAAATGGTCAGTCAGAGTACAGACACCACTAGTCTGCACTGTATAATGAATGGATATGGCTCATAATTTTAGGACCAGTGACTAAATTGAAAATAGAGAAAAATCAATGTTTAAACTGTAAAGCCTATTTTGCAGGAGGTTGTGACTTGGGTGAAGAGTTAATGGGATAAGCTCACTGACAGCTATGTTACCAGTGCACTGTGAGCAGGCTACACGGTCAAGAAATCCTCATTTAAAGAAAGCTTTGTTTGCTGGGAATAAGAGTCTGGGGTCAGTGGTTCCACAGGAACTGGAATCACAAGAAATTCGGGATGTAGAGAGTTATGATGAGGATGTTACTGAAGAAGAAGAAGACATGAATGCATTAGAATAAGTGTTGAATTTTATGCATGAATGCATTAGAATAAGTGTTGAATTTTATGCATGAATGCATTAGAATAAGTGTTGAATTTTATGCATGAATAAATGTAGACTTTTATGTCTGTGGAAAAAGACATGCCTTGAAAGTAAGTCCCAGTGCATGTTTTGAAACAAAAATGAATAAGAGACAGTCTTATTTTCGAGGAAACATGGAAGCAACACTGCACCCTAACAGGAAGGATGTTGAAAAGAAAAAAATAAGTAACCTCTTTCACAGTAGATCGGAAGGTCGTGGGTTCACTTCCTGGCGGAGCCATGTTCTACTACTCCTAAGATGATTGATTAAAGGCTGGTGCTCTGTTGGAGAAATATAGGGCAGGTGCTCTGTTGAGAAAATTTAAGGCAGGTGCTGTGTTGGGGAAATTTAAAGCAGGTCAGGTGCTGTGTTGGGGAAATTTAGGGCAGGTCAGGTGCTGTGTTGGGGAAATTTAGGCTGATGTTGTGTTGGGAAAATATAGGGCAGGTGCTGTGTTGGAGAAATTAATGGCAGGTGCTGTGTTGGGGAAATTTAAAGCAGGTCAGGTGCTGTGTTGGGGAAATTTAAAGCAGGTCAGGTGCTGTGTTGAGGAAATTTAAGGCAGGTGCTGTGTTGAGGAAATTTAAGGCAGGTGCTGTGTTGAGGAAATTTAAGGCAGGTGCTGTGTTGAGGAAATTTAAGGCAGGTGCTGTGTTGAGGAAATTTAAGGCAGGTGCTGTGTTGAGGAAATTTAAGGCAGGTCAGGTGCTGTGTTGAGGAAATTTAAGGCAGGTGCTGTGTTGAGGAAATTTAAGGCTGGTGCTGTGTTGGGGAAATTTAAGGCAGGTGCTGTGTTGAGGAAATTTAAGGCTGGTGCTGTGTTGGGGAAATTTAAGGCAGAAGAAGAAGAAGGTTCACATACAATGTTTTGGTGATGTTCCTTCAGGCATAGAACACTTTTTAGCTTCATGGCTGTTTTATGTATACTGCAAGGCAGCTGTATAACTGTTTAAATAACATATATATATATATATATTAAAGACATTTACTTATAAACTTTACCATCAACATCATCAAATGCCATGCTTATAAGTGCAGCAGGTGATCAGTTGCCACTCACTTGATCATCAAAATCACAGAAACATTTCACTATCAGGCAACAAATTTGTAATTTTATTTTAAAACCATATGTTAAACATTTTAGAATAAAGAAAATGCATTTTTATTCATTAAAACATGTATACTAATTTCTTTCTTGTTTATTTTCTATTTTCCTAGTGTCGATACACACTACAATACACTTACCCGTATGCATACTATCTGGATAATAGGAAAGATCTGGTTAGTACACCGTCTGTTTTGTAATCATTTTATAGAGTGTGGAATAGGGTTGATTTCTTCTGTTTTTATTTTTTATGCAATTTTTTTAATTTAGTGCAGTATTACATATTGCAGTCTATATACAGATTTTGTCATTGTCTGTAGCTTAGGTCATTTGAAGACACCTTATAATTCCAAAATACTGAATTTATTTCTAGGTACAAGCAGTTTGACAGCAGACAGCTTTGCACTAAGTTAAACAGTGGTACGGAGCATGAACTGTTGAGAAAGAAATAACAAACTACTGACCATAATATTGCCTAGTAAAACCAGACTGTCAAGAAATACTGTGGTTGGTTCTGAGGTGTCTTCTCCAGTTTCAGCAACAGATTTTTTTAAACTAGATTTTAATTTGCTAAATGGAAAGGAAATTTATAATTATTTTAGTCACATTAACAAGATTGTGCTGAGAATTTACAGTTAAAATTCAAATTTTCAGAAGAATGTTTTTCCCGTAATGAATTTAAATAATGCTAGTACAAACAGTTTATTGCGCCAAGTTTTGCTGTATCTCTCTAGGTGTGTTACTGCAGAGTTACGTCAACATATAATGAAGAGAGCGCGCAAGCACACACACACACACTGAACAAATTCAAATAAAATACAAATGCCTGCTCTTGATGCATCATGTTCATCTAATCACTGAAAATTTACAATCGTCACATGACTTACAAGGGTAACTTTGAATTTATAATGAATTCCTTCTGTTTACATAAAAAGGAGTTAGACATTTTCATTGTCAAAAATTCTAAAACATGGAAATACCACATGTCCACATACATCTAATGAAGTCAGAAGGGGTTCTTTTCAATTATTTTTTTTTTTTATTAAGTGCATACACTAAGAGGCATATGATTTTTGTTTGTGACATATTAAAGTCTTATTATTTCTTCTTGTGCATTAGTGATTACCAAGGGTGGTTGACACATTCTGTTCAGGTTTACATCTAAGCTGTAATATCTGTGCCTGTTAGTCCAGCATATCCAATTCTAGCAACATTAGTCTCCTTCTGCTACATGCATTGTTAGGTGGCAGTGGGTCTCTTTCCTTTTTCCCTCCTTTTTTCAATTTTTGTACCTATGCAAAATGAGACACTGGGAAGTTGAAGAGGTGCTTGTATAAGGTGCAATTTTGTTTAATGAATTTGCACCTATGTTTCTTTGGGGCAGGGCCTAGAATTAGTATTGTGTGTCAGGCTTCAATTGTGTTGTTCAATTGGAGACTTAAGTAAAGATCTTTCCTTTCACAGTTTGAGTACCAGCAGGCTCAACTTGAGGCCGAAGTAGAAAATCTGTCCTGGAAGGTGGAGAGAGCCGAGATCACAGATAGAGGGGTATGTTCATGTGTTAGTTCTTTCTTCTAAAGGGGCAATGGGGACAGCTGTGGTTGTTAGTGTATTTGTCTATCCCTACAGCTGCTAACCTTGCTTCCAAATGCAATGTCTAAGAAGAGTACTTGGCATTAACACTTTTGCTGCTATGTTCCTGGCCGTAGGTGTCTGCCCTGTGCTAAGCAATGTGGAAAAAATAGTGTTTGCTGTGCGCAATACTTTTCTATCCTCCAAAACACAAAAGATGCATCGGCGGTGAGGGCTGTATTTTGTACACCTAAAAATTTTTTACTTTAGGAGGTTGTGTGGTTGGCCTGAGTGGTGACAAGTCAGAGGCACGATGCCACACAAACTTGACCAACGAAGCTACCACCTCAGGGGGGGGGGGGGGGGGGGGGGGGGTTAGTAAAAACTGTTCCCTATCCCAAATTTAATCATAGTTAATTGTAGTCACCATGTTATTGCATTAAAAAATATTTAAAATACTTGAGTCCTCCATTGCTGAAAAGGGGCAAGAACTGAAAGGAAAATTTACAATTAAAAAAAAAGAAAACCAAGGTTAGGGGTTAAACACAAGACCTTCCGATTCTAAGGCGGACGTGATACCAACTACACTAGACTATCTTTTTGACAGATCGTACTGTTTGAAAGATAATCTTCCTTTGTAAAGAAGTAGTGATTCATGGATAATTGCATCATGATAAGGTGAAAATGCACCCTGAAACTATGTGCACAATCAATAATCTGTCTAGTTTTGTACAGTCTATCGCCGCCTGCATTAGCACTGTCGTCTGAGAAATGTAAATTTCTTAACAAAAGTAAAAATCTGTCCCTCAACATTATTTCACTAAACATGGGAGTTTTTAGCAAACAGTCTTTGCTCCAGTACTCATTTATTTTGAGTTTCATCGTTCTTAGCATTAGCAGACAACAACAACAACAAAAAATTTTTTGTCCAAAACTGTGTCTGTCCATCGGGAAAGACGAGAACTTGTAGTGGCAGGTGTCTTCTCAATTACTTCCTTGCAGAACCTGTTAGTTTCCTCTGCGATGAAAGTCATCAGTGATTCTGTGGAAATAAAGTAGAAAAAAATCACGCACAGGCCTGTTTGAATTTTCAGTAGCAGAAATACAGCCAGAGCTGAAATCATCAAAATTATGCACTACTCGTATCATATTATTGGTTGACCATGACAACTGATCAATTTTGTGCCAGTTTTTGATGGCGCACTTCATTGTCTCTGCTTTCTGGTTCTGATGATGACGACGTCGAACAGGCAAGCAGCTTTTTCTTGAACGCGCCAGTTTGAGCCATCGATATTGATGGCCTAGTCAAATCTTCTTGTTCACTGTCAGAAGTACACATTTCAAAGTCATCTTCGCTATCTCTCTTTGACAGAAACTCCATCAATTTTTCATCAACTATAGTTAACAAGTTTTCTTGATATTTTGTACTAACCAAGTGTAGAATAATCCAGACCCACAAATATATATCAGGGCACAAAATAGACAGATCACCGACCACGCTGTCACTGTAAACAAAGTGACCGGATAATGCAGCAAGATCAAATAACATCACAAGCACTACATCTCAGAAGATCAGCTACAAGAGCAAGAGGACGGCAGCGGAAAACATGGATCAACAACAACATTAAAGACCCTCTTCGCCTTCACAGCATGACAATAGCCAGTGGCAGCTGACGTGCACTGGATCGCAAATTATTTCTCCCCGCGGCTCTTAACGGCCGAAGTGGTTTATGATGATAATGATGATGATGATCATATGCACAGTGTGCCACTGGCATAAAAAGGGTCATTTACTTCACTTTGTTGACTAAAATGGAGTCCTTCACTTTACTGACTGAAGAGGGTCCTTCACTTTACTGACTGAAGAGGGTCCTTCACTTTACTGACTGAAGAGGGTCCTTCACTTTACTGACTGAAGAGGGTCCCTTCACTTTACTTTACTGACTGAAGAGGGTCCCTCACTTTACTGACTGAAGAGGGTCCTTCACTTTACTGACTGAAGAGGGTCCTTCACTTTACTGACTGAAGAGGGTCCTTCACTTTGCTGACTGAAGAGGGTCCCTTCACTTTACTTTACTGACTGAAGAGGGTCCTTCACTTTACTTTACTGACTGAAGAGGTCACTTTACTTTACTGACTGAAGAGGTCACTCCACTTTACTGACTGAAGAGGGTCCTTCACTTTACTGACTGAGGAGGGTCCTTCACTTTACTGACTGAAGAGGGTCCTTCACTTTGCTGACTGAAGAGGGTCCTTCACTTTGCTGACTGAAGAGGTCACTTCACTTTACTGACTGAAGACGGTCCTTCACTTTACTGACTGAAGAGGGTCCTTCACTTTACTGACTGAAGAGGGTCCTTCACTTCACTTACTGAAGAGGTCACTTCGCTTTACTGACTGAAGAGGTTACTTCACTTCACTTTACTGACTATAAGGATACTTTACTGACTAATAAAAAGTCTTTTGTTTCATTGTACTGACTTGGTGCACATTTGTTTTTTTTTGCAGGAATTAGAAAACCAAATGGATGTAGCAGAGAAGAGAAGACTGACTTTGCTCAAAGATTTTTTAGAAGTGTAACATTTTGCTGTATCAAATTAAATTAGTTTTCTTCATAAGGCCATAAGCTCGTGTCTGTCTAAAGGACTGGCCTCTGAAAACTGTGAGGAATTTGAAGCTGTTGGCAACAAAAAGCTAAAGACTTTTGTTTAAAAAAAACACAAAAACAAAATTTAAAAAAACAGCTGCATTTAAAGCAGCTTATTGAATTATAACAAAGAAGGAAGAGCTGAATGTATTTTTCACAGTAATGAAAGGTATTGTTGAAAAGTGTGGGCATAACCAGTTATAGCTGTAAAATGTGGTTTGTTAGAAGGTGGTAAACTGTAAAGTAAACATTACTGATGATAGTGGGTGGTAAACTGTAACATAAAAACTATAACTGATGACAACAGGGGGTAAACACAAGACATTGTCCTTCCAGTGGGTAATAAACTGTAACAAAAACTATAGCGTTGTCCACAGGTGGTTTGCTGACAGAAACTGTGCTGTCAAAAAGTGGTAAAATGTGTAACAAAAACCTGGGTGTAGTTTCAGCTGGTAAAATGTGTAACAAAAACCTAGGTGTAGTTTCAGCTGGCAAAATGTGTAACAAAAACCTGGGTGTAGTTTCAGCTGGCAAAATGTGTAACAAAAACCGGGGTGTAGTTTCAGCTGGCAAAATGTGTAACAAAAACCTGGGTGTAGTTTCAGCTGGCAAAATGTGTAACAAAAACCTGGGTGTAGTTTTAGCTGGCAAAATGTGTAACAAAAACCTGGGTGTAGTTTCAGCTGGCAAAATGTGTAACAAAAACCTAGGTGTAGTTTCAGCTGGCAAAATGTGTAACAAAAACCTGGGTGTAGTTTCAGCTGGCAAAATGTGTAACAAAAACCTGGGTGTAGTTTTAGCTGGCAAAATGTGTAACAAAAACCGGGGTGTAGTTTCAGCTGGCAAAATGTGTAACAAAAACCTAGGTGTAGTTTCAGCTGGCAAAATGTGTAACAAAGACCTGGGTGTAGTTTCAGCTGGTAAAATGTGTAACAAAAACCTGGGTGTAGTTTCAGCTGGTAAAATGTGTAACAAAAACCTGGGTGTAGTTTCAGCTGGCAAAATGTGTAACAAAAACCTGGGTGTAGTTTCAGCTGGTAAAATGTGTAACAAAAACCTGGGTGTAGTTTCAGCTGGCAAAATGTGTAACAAAAACCAGAGTGTAGTTTTAACTGGCAAGATGTGTAACAAAAAACCGGGGTGTAGTTTAACCGGGTGGTAAAGTATGAAAGAAAACCATGGTACTGTCATCAGGCAAAAACTAATAAAAAGTCACGGTGCTTCTAGTAGACAACAGGTTGTGTGATCAAGTTTCTCTTGACACATATGATATGCACACTCCTTCATTTGAGCCGGGGTGAGTGCTTTAGTCTCCTCCGTCACTCATACAAGGAAGATCTCTGCAGAGTGCACAGCTTCCTTAGCACTGGTGAGGATCTCACTGTTTGCATTTCAAAATCACACTTGCTAGGATTCTCTTTTTTTTTTGAGTGTAGAGTTGTATAATACTGCCTGCCTGGTCTGTGGCTTTGGCATTGTGAACATGCTTCATAGTGTCTGATACGATCCCAGAAGCAGGCGATTTGAAAGCAGTACTGAGCGTTGACTGCTCCCAAAAAAAAACATTGGCAGATTACTGAACTTAAAATTTGCTTAGAAAAAAACTACAACAGCCAAAAATGCTGGGGTTGGTTTTGTAACATCCTGTAAAGAATATGCAACTAACTTAATACTGCCTGCCTGGGCTGACTCATTTCAGTTTGGAGCTGAGAAAGGGTTTTTAACTTGTGCAGCATGCGCACAAGTGTTACCAACTAGAAAGAGAAGGCAAACTAGAGAGATGAATGGAGGCGAGTGATATCTGCGGCATTGAACCTCAAGGGCTCGAAATGCTGGAGAAGAAGAAGCATGCGCGTGAACTATTCTAGTTTAGCGCCTTTTTCAGAACTATGAGCATAAGATCCACTAGCCTATGGGAGGGTATGCTTGACATCCTGAAGTATATTACGATATGGCTTAGAGATTGGTGAAAACATCTCATACAAAACATATTTATTCCCACTCCGTGCTACCAGTTTCAGACATGGGCACTCAGAATAGACCAGAAGAAAGGGGGGAAAAAGGATTAGCAACCATGGCCATGAGATATCTAACAAAGGCTGAAGGAGTGACAGACAAGAGATGTCTAACAAAGGCTGTAGGAGTGACGGACATGAGATATCTAACAAAGGCTGTAGGAGTGACAGACATAAGATGTCTAAAAAGGCTGTAGGAGTGATGGACATGAAATGTCTAAAAAGGCTGTAGGAGTGACGGACATGAGATGTCTAACAAAGGCTGTAGGAGTGATGGACATGAGATATCTAACAAAGGCTGTAGGAGTGACAGACATGAGATGTCTAAAAAGGCTGTAGGAGTGATGGACATGAAATGTCTAACAAAGGCTGTAGGAGTGATGGACATGAGATATCTAACAAAGGCTGTAGGAGTGACAGACATGAGATGTCTAAAAAGGCTGTAGGAGTGATGGACATGAAATGTCTAAAAAGGCTGTAGGAGTGACCAGAAAAGATCAAATCAGGAATAAAATCAATAGAGAAACAGTTGGCACAGAACTAATACCTGATTAGATGGGCAGTAATGTAGATAAAGACAGGGAAACTGATAGAGATATTAAAATAAGAATACAAAAGGCAAGAGGAGCTTTCATAGCACTAGGGAATTTGTGGAGGTCAAAAGAAATACTGAACTAAAATTTTTTTTATTCTAATGTAGAATCAATACTTTTGTATGGGGCGGGAACATGGAGAACAACTAAGGCAACCACTAAAAAATTACAGCCATTCATTAACTGGTGCCGTTGCAGAATAGAGGGAATTAAATGGTGTGATAGAATAACTAATGTAGAGCTTTGGGAGAGAACTAAACAGGCGTCAGTGGACCAAGAGGTGAGGAAAAGATGCTGGCAGGACACACACTGAGAAAACAGGAGAACAGCATAACTAGAATTGTCTTTGCATTGGAACCCACGGGCATAGGAATAAAGGAAGGCCAAAAAACAAGTGGAGAAGAGAGCTGGAGAATAAAGTTAGAAAGATGGGGAGAGCTCCATGTAATGGCGAAGGATAGAATGACTTGGCGTGAGAGTTGGTTGCGGATCTATGCTCCATTGGGGGATAGAAAGGCAGAAGAAGAAAAAAATACAGAGAAAATAAAATTGCTTGCCCACAAAGAGAGAATGCCTTGTGATGCCATACCATGCAGTACATGCACCAAAAGAGGGAAATGAGATGTAAAACTCAGAGTAGACCAAGAACATGATAAAATATAACACCAGAGAAACTCCTACATCAGCACACTGCATCAGTGGTCGAGGTGGTCAGAAGAGCCAGAAGCAGAACCTCAAATCTCTCTCAACACCTGAAGCAGTAAAAAAGGAAATGAAGAAGAGGATGTTATTAAACAGGTGAATCCTTGATGTACCAAGAGATCAATTCCCATGCTAGTTGATTTAGAGGAAAAATACTGTTCTCCTGGCTCTCAGGCAGTGGTATGAGAATCAAACCATGAAAGAGATTCGATGTCACCATTTAATATTTTTTAAGACAGCAGAGGAAGTAGAGCAGCTAGCCTTCACTGTAGAGGCAACACAGTTTAAAGAAAAACACGAAAGCAACATTAGCTACATCTGTTGATTAAGTTCAGTTGTTTCTGTTTTTTTTTCACCCCAAATACAATGATTCCTAGAGTTCCCAGGAAAGCCCAGTATTATAGGGGTGTTAGGGTTCGTTGGTGTTCATTTCAAACTGTAACAGCCTTGTAATCTCAGACTTTACGCGGAGCTCCAGGATTCTCCTTATATGGGGTCAGTAAAAGATGAAGAACGGTTTGGTTTTTTTTCTGCTTAACTCTTTGAGGACCAAGAAACGCACCACCTGTTGGTTTATAACTAAGTTAACTATCCTGTGGTACTAAAAGAGTTAACTAGTATATGATTGTAGAAAATGGAAATGTCCATGAATATATGGGTCAGATAAATGCATTAGGTCGGAATAAAGTCGGAATGTCCATTGAACAGTCTTTCAGACAGCAAGCTTCCATTGTATATTATTGCCGCCTTAGATGTTACATTTGGCATTTAATAGTTGGTTTCCTGGCAAAGGATTGGGATATTATGTTGCCAGATTTGGCCTTGGTTTATTTTTTAAAAATTTGTTGTGTGCGCGATTGAATTTCATAGTACAGGAGAACAAAGCATATTTTTTCCAGTTATGATATATATTTTAAATATTCTGACCGTACACAGGCATATTTCTAGAGGTTTCTGGTTATCGCATACGTAAATGTGTACCGTGTTATATGGTGGTCATAACTGTTAATATGGCTGGGTTTTTCCTTGTGTTGCTGGAGACGGACATGTTGCCTGTTTATCAGAATGTGTCTCGTGTTTTCTGTTTATCAGACACACTAGTGTCTCTGATGTTGTTTAGTTAACATTGGTAAGTTTGCTTGTTGAATTCTCACTGTACGAGAAAAGGTATGTCTGATGTTGTTTAGTTAACATTGGTAAGTTTGCTTGTTGAATTCTCACTGTAAGAGAAAAGGTATGTCTGATGTTGTTTTGTTAACATTGGTAAGTTTGCTTGTTGAATTCTCACTGTACGAGAAAAGGTATGTCTGATGTTGTCTCGTTGTCAGGTATGTCTGTTGTCTCTTTATCATGATTTCCGATTGTAATGTTCTCAGGTTATCAGAGACTGAGTATGTGTCTAATCATTTATATCTGTTAGAGGCAACAGTATCACATATTTTCTAATTCGTTGGAGACATTAACTTATAAATACAAGACTTTTTCTATTTCTTTGTTAACAGAAATCATTTGAATTCTGTCAGTTCCATGATAATAAAACAGAACAGGCAGAGTAGGTAGTATTTTTTCCTTCATGAGTTAGATTATCTTCACAGCACTCTGGACACATCCATAGGCGCTCAGATTCGCCTTTCAGCATATTCATCAGCGTCGCACGGTTAATAGTGCCTGTCCTATGTTGGTTAACAAGACTTCTTGTGTGTCCGGTGTGCTTCTCTTGCTTGGCTGTGCCGATTTTTACTCCCAGTTCTCTTATTCTTAGCTGTGATGCGAACACGTTGCTTTCAAAATCCTCAGAACGTCCTATCTCTCGAAGGGCAGTGACAATGTCTGCGTGATCTATGGGCTGGCCATCTTCAATTAATGCAGCACCTGCCAGGTTATCAGCTCTTTTATTACCAATGCCTGCATGCCCTGGGACGAATATGAAGGTAACTGCACACACAGAAGAGTTTTGCAGTGACTCAAACCACTGTCTGTGTAACCAGCCTGCCTCGACCTGCCGGATCATGCTCAAAGAATCGCTCAGCGCACACACACACAGGAATAGTCCTGTGATCCCAGCCACTTGAAAGATTGTGACACCGCCATCACCTCCATCGTCATGCTGCTGGTAGTCATGGAGAAGGCACCGCTGGTTTCTTGAACTCTTCTGCCTGAGGGAGCGAGCTTTAAATGTCCCTTTATGTTCACATCAAGGAAAAGGGTGGGAGAAAAATATTTAGGTGATTTTTTTTTATTATTTTGCTGTGCTACTGCTAATGTGCCAAAGTGTTGACCAAGCCCTACGGCGGATTGGAAAAAAATAATAGCAGAAGGCATGGTACCAGGAAAGAGGAGCAGAGGCCGACCAACATGAAGATGGGCACAGGATATAAGTGTCTCCTGGAGTATAAAAGTACAAGAGGCGGGAGAGCTGGTGAGAGATCGAGTTTCTTTCAGGCAGACTGTGGTGAGAGCGACATTCTGCAAAGGACCTGCTACATGATGATGTTGGTGAACACATCATCCACTGAGAACCAATTGATCTGTTTAAAAAATGAGTCGAGCATCAACTTCCTGCTGCAACACTGCCATGAATAGGGTATTTTAATGACAGCCAAGTGTTTAACATGTTTTGGCGAAGCTGTAGATAATAAGTACGGTGCTGAGGCTTGCTCTGGGTTGTTGTGACATTATTATCTTGTGTGTTTTGTTCTAATGCAGGAGACCCGGGTTTGACCCCCCCTCCCCCTTCCCCCCGGTAAGGTGAGGGAGCTTTTCTGTGGGTGGGGGGGGGGGGGAAGATTAAACACCCTGATCTGCACAGTCTGTGGCAACAGCACTAGCCATGCAGCCCTGAATCCTCTTGCTCACTGTGTCCATGTCTACACCACCATAAAAAGTGGTAAAACAGACAGCAGTGACAGTATTTCAAGAAACCAGGGCCTGCCCGTTTGACTTCAGTTGTTACAGTCTACTGCTGGCAGATATGCCTTAGTTCACCCGTTCCTGTCCTGATTTGGCCAGGGCATCCAAGGATCTATCTTTTTTGTCTTCCTATGCCTGTTTACCTGTCAAGTTTGCCGGTTGTCACTGTGTTGCATAATCATAATCTCAATGTCTTAAGTGAGCAGATTTTATGAACGATGATAAACACCAGTGTTTGCTTGTATTTTTTTTTTTTAATTATTATTATTTATTTATTTATCCCTACACACGGTCTACTGGCGTTCTTGTGGTCTTCATGAGACAGGGTTAAGCTTCAAAATAAAAGAAACCCCCCTAGCTCAACAAAAAAGCAGAGCATATATATGGGTTCCATTCTACTGGAATAAATAAATGAACGGATGAACAAACTTTATTTTCAAGGGTTAAGAATTAGGACATGCAGACCCATCTTACAGGATGTGATTTTATTTTCTTTAAGTCGCATGGGCAGCCATGTTTGTGTAGGTAGCGACCTTGAGGAAGAAAACATGAGACCGTCAGCTTGGCAAATTGGGCTATGCCAGCAGACTTTTCTGTAGAAATTTGGCAAGTTGACAGGGGCATGGAGATAAGATGCTAGAAGGTCTGTTGCAGTGATTTATCAATTAACACTGATCATATATTCACACAGAAGATAACAGACAACTGATCAACAGCTCGTTCATACCTTTTCTGACCAATGTCAACCGGGGTATCTTAACTCTTTTAGTCCCAAGAGGTTTTCCACACACACAAAAATCACTTTTGACAGCGTAAACACTTTTCAAAAGCAAACCAGTGTTGTAGTGAAAGAAAGAATAGAAGTTGCTACTGAGGACGCGAAGTTGCTTTAGTAAAATCAGGAAACATTGTTTTTAAGGAAAAAGTCACGAAAATCGATGTTTGCTCTTATAAAAGACCACAGACGATCACACACGAAGTTGCTTTAGTAAAATCAGGAAACATTTGTTTTAAGGAAAAAGTCACGTAAATCGATGTTTGCTCTTATAATAGACCACAGACGATCACACATCGTGTGTTTCTTGGTACTAAAAGAGTTAAACCAGTATTCATCAACCCGTCAGCAGCGGGTACAGGGGGACCTCTAGATTTTTTTTTACTCGTCATGTGACAGGGAGAAGTAGGGGAGCTTTCTCTGCCATAGTTGAAGTCTGTATTATTAAAACACATCAAAGATTAAAATAAACCTGGCACATGGCCTAGGCACCCGCTCGGCCGCATATATTTTCTAATCACTGAGCAGTCCCCCGTGTGGGTTCCGGGGCCCCATTGTGGGGAAAAAAAGAATAGACCCACTGCCTCCCCAAAAGCATGTCGTAAGAGTCGACTAATTGGGGCGCTTCCTTTGAAGTCGGAGTGCATCTGCCGGAGAGGCAAGGAACCAACAGTCTGTATTCAAGAGAATGAGATCTGTAAAACTGATGCACACGCAATACTCAGGTTCTGGAGCAGGACTGCAGTTCAGTAGTGGACGAGCAACCAGAACTTTCCGCCAGAGTGTGCAGCTGGTGAACGCGAAGAAGAAGAAGAAGACTGAGCAGTAACAGATGCTGCAAATTGTTTTTGTTTTTTGTCACATAGAATTAAATCAAATTACTGCGTCTGTAACTTTTCTAAGTTTGGTTACAAGTCAGAAGTGCTGTTTAATCATTTAGCCTGTTTTGGTGAATCGCAGGTGTAAACAGGTTAAGGAACACTTGATGGTTTCATCAAAGCAACACTATGCATTGATTAAACAGACAGAGAGTAAGGTTGTTTAGTCACCTAATGATGTTGGAATCTGTAAAACTCTGTTACCATCTTTTGAATGGGTTACAGAGTATGAGAAAAAAAAAAAAAAAAAAGATGGGTTGACATAGAAAAGACTGTTTCATATAAAGTGGTGTAACTCTAGAACATCAACTAGATTTTCACAAAACACCTAACGGCAAGGTGGGAATTTGCACAAGTAGCAAAACAGTTTGTTTACTGGTTCGACGGTGGATAAGCAAAGCTAGACCTGGCAAATTAGGAACAGGGAATGAAACAACTGCTTTAAAGTATGTTCATAACTCGATTAAAGTGTGTGCACAACTGCTTTAAAGTAAGTTCATAACTGGATTAAAGTGTGTGCACAGCTGGTTTAAAGTAAGTTCATAACTTAATTAAAGTGTGTGCACAGCTGGTTTAAAGTATGTTCATAACTGGATTGAAGTCTGTGCACAGCTGGTTTAAAGTAAGTTCATAACTGGATCAAAGTGTGAACAACTGGTTTAAAGTAAGTTCATAACTGGATTAAAGTGTGCGGACAACTGGTTTAAAGTAAGTTCATAACTGATTTAAAGTGTGCACAGTTGGTTTGAAGTATGTTCATAACTGATTTAAAGTGTGCACAGTTGGTTTGAAGTAAGTTCATAACTGATTTAAAGTGTGCACAGTTGGTTTAAAGTAAGTTCATAACTCGGTTAAAGTATGTGCACAGCTGATTTAAAGTAAGTTCATAACTGATTTAAAGTGTGCACAACTGGTTTAAAGTAAGTTCATAACTGGATTAAAGTGTGTGCACAGTTGGTTTAAAGTATGTTCATAACTGATTTAAAGTGTGCACAACTGGTTTAAAGTAAGTTCATAACTGGATTAAAGTGTGTGCACAACTGGTTTAAAGTAAGTTCATAATTGGATTAAAGTGTGTGCACAGCTGATTTAAAGTATGTTCATAACTGGATCAAAGTGTGTGCACAACTGGATTAAAGTGTGTGCACAGCTGGATTTCAGTGTGTCTTACTGATTTAGAGTTTTTGCCTAACTGTTTTAAAGTGGGTGTGTGTAACCGGTTTAAAGTATGTCCATAACTGGTTGAAAATGTGTTCATTACAGATTTAAAGTTTATGCATAATAGTTTAAAGTAAATCCTTAACTGTTATATCTGCATAAAGGGCTTAAAATGTATCTTTAAAGCATTTTAATTTGAAATATTGGAATATATACCATATGCTGGAAGTTTCTTCAAGAATATACATTTAAGAAATTATTTACAGCTAATAATAATGATAAAAGTTAATTATAATTGACTGAATCACAAACTGTGAACATGGTACAACCAAATAGCGACTTAACCCACCAAGAGATGAAAACACTAATACAATCTAGTATCCAAGAAAGGTGGCTGGATACCCACCCCAGATTTTCTCCCCAAGACTCACTTCATTGCCTCTCTAGAGAGGGACAGTGCATTATATTCAGACTAAGGACAGAGCACAACAGATTTAGTCAACATATGTTCAAATTTTTCGGTGTAGGAAATACAGAGACGTGTCACTGCAGCGTGGCATCCGAAAATGCTGAGCATGTGCTCCAACACTGTCAACTGTATGCTGACAACAGAGACGCAATCTGGCCGGCTCCAACCACACTGAAGACAAAACTGTATGGTACACGAGAGGATATGGATTGCACGATAGCTTTCATAAAGGCTACCGGGCTCCTGATATAAGTTTTCTGACAGAAGGATCAAAGAAGAAGAAGACAAACTGTGACATGGAGATGCAGGGTTTATAATCTTGGGTCCAGTAGTAGCTAACAGTGTCATGTCCCTAAACTATTGTATCGGGGGGAATGGGTGAGGCTGTCTGCACTGCCAGGTGGTCAAGTTATTTGCCATTTTGTTGTGAGGATTTCAGATTATTTCATAGACCGCATACAATTTACCAGTGCAGTTTCTACAGAGATCTCTGGGGATTGTCACAGTAAGTTGGCTATAAACTAGTAAAATTATTGCACAAAGTATTTTGCCAGGCCATGTGTATACAGGCTACTGGCCATATTGAATAAATACCATATCTCAGCTGCTTCACAAATGAGAGGCATTAC
This sequence comes from Candidula unifasciata, assembly GCA_905116865.2. Taxonomy (NCBI): domain Eukaryota; kingdom Metazoa; phylum Mollusca; class Gastropoda; order Stylommatophora; family Geomitridae; genus Candidula; species Candidula unifasciata. The sequence continues at coordinate 125,971 of CAJHNH020000389.1, forward strand.
ACATGAAAGACACAGCTCACAGTGCTGCACCAAGCACCAAACTCAGTAGTTTTGGGCATTGAAACTAGATTTCCATCCAAATGTGGAAACTGCATTAGCAAAGCGCTGTAAAAAGCAAAATTAACTTCAAAGCTAAAACGTTCTTCTGTGAATAGTACTCCATATTGGACCAGAAGTCTCCATATGCAGGATAAGGGAAAAATAAGTAAGCAGTTGTGATATTTATTATTTTTGTGAATGGATTTTTGGAAAGTAAATCACCAGCAAATAAAATAAGCAAATGATTGAGAACACAGCAGCTTTTACTGGATCCAAATTGACACAGGTGAAAGAGTGTAGTCGACAGCATTGTGCAACTCTTCCTCACTTTAAACCAGTTCATTGCATAAGTATTGTTCATTCATCCTGACTCGCAAACAGTTAACTACCACTTCATGTCAGATAAAGGAAAGAGTGGTCATCCTTACTTGTAGTGGACGAACAACAAAATTAGTGTCTTGAATAATTCCTAATTTTTTAAATCTTGTCAGAAAATGTTGTTTACAAAGTTCACAGCTGACCTGGAAACTTGAAGTTTACCTTAAATGGCAGCTCTGACCGTAGGCCTTGATTTTTACTTGGAAGACATATTTGAAAAAACAGTTTTGGTTAAACAGAAGACAAGAGGCACAAACTGCAGTGTTTGTTAATATAGCAAGCAGAATGTAGACAAAAGCACCATATATAACCTAGCTTTACTTCTTCCTAGTGCTGTTTGATGTAATAAAGTGTGGTTGTTCTATGGACAGACTGTATATGTCCTGAGCTTGTGAATGTCATTGTTGATATTATTATTGCTGGATGTGAATAATTTTGTTTAGCAACACTGAACCCATTAAACATGTGACTAAAGTACTTGAGCATTTTGTTGTTTGCCATAAGTTCCTGTCGCTGGGAGGATAGCCAGGCATTGCTTTGTAAAGCCGTTTTGATACTTATTTTTTGGTTTAAAGAAAAAAAGTCACATTAAATTAGCACCTGCAAAAGGTGAGCTTTAGGTTATAATTGTGGATAGGTTATGCGTGCCATATAAAATGACTTAGCATTGCATGCCACAAAGAGCACTGAAAAGGATTTATGTAGTATTGATGTGATCAAAGGATACAGACCCAAATACTGTCCTGACCAGTGGTGAAGTAATCTACCCGCTAGCTTAATGGGAGACCTGGTCGCTGGTATGTAGCTTCTCCCCCCCCCCCCCCCCCCTTTTCCATGTAGTTTTCAGGGCTCCATTTTGGAGACCAAAGAACAAACCCACTGTCATACTAACAAGACAGTCATATAAGGTGATTTATTGGGGATGTTTCTATGTCCTAGTTGTTTTATCCACACACACACAAATTCTGTACCGACATCCTTCTCTGAGTTCAGCAGCTGTGAACTCTGATGGAAAGTCCTAGTTGTTTTATCCACACACACACAAATTCTGTACCGACATCCTTCTCTGTATACAGCAGCTGTGAACTCTGATGGAAAGTACTAGTTGTTTTATCCACACACACACAAATTCTGTACCGACATCCTTCTCTGTATACAGCAGCTGTGAACTCTGATGGAAAGTCCTAGTTGTTTTATCCACACACACACAAATTCTTTACCGACATCCTTCTCTGTATACAGCAGCTGTGAACTCTGATGGAAAGTCCTAGTTGTTTTATCCACACACACACAAATTCTTTACCGACATCCTTCTCTGTATACAGCAGCTGTGAACTCTGATGGAAAGTCCTAGTTGTTTTATCCACACACACACACAAATTCTTTACCGACATCCTTCTCTGAGTTCAGCAGCTGTGAACTCTGATGGAAAGTCCTAGTCGTTTTATCCACACACACACAAATTCTGTACCGACATCCTTCTCTGAGTTCAGCAGCTGTGAACTCTGATGGAAAGTCCTAGTTGTTTTATCCACACACACACAAATTCTGTACCGACATCCTTCTCTGAGTTCAGCAGCTGTGAACTCTGATGAAAAGTCCTAGTTGTTTTATCCACACACACACAAATTCTGTACCGACATCCTTCTCTGTATACAGCAGCTGTGAACTCTGATGGAAAGTCCTAGTTGTTTTATCCACACACAAACAAATTATGTACCGACATCCTTATCTGTATTCAGCAGCTGTGAACTCTGATGGAAAGTCCTAGTTGTTTTATCCACACACACACAAATTCTGTACCGACATCCTTATCTGTGTTCAGCAGCTGTGAACTCTGATGGAAAGTCCTAGTCGTTTTATCCACACACACACAAATTCTGTACCGACATCCTTCTCTGAGTTCAGCAGCTGTGAACTCTGATGGAAAGTCCTAGTTGTTTTATCCACACACACACAAATTCTGTACCGACATCCTTCTCTGAGTTCAGCAGCTGTGAACACTGATGGAAAGTCCTAGTTGTTTTATCCACACACACACAAAATCTGTACCGACATCCTTCTCTGTATACAGCAGCTGTGAACTCTGATGGAAAGTCCTAGTTGTTTTATCCACACACACACAAATTCTGTACCGACATCCTTCTCTGTATACAGCAGCTGTGAACTCTGATGGAAAGTCCTAGTTGTTTTATCCACACACAAATTCTTTACCGACATCCTTCTCTGAGTTCAGCAGCTGTGAACTCTGATGGAAAGTCCTAGTTGTTTTATCCACACACACACAAATTCTGTACCGACATCCTTCTCTGAGTTCAGCAGCTGTGAACTCTGATGGAAAGTCCTAGTTGTTTTATCCACACACACACAAATTCTTTACCAACATCCTTCTCTGAGTTCAGCAGCTGTGAACTCTGATGGAAAGTCCTAGTTGTTTTATCCACACACACACACACAAATTCTTTACCGACATCCTTCTCTGAGTTCAGCAGCTGTGAACTCTGATGGAAAGTCCTAGTTGTTTTATCCACACACACACAAATTCTGTACCGACATCCTTCTCTGAGTTCAGCAGCTGTGAATTTTGATGGAAAGTCCTAGTTGTTTTATCCACACACACACAAATTCTTTACCGACATCCTTCTCTGAATACAGCAGCTGTGAACTCTGATGGAAAGTCCTAGTTGTTTTATCCACACACACACAAATTCTTTACCGACATCCTTCTCTGTATACAGCAGCTGTGAACTCTGATGGAAAGTCCTAGTTGTTTTATCCATTTCAGGGCTTTGGTCTTTTTTTCAGGAGTTTATTGTTGCATTGTTGCATGCACATGTGTTTTATGGATCTGGCTTAATTGTGTGCAGACTGCTGGTTCCTTGCCTCAGGCCATTGCACTGCAACATGAAAGCAAATGTCAATAAGATAGCCAGGCTTCCACTCGAGAACCTGTCTCAATGATGATCCTGGAGAGGTCTGGTCAGGAACTGGCTGTTAGGAACCCTGATGTGTGGCTCAGCAGCTCTGATTCCTCGTAGTGACTTTCAAGTCATTCGGGTGCAGTTCTTAGTTGTCGAGCAGGCAATTGATCACCAAAAAAAGGAAAGCAGTAAGTGATTAGATATTTTCACAGTAACATATTATGTCAGCCCTTATGCTTGCCAAAAAGGCATATTAGGAAATGATGAATCTGCATATTTCTGGTGACCAAATGGCACAGCAAATCATCTTGCGTGGAAACCTGGAGACAAAATGCCTCCATAACGAGCATGTCATTTGGGTCGACTGTATGGGGATTCTTTTGCCCAAGAGGCAATAAACTAGACTTATAGCATGGATGACGCCACAAAAGTGAAGTTCTAGAACATGACTAAAAGTCTAGAAGGGGACGAACAACAAGAACTTTCTGCCGGAGTTTACAGCCGGTGAAGAAACAGAATTTGACCGATGCATGAATCAGTTTCTTTCAAGCCACGTTCATTACGCAAGTCGGAAGAGCAACAAGATTATTATGGCCTGTAGAGAAAGATGCCCCTGGGTGTAACCAGAGAGTCTGGCCGGCTCGGTACTCTCAGAGGAAAGGCAAGACTGACATATAACAAGATTACAGCCGGCACCAACTCTCTTCTGGCTGCTGAAGATTGTACTGAGCGCTTATGGGAATGCCCTGAATGCTGCTATGTCAATTCTTGACTCAACTGAACCTTCATTGCTCTTTTCAGGTGTATCCTCATCATCCATTTATAAAACCATATATTCACTGCGTTCACATTTTTTTTTAATTAACTGGCCATTTGTCCATGATTCACTTCAATATATCAGGATAAGATCTATTAGGCTCTTGAGAATTTTGTCTTCTCATTTTAACCGGCAAAGAAAGATTGCAAACAGTACCCTTCATTTTTCTGCTTCTATACTCTATACTGCTATGGGCACTGTGCACAAACATGTCCATTCAACCAGCCCATCCACCAACTTATTTCACTCTCATCAACACCTGCATGTCCTGAGACAAAGATGAAGGTGACTCCCACGAACACTGGACCTGTGCAATGACTCAAACCACTTCCAGAGTTGGGGTCTCCGTGACAAAGTTGCCAAGCGGTTTACCTCATACGCTGAAGGTCATGGTTTCATTTTTCAGGTGCGTTGTTCATGAGTGCAGCTTTCTTTGGACATCCCTGGGTACTGTCATTGGAGATACAGAATTTGTGATTTGTGCAACATTTTCGGCAGACAGCTAGCTAAATTGTGGATAGGGATCAAGCTCTCATCATCATCATGTAGCAGGTCCTTTGCAGAACGTCGTTCTGGTCACGGTCTGCCTGAAAGAAACTCAAGTCTCTCGCCAGCTCTCTCGCCCCGTGCACTTTCATACTCAAGGAGTCACTTATATCCTGTGCCCATCTTCATGTTGGTCAAACCATGCCCCTCCTTCCTTGCACCATGCCCCTCCTTCCTGGCACCATGCCCCTCCTTCCTGGCACTATGCCTTCTGCTATTGTTTTTTTTTCAGGTTGCTACTAATCAAGCTCTTAGAGACAAAATTCAGTGCAATGAAGCCGATCCTCTCAAACATTTTGCCTGACAGTCTCCACAGGATCTTCTTGTTTGGTGTTGAAAGCTTTTTGCCACATCTTTTTGTTTATTGTTAACTGTGATATTGTAAAGCTGACTTGCCCTTTATGTTTAAAACTGGATAATGCACAAGAGAACAGACAGAATAGATTTTCTTAATATTGCAATACCAAATGCTGGTAGCATGATCATACCACATACTGCTAGCAAGGTGGTACCACACACTGGTAGCACGGTTATACTAGATACTGATAGCATGGACATACCCCATACTGATAGCATGGACATACCACATACTGGTAGCATGGACATACCCCATACTGGTAGCATGGTCATACCACATACTGCTAGCATGGACATACCACATACTGGTAGCATGGTCATACTAGATACTGGTAGCATGGACATACCACATACTGGTAGCATGGTTATACCACATACTGCTAGCATGGACATACCCCATACTGGTAGCATGGACACACCACATACTGCTAGCATGGACATACCACATACTGGTAGCATGGTCATACCACATACTGGTAGCATGGACATACCCCATACTGGTAGCATGGACATACCACATACTGGTAGCATGGTCATACCACATACTGGTAGCATGGACATACCCCATACTGGTAGCATGGACATACCACATACTGGTAGCATGGTCATACCACATACTGCTAGCAAGGTGGTACCACACACTTGTAGCAAGGTTATACTAGATACTGGTAGCATGGACATACCACATACTGCTAGCATGGTCATACTGCTAGCAAGGTGGTACCACACACTCGTAGCAAGGTTATACTAGATACTGATAGCTTGGACATACCCCATACTGGTAGCATGGTCATACCACATACTGCTAGCAAGGTGGTACCACACACTTGTAGCAAGGTTATACTAGATACTGGTAGCATGGACATACCACATACTGCTAGCAAGGTGGTACCACATACTGGTAGCAAGGTCATACCAGATACTGGTAGCATGGACATACCACATACTGGTAGCAAGGTCATACCAGATACTGGTAGCAAGGTGGTACCACATACTGGTAGCATGAACATACCTCATACTGGTAGCTGTGTCATACCACACACTGATTACATGGACATACCTCATACTGGTATCAAGGTATTACCACATACTGGTAACCTGGTAATATCACATACTGGTAGCAAGGTCATACTACATACTGATAGCGTGGTCGTACCACATACTGGTAGCAAGGTCATTCCACATACTGGTAGCAAGGTCACAGAGTAGACTGATTTTGATAATCACAAAAATATAAAAAATTTACAAATAATGTATCTGATGTAACAACCTTTTTATTAGTTTACATAACAGGAGTGGGAAACAACTTCTCAAACAATGGTTTTTAAAACTCCCTATTAAAAATAATTAGAAATAATGTCTGGTGTGACAACCTCATCATCAAGAAAAACTGGCTAATAAACACCATCTTGTCTTGGCCACAGTAGACTGGATACACTAGCTAAGGTCATGGTACTAGAAAAGAGGGGCAGGACCTGACCAGCCTGAAGATGAGCACAGGACTTAAGAGACATCTGGCAGACCTGACCCCCCCCCCCCCCCCCCCCCCCCCCCCCAATCTTTATGGTCTTAAAATAAATCCCACTTGATGGGATATTATTACTTAGTAACCGAAGAAACTGTGTATAAATATACTGTATTTATTTTTACCTGAGGAGTTTTCTTGCTTCGGGAAAAAAAGCCAGTGATTGCAGCCAACATCTTCTTCTTCTTCAGCTTATCAGCCTTTGAAGTTCCATGATGAAGATAGGGCTCTGTGACCTGTCTCTTCTTTCTAGCGATTTCAAGTGGGAACCCACAGGGCCATAGAAATAAAGGTAGACTTGAAAATGCCCAGAGAAGGGAGCTTGAGAGTAAAGTTGAAAAAATAAGAAATGGAATGAGCTGCATGCAACAGCAGAGGACAGGATGACTTGCAGTGAGCTAGCTGATGGCCTATGCTCCGCTGAGGGATCAATACAGGAAGAACAAGAGCAAGATTTCAATGTAGAATTCTATGTTCATTCCAACGTAGAATTCTATGTTCATTCCAATCCAGAAGTCTATGTTCATTCCAATGTAGATTTCTATGTTCATTCCAATGAAGAATTCCATGTTCATTCCAATGTAGATTTCTATGTTCATTCCAATGAAGAATTCCATGTTCATTCCAATGTAGAATTCTATGTTCATTCCAATGTAGAATTCTATGTTCATTCCAATGTAGAATTCTATGTTCATTCCAATGTAGAATTCTATGTTCATTTCAAATGACTGATGACTAAGAAATGGCTTCTCTGACCGTACTGAGTCCATGGCAGTGACAGCATGCTTTTGACTCAGAAAGGTATTTTAAGGGTGGATTGTTCGGAGTATGATAAATATCTTTCGAAAGTATGTTGAGGGTATGTTTAATGCATGTTGAGGGTATGTTTAATGCATGTTGAGGGTATGTTTAATGTATGTTGAGGGTATGTTTAATGCATGTTGAGGGTATGTTTAATGTATGTTGAGGGTATGTTTAATGCATGTTGAGGGTATGTTTAATGCATGTTGAGGGTATGTTTAATGCATGTTCAGAATCTGTCAAACATATTTTAATGGTAAGTTAGAGGTATCCTCAGGATATATTAAAATGTTAAGAAAATGATTTAACACAAATTACAACAACTATGGTAAACTGCAATCTTTACCGTTTATCACTTGTTGTTTAAGTACAAGATATATTATGGGCATGTAGAGGGTATGTTACAGTTGTGTTAACAGTATGATCTATGTATGTTAAAAAAAATGTCAGTTGTGGATGTGTTAACTCATTGAGTCCCAAGGAACGCATCATACGTTCATAGGTTCCTACCTAGAAGCCCAATGAACGCATGATGCGCCGATTTTATAACTCTATTTACTACAGTCTGGGCCTGTATTGCTAAACCCCCTGGGACTCAAAGAGTTAAAGGTACGCTTACAGTATTTTAAGTGTCGAGTTAAATTAGGTTAGGGGTTTACACAAATATACTGAAAGCAAGATTTGACACAAACTAAAACAATGAATGGCAATAATGTTTAATCCTCTACCATGGAATGTTAAAGGATAAGCGTTGTGATAAAATATTCACTTACTAAAACAATGTGTACAGTGAACTACACACCAACAAATCAACTGTAAAATATGACCAAATATATACATATTATATTCTGTCCATGGTTCAACAAATTAAAAAAAAAAACTATCTTCCTCTTGTTCTCATTTTTCTGTCACACACTTCAATAACAGCCAGATGTCATTTCCCCCTATGAGAAAGCACCCAAATTCTGAATCCTGAACATCTAAGTTCCCTGTTTGGGTTCCGGAGACCTGTTATAGGAAAAACAAGAATAGACCCATTGCCTACCCAAAAGCATGTCGTAAGAGTCGACTAATTGGGAGCTTCTGTTAAAGTCAGAGTGCATATGCCTAAGAGGCAAGGAACCAGCAGTCTGCATACAAAAGAGTCAGATCTGTAAAACAGATGCACACGCAACACACAGGTTCTGGATCAGGACTACAGTCAGAACAACCAGTACTTTCTGCTAGAGGTTACAGCTGGGGAACACAAAGAAGAAGAAGAAGAAGAAGGAGAAGACTTCTATGTGAGAAAATATATTAAAGTGTTAACAGTGTTATGTTTATGCTCTTATCATGGGTAACAGATCAGGGCAAACTCTCCCAAGAGAAGTAAGGTGCTTCCTCCTCAACCTCCCCTCCCCCACTATTATATAGGACACCTTACAGGCATGGTTTATATAGGACACCTTACGGAAATGGTTTATATAGGACACCTTACGGAAATGGTTTATATAGGACACCTTACATGCATGGTTTATATAGGACACCTTACGGGTATGGTTTATATAGGACACCTTACGGGCATGGTTTATATAGGACACCTTACGGGTATGGTTTATATAGGACACCTTACGGGCATGGTTTATATAGGACACCTTACGGAAATGGTTTATATAGGACACCTTACATGCATGGTTTATATAGGACACCTTACGGGTATGGTTTATATAGGACACCTTACGGGTATGGTTTATATAGGACACCTTACGGAAATGGTTTATATAAGACACCTTACATGCATGGTTTATATAGGACACCTTACATGCATGGTTTATATAGGACACCTTACATGCATGGTTTATATAGGACACCTTACGGAAATGGTTTATATAAGACACCTTACATGCATGGTTTATATAGGACACCTTACGGAAATGGTTTATATAGGACACCTTACATGCATGGTTTATATAGGACACCTTACGGGTATGGTTTATATAGGACACCTTACATGCATGGTTTATATAGGACACCTTACGGGTATGGTTTATATAGGACACCTTACGGGCATGGTTTATATAGGACACCTTACGGAAATGGTTTATATAGGACACCTTACATGCATGGTTTATATAGGACACCTTACGGAAATGGTTTATATAGGACACCTTACATGCATGGTTTATATAGGACACCTTACGGGTATGGTTTATATAGGACACCTTACGGAAATGGTTTATATAGGGGCATGGTTTATATAGGACACCTTACGGAAATGGTTTATATAGGACACCTTACATGCATGGTTTATATAGGACACCTTACGGGCATGGTTTATATAGGACACCTTACGGGCATGGTTTATATAGGACACCTTACGGAAATGGTTTATATAGGACACCTTACATGCATGGTTTATATAGGACACCTTACGGGCATGGTTTATATAGGACACCTTACATGCATGGTTTATATAGGACACCTTACATGCATGGTTTATATAGGACACCTTACGGAAATGGTTTATATAGGACACCTTACGGGAATGGTTTATATAGGACACCTTACGGGCATGGTTTATATAGGACACCTTACGGGCATGGTTTATATAGGACACCTTACGGAAATGGTTTATATAGGACACCTTACATGCATGGTTTATATAGGACACCTTACGGGCATGGTTTATATAGGACACCTTACGGGCATGGTTTATATAGGACACCTTACGGAAATGGTTTATATAGGACACCTTACGGGCATGGTTTATATAGGACACCTTACATGCATGGTTTATATAGGACACCTTACGGGCATGGTTTATATAGGACACCTTACGGGCATGGTTTATATAGGACACCTTACGGGCATGGTTTATATAGGACACCTTACATGCATGGTTTATATAGGACACCTTACGGGCATGGTTTATATAGGACACCTTACGGGCATGGTTTATATAGGACACCTTACGGGCATGGTTTATATAGGACACCTTACAGGCATGGTTTATATAGGACACCTTACGGGCATGGTTTATATAGGACACCTTACATGCATGGTTTATATAGGACACCTTACATGCATGGTTTATATAGGACACCTTACGGAAATGGTTTATATAGGACACCTTACGGGCATGGTTTATATAGGACACCTCACGGAAATGGTTTATATAGGACACCTTACGGGCATGGTTTATATAGGACACCTTACGGGCATGGTTTATATAGGACACCTTACGGAAATGGTTTATATAGGACACCTTACATGCATGGTTTATATAGGACACCTTACGGGCATGGTTTATATAGGACACCTTACGGGCATGGTTTATATAGGACACCTTACATGCATGGTTTATATAGGACACCTTACGGGCATGGTTTATATAGGACACCTTACAGGCATGGTTTATATAGGACACCTTACGGAAATGGTTTATATAGGACACCTTACATGCATGGTTTATATAGGACACCTTACGGAAATGGTTTATATAGGACACCTTACGGAAATGGTTTATATAGGACACCTTACGGGCATGGTTTATATAGGACACCTTACGGAAATGGTTTATATAGGACACCTTACGGAAATGGTTTATATAGGACACCTTACAGGCATGGTTTATATAGGACACCTTACGGGCATGGTTTATATAGGACACCTTACATGCATGGTTTATATAGGACATCTTACGGGCATGGTTTATATAGGACACCTTACATGCATGGTTTATATAGGACACCTTACATGCATGGTTTATATAGGACACCTTACGGGCATGGTTTATATAGGACACCTTACATGCATGGTTTATATAGGACACCTTACATGCATGGTTTATATAGGACACCTTACATGCATGGTTTATATAGGACACCTTACGGAAATGGTTTATATAGGACACCTTACATGCATGGTTTATATAGGACACCTTACGGAAATGGTTTATATAGGACACCTTACGGGCATGGTTTATATAGGACACCTTACGGGCATGGTTTATATAGGACACCTTACGGGCATGGTTTATATAGGACACCTTACGGGCATGGTTTATATAGGACACCTTACGGAAATGGTTTATATAGGACACCTTACGGAAATGGTTTATATAGGACATCTTACATGCATGGTTTATATAGGACACCTTACATGCATGGTTTATATAGGACACCTTACATGCATGGTTTATATAGGACACCTTACGGAAATGGTTTATATAGGACACCTTACGGGCATGGTTTATATAGGACACCTTACGGGCATGGTTTATATAGGACACCTTACGGGCATGGTTTATATAGGACACCTTACGGGCATGGTTTATATAGGACACCTTACGGAAATGGTTTATATAGGACACCTTACGGGCATGGTTTATATAGGACACCTTACGGAAATGGTTTATATAGGACACCTTACATGCATGGTTTATATAGGACACCTTACGGAAATGGTTTATATAGGACACCTTACATGCATGGTTTATATAGGACACCTTACATGCATGGTTTATATAGGACACCTTACGGAAATGGTTTATATAGGACACCTTACGGAAATGGTTTATATAGGACACCTTACGGGCATGGTTTATATAGGACACCTTACGGAAATGGTTTATATAGGACACCTTACGGGCATGGTTTATATAGGACACCTTACGGAAATGGTTTATATAGGACACCTTACGGGCATGGTTTATATAGGACACCTTACGGAAATGGTTTATATAGGACACCTTACGGAAATGGTTTATATAGGAAACCTTACGGGCATGGTTTATATAGGACACCTTACGGGCATGGTTTATATAGGACACCTTACGGGCATGGTTTATATAGGACACCTTACGGGCATGGTTTATATAGGACACCTTACGGGCATGGTTTATATAGGACACCTTACATGCATGGTTTATATAGGACACCTTACGGAAATGGTTTATATAGGACACCTTACGGGCATGGTTTATATAGGACACCTTACGGAAATGGTTTATATAGGACACCTTACGGGCATGGTTTATATAGGACACCTTACGGAAATGGTTTATATAGGACACCTTACGGGCATGGTTTATATAGGACACCTTACATGCATGGTTTATATAGGACACCTTACATGCATGGTTTATATAGGACACCTTACGGAAATGGTTTATATAGGACACCTTACGGAAATGGTTTATATAGGAAACCTTACGGGCATGGTTTATATAGGACACCTTACGGGCATGGTTTATATAGGACACCTTACGGGCATGGTTTATATAGGACACCTTACGGGCATGGTTTATATAGGACACCTTACGGGCATGGTTTATATAGGACATCTTACGGGCATGGTTTATATAGGACACCTTACGGGCATGGTTTATATAGGACACCTTACGGAAATGGTTTATATAGGACACCTTACATGCATGGTTTATATAGGACACCTTACATGCATGGTTTATATAGGACACCTTACATGCATGGTTTATATAGGACACCTTACATGCATGGTTTATATAGGAAACCTTACATGCATGGTTTATATAGGACACCTTACGGGCATGGTTTATATAGGACACCTTACATGCATGGTTTATATAGGACACCTTACGGGCATGGTTTATATAGGACACCTTACGGGCATGGTTTATATAGGACACCTTACATGCATGGTTTATATAGGACACCTTACGGAAATGGTTTATATAGGACACCTTACGGGCATGGTTTATATAGGACACCTTACGGAAATGGTTTATATAGGACACCTTACATGCATGGTTTATATAGGACACCTTACGGAAATGGTTTATATAGGACACCTTACATGCATGGTTTATATAGGACACCTTACGGAAATGGTTTATATAGGACACCTTACATGCATGGTTTATATAGGACACCTTACGGAAATGGTTTATATAGGACACCTTACGGAAATGGTTTATATAGGACACCTTACATGCATGGTTTATATAGGACACCTTACATGCATGGTTTATATAGGACACCTTACATGCATGGTTTATATAGGACACCTTACGGGCATGGTTTATATAGGACACCTTACGGAAATGGTTTATATAGGACACCTTACGGGTATGGTTTATATAGGAAACCTTACGGGCATGGTTTATATAGGAAACCTTACGGGCATGGTTTATATAGGACACCTTACATGCATGGTTTATATAGGAAACCTTACATGCATGGTTTATATAGGACACCTTACGGGCATGGTTTATATAGGACACCTTACATGCATGGTTTATATAGGACACCTTACGGGCATGGTTTATATAGGACACCTTACGGGCATGGTTTATATAGGACACCTTACATGCATGGTTTATATAGGACATCTTACGGGCATGGTTTATATAGGACACCTTACATGCATGGTTTATATAGGACACCTTACATGCATGGTTTATATAGGACATCTTACGGGCATGGTTTATATAGGACACCTTACATGCATGGTTTATATAGGACACCTTACGGGCATGGTTTATATAGGACACCTTACATGCATGGTTTATATAGGAAACCTTACATGCATGGTTTATATAGGACACCTTACATGCATGGTTTATATAGGACACCTTACGGGTATGGTTTATATAGGACACCTTACATGCATGGTTTATATAGGACGCCTTACGGGCATGGTTTACCTACTTGAATCCAATATACACCCAATCAGGATTAAATGAAATCACGACAGGCAGTTTTAATCTTCAGATGACAGGGAATGAGGCCACTTCTTTTTCTTCTTCTTGTATCCTACTGGTTATGCTGTAAGGGGTAGCAGAGTGGACTAAAGATGTAGTTTCTTGTCTTTTGCTAGTTCTGTAGATTGTGTTAATGTCATACTGCACTTCTATAGTGTCTCTTTTATTTCCTCCACCCATATCTTTGGTGGTCGGTCTCTGACTTCCAGCTCGCTGTCCTCATGCAGAACACTCTAGCTGCTAGCTGATTTTGTTCCATTTTGATCAGATGACCAAACCATTTGATTCTTTGTTGTTCTATGAAAGCATTTATGGACACCAACTACTATTCTTTTTAGTTCTTTGCTGGTGACTCTGCATCTTCTTGTTTTCTCCCCATCACATTTCTGATACACTTCATCTTACATGTTGCAATTTTGCATTTATGCAAGAGAGGAGGGCTGTGTGGTCTCAAGACACATTGTCCATCTCGAGTGCTAGAGGTTCCGGGTTCAATCCAAAGTAAGGGCTAAGATTTTTCTTCTAGTAATTTCCCCTGGTCTCTGGGTAGTGAGATCAGACGCCCGTGTGCATTGTTGCACACGTTAAAAAAAATCCCTTGGCATTTGGAAATCAAAAAGAGTAGCCTAACGGCGCTGCCTGGGCAAAATTTGGAGTTAAAAATCTACCCAAAGTATTTCAGGATCCTCGCTGGTGATACAGAGCCTGTGCACTAAGCTTCTTCGGACTCAGACTTGAGTTAGAAGAAGAACAGAGCACTTATGGGTTACCACACGTGTGCCATAATGTTGATCCGTTGTTCCAAACCTCAAATCTCTTTAGGGCAGTGTGGGGTGCGGAGAGGTGGGTCTTGATCCTGAGGATTTAGGGCCTCATCGCTAGTGCAGGTCAGAAGTGTATTTTCCCCAAATCCCCACACACACAAAAAATCTACAGCCTTACTGAGAATCCAACCCTGGATCTCCTAAATGATCTCTAGTGTGGGCACTGCCCTAACTAAAAGATACTGGGGATACATTGTGGGGGGAAAACAAGAACAGACCTGCTGCCTTCCCAACAAACATATCATAAGAGTCGACTAATTCGGACTTCCTTCGAAGTCGGAATTCATCTGCCTGAGCGACAAGGAACAAATAATTGCACAACAAATAAGCCACCAGTAAAATGGATGTACACATAAAAAACAGGCCCTGGCACCAAGCCAAAATTAAAATGGATGAACAACCAGTACTTTCCACCCGTGCTTACAGCTGGTGAACGAAGAAGAAGAATGCCAGACACGGACATTCTTTAAAAACATAAATACAAAATTACAGAAGGTGAGATAAGATGTATAAGAAATGAGGCAGGGAAAAAAACAAAAAGAGACAGAGTCACCAAAGAAGAACTTAGAACAACAGTAGGTACAGTACAGGTGAATGATTTTACAGAATGCCAAAGAATCAAGTAGTTTGGTTATCTGGTCAGAATGGAAGAAAATCAAGCAGCATCTAGAGCGTACTACATGCAGACTACCAGCCAAGAGGCAGACCAAGAAAAACAATTAGTGGAAGGAGTAAAAGAAATGCTACAGAAACGCAATATGACATTAACACAAGGTACACAACCAGCAAAAGACAGGAAAACTATGTATAACTCCTCTCTGCAACACTTCACGTCATAAGCAGTTTGACAGAAGAAGAAGAAGAAGATGAAAAGGTAATGAACTGCCTTATCTGGCAGGAAATTCTAAGTACTACAGATTCCACCAGTCCATCACTGGGTTCCTACAGGCAAATCTAGAAGGAAGATTACGGTGATTGGAACATGGATTGTCAGAACACAGAGGGAAGTTGGTAAACTGGGAAATATCAAGTGGGGAAAGGAAAAGCGATACAGAGAGGTGCTGAGCAACATGTGTTGGTTCACCAGGAGCAGGCCTGTTCAGATCTATCTACGCCTCATCAGGGTTCCAAATCAGGGGCCTGGCCAACAAAGAAGTCAGAGGTCTGCCTGACAGGCAATCAACCAGCAGTGTGCCCTCAAGTAAGCCTTATTATGTCAGATGGATGTGTATGCAAAACCCAAGTCCTGAGACCAACTGCAGAAGTGGACCGGGATTTTCCACCAGAGTTTACAACACAAATTAGAAATGAAAAGAGGATACATTCTGAGATTATGTGAAACAAGAGACACTGGAGCAGAAGAAATGCATAAGGACAAATACAAAATATGTTATTTCTACCATGTATTAAACCTCTTTGAAAGTTATAAAATGCAGTCATTTCTTGAGAAATTATTTTGCTCCCCGGAGCATGCTGCATATCTTCTGAGACTGAAAAGCTTGAATTATCTAATAGAGAGCAAAATGCACCAAACAAAGCTGCAATACTACTGTAAAGAAACAATAAAACAAAACTCCCAAAAACCACACAAAACTGCATTTGATAGCTTTTATCCTTTCGTCCCAGAACTTAGGACTTTCCCTAAAAACTTTTTTTTTAAATATTTTTTGCATGTTGCTTTTAAAATTTTTTAAATACATTTTTTAAAATATGATTTTATTATAAAAACATAAAAGGGAATTATCAGTGAACATGAATGAAGCAGAGAATTAAAAGATTGTTCTTCCCTGGGCCTAAACATTTATACAGTGACCCCACACTGTGACTCCGTCTTTATGCGACCAACAAAGGCCAAAGACAAATTAGGGGCTAAAAACGCCATATTGTTCACAGTAACCACCCCCCACCCCTTTTGTTGGTTCCCACCTCAATGCTATATTCAGTAAACATAACCACACGTCATCCAAATAATGCCCAAGCCAAAAGAGTACCAAAGCTGATATTTTGGTATAGGGAAACTGGTCAAAGCCATATCGCCAAAATATCAGCTAGCTGAGAAATAGCAGCGGACAGCAGTGTCAAAATACTGGTATCTTGGAGCAGGAGGGTTAATCAGTTTTACCACATTTATGAGATTAATGCAGCAAATACTGTATGCAGCATAATATCACATTCTCATCATCACATAATTTTGAGCATAAAATATACATAATTTGTACTTGAAGTTCAAAATCTGGAGAATCAGCTCCACAGAGCCAGATTTTATCTCATATAGCTCTACCTCTTTCCACAAAATTACTAGCCACCTCCAGAGACCATCACATAAAGCACAAACTCTGTAGTTCCAGCAACAGTACTCAGAGACCTCTGTAAAAAATTGCACTCATAAACAGGGGAAGAAAAAAAAAAGAGCAGCGAGTAGCATGAATCTATGTCCTTCACAGCGCAAGGCAAATGACTTAACCACTTAGCCATGGAGCACCGGAATTTATTCATGATCACATTTGTTTGCAAAAACTTAACTCTTTTGGTAGCAAGGAACACATCACGTGTTGATTTCTAATTAATTTAACCATTCTCTGGTACCAATAGTAGAAGTAGAGGACTTGTTTCCTTGACTTTAGGTGTGCGTCCTGGGTATATTGTGCTAGACCTATATATTTATAGACCAGCTGGCACTCAGTGGGTGATGTGGTCAATATCACGCCAGTCGCCTTTGCTTCCCAGGACTTTACCTCGTATTAAGGTTGGATTGACATAGGAGCCATGGTAATTTGTTTCTAGAAAAGACCAGCTCCATTTGGGATTTGAACCCATGACCTTTAGATCCCCAGGTGAGTGTCTAGCCACTACACCATGAAAGCTTCATGCCTTCTAGTACCAAAAGTAAAATGACTCTTTTTCACACCTTCAAGTGTATTGGGTATATAGTGATAGATCTATATTTTTAGACCAGTCGGTTTGCATTGCATGATATGGCCAACATTACGCCGACCATCTTTACTTCCCATGACTTCATCTAGTACCCACCTAACTCTGGGTCAACACGATAGTCAAGGTCACGTTTGAAAAAATCTGGCTCCATGCAGATTTGAACCCACAACATTATGATCCGCAGGCAAGCTTCTAGTGGCTACACCACAGCGGCTCCCGGTACCAAACAAAAGTTGGGGTTTTAAAAAAAAGTCAGTTTCTTGTTCTATATCAGCGGTCCTTAACCTGTGAGAGGCAACTTTTTGTGTGTCAACTACCCTTTCAAAAGCGTCGCCAAAGACCATCGAAAAACAGATATTCACTGAAATTATGAAGTAGCAGCCAAAATAAATATATGGTTGGGGGGTCGCCATAACACGAGGAACTTTATTAAAGGGTCGCAGCATTAGAAAGGTTGAGAGTCACTGTAATATGTCTAGAATAATGAAACATACTACTCATCCTAGAATAAAATGATGATAAATCACTGCATACCACCTAGGAATGTGAAATAATGTAAACTAACAAATGGCAGTGATCAAGATACTATTGTAATCTTATTGTAATGTATGTCCCACACAGCAAGAACTATCTAAAGTAAAAGATCCAATACAGCATAACAGGAGCTAGCAAAAATGATAAAGTATTCTCGGTGAAAGAAATAAATCATACAAGGGGCATAGACTTAGCCAGGTGACACTGCAGACCAAGAAAACAGCACATTTTTGTGTCAGTTAGTCTTTCCTCTTGAGCCTAGGGCAGTGCATAGGGCAGAGGCCATAGCTCTCCATGTCTGGCAGTTCGATGCCACCTGTTTTAGGTCTTGGATGTTTGTTCGGCCCATGGTTTCAAGTTTTCTCTGATGATGGTTCAATGTAGGGCCTCTGCATCGAGGTCCATATGAGGGTTTGATGGGGGAATTTTGTCTTATCCATTCTGAGTGCATGGTAAATGGGGAACATTCCCAAGGCGGGCAAAAGAAATGCTTTAAGGACACCTTGAAGTCTTCACTCAAAGCATTTGGGATGAATGACACCAATTGGGAGGCTGCCTCTCAAGACCGAAATGCATGGCATGCAACTCTATACAAGGGCGAGGCTACATGTGAAGCAAACAGAACAGCAAGACTTATTAATAAAAGGATGGGCAGAAAGGCAACTGCAGAAGATCCCCTCTCTGGCACAAGGCTCATTCCCTGTCCTCACTGTCCAAGAACTTTTTGGGCCCGCATCGGCCTCATCAGTCATCTTTGTACTCATACTTGATGAAAAAGAGTGGTCATCATGGCCAATGTAGTTCCAGAGACATATTTCTAATCAATACCATATTACCAAACCTGCAAGTTTATGAGATGGAACATTCTTGCTGTTTACACGACAGTTCAATTTTACATCAGATGATAAAAAGAATGCAACAAACCTAGGGTACAATTTTTTTTTCTTGAGCTCCCTCTGCTTGTCTTCCCTCCAACTTTCCCACTGTCCCAATGTAATCCAGTTTTCCCCTTTGCATGTCATGTCCAAGGAATGTAGATTGTCTACTTCTAAATGTAGCAGGTAGACTGTCTACTTCTGATGTGGGAAATCATTTTTTTTGTTAATGAATTGCTTTAAAGACATCTTGATGATGTAATCCATTTTCCTCTTCCCATAACATGTCCCATGTGTAATGAAGATGATTTCTAAAGTGAAAAATGAACAATGCCTGAAGGGTCACTGTACTTACTCGGACAGTGACTGCTTTGCGTTGATTTCCATAATTGTGATGAGCATCCACAGTCTCGTGGGCAATGGCAAACTACTGAACATAAGGTTGCCTAGTAAAACTATGAACAGCCAACAAATGCTGGATATTGTGACATCCTTTAAAGCATCGGTTCTCAACCTTCCTAATGCAGCAACCCTTTAATACAGTTCATCATGTTGTGGCAACCCTTTAATACAGTTCTTCATGTTGTGGCAACCCTTTAATACAGTTCTTCATGTTGAGGCAACCCCCGACCACACAATTATTTTCATCGCTACTTCATAACTACAATGACAATTTGTTTTGCGATTGTCTTTGGTGACCCTGTGAAAAGGTAATAAAAAAAAAGTGTTTTTTAAAAGTAAAGGATCCTTTTCCACACCATTAGGCGTATAGGGCATATAGGGATAGACCTATATTTTTATAGACCAATCGGCAAAAGATGGGTGATGTGGTCAGCATTACGCCGGCCGCCTTTACTTCCCGGGATTGCACCCGGTACCCACTCCAGGCTGGGTCGACCTGGGAGCCAAGGTCATTTCTATAAAAAAGTTCTACCCAAAAAAGGGTTGCGACCCATAGGTTGAGAACCGCTGCTTCAAAGGATATGCAACTAACAACTGCTTAATCTTACCATGCTACTTTACTAAAAACAGGTATGTTTCATTTAGTGTAACATATCTTACAGTATGTTTCATTTTGTGTAACATATCTTACAGTATGTTTCATTTAGTGTAACATATCTTACAGTATGTTTCATTTAGTGTAACATATCTTACAGTATGTTTCATTTAGTGTAACATATCTTACAGTATGTTTCATTTAGTGTAACATATCTTACAGTATGTTTCATTTAGTGTAACATATCTTACAGTATGTTTCATTTAGTGTAACATATCTTACAGTATGTTTCATTTAGTGTAACATATCTTACAGTATGTTTCATTAAGTGTAACATATCTTACAGTATGTTTCATTAAGTGTAACATATCTTACAGTATGTTTCATTTAGTGTAACATATTTTACAGTATGTTTCATTTAGTGTAACATATCTTACAGTATGTTTCATTTAGTGTAACATATCTTACAGTATGTTTCATTTAGTGTAACATATCTTACAGTATGTACACAGAGACATAAAAAGAAAGAATTTACACAAAAACACACAAAGAAAGAACTTACACAGACACATACAAGTAAAGAACTATCTATTATTATCAATGCAATCAGGCACATGAAGCTGAAGAGAGTCGACATCTGGAAAACGTGCAGCACAAGATGGACACTCGTAATCTTGGAAACTTGGGAGTTCATCGTCGTTCTGACGTCCAGGAGTTAACTGTGCAGCAACACGGCCCTGAAACAGATATCAGAAGTAGAGAAATAATATCCTGCATTGTAAAATTTTATTTTTACTCAACCCTGCTGTATGGTGCAAGAACTTGGACAATGAATGGGCAACTGGGAAAATGAATGGAACCAGTGGAATCAAGTGAGGAAATAAGAATGTCCAAGAGCTGAGTTGAGTTGAGTCAAGAATTGACATCACAGCACTCGGGACATTCCCATGCGTGCTCCGTAACAGAACAACGTCCCAGCAGCCAGCGCAGAGTTCCAATACTAATGGTACAGGTCATAATCTGGTTGCATATCTGTCTTGCCTTTCCTCTGAGTGTAATGAGCCGGCCAGACCCTCAGGTTACACCCAGGTGCCTCATTCTCTCTAGGTCATAATAATCTTCTTTCTCTACTGATTCAGTTGCTTGTTCCCAAAGGACCTTAACCACATCTGCCTTTTCATTTATCAATTCACCACTCAGTGGTGCAGATCCAGCCAATCTGTCTGCCTGATCATTACCCACTAGGCGGGCATGGCCTGGAGAAAAGACCCAAAGTATGCTCACTACCCATGACCTTCCTACAAACAATCGAGAACAAGAAAGCACTATTTAATACAGTATTTTTTTTTTAACCAACATTATTTTATTAATGCAAAAGTGGACATTAATTTTTAAAAAAAAGTAAAAAAAAAAAAAAAAGAATGGAAACAACAGAAATGAAATCCTATCAACAAATCCTACATTTAGCTAGCAGACATAGGATCAGAAATGATGATATCAGAAAAAAAGCTGCGATAGAACTAGTAATAAACTACTTCAATAGACAACAGAGCAAGGTAAAGGTAAAGGTAAAGTCGTGAGATGTGAACCAGTGTCACTGCACACAGTTATAAACCATAAGTGCTCTGCCACCAGTACTGACAGCTGATAAGAAACTGTCCGCCTGAGTCGCCGTTCGCACGTAACTCTGTAGCTACAGCGACGCTCCTCCATTTACCCCAGAGTATCACTCTGGTACCCATTTCCTAGAAGCTGGGTGAACCCCGGGAGCCGCCCAGTTTCGAACATCGACAGTGGGCTGCAGCGAGTGGCAGCTGGATTTGAAAGCGAGCTTCTTATCGACTGTGCTAACGTGCCCCCCCCCCCCCCCCCCCCCCCCCCCCCCCAACAGAACAAAAATGTCTGGATGTCTGTCAAGATTACCATCAGACAGTGCATCAGTCAGTGCCTCAGACAGTGGCTCAGACAGCCCTGCCATTTAGACATAACGGAAGCAGAGCAAGAGGTGGAGCATGCAAGTGATGTGCAGAAGGAGTATCCGAGGCCGAAAATACCAGCATCTTTGCAGCACATACCAAGCTTCGCACCTGATGCCTCTTCAAAACCTGGCGCTGAAAGGCAGACAAGGACTAGAGAACAAGAAGAAAACGATATCAGAGACCCCTTAAATTTGTATCGTGAACCGCCCAATAATATATACTGATCTAAGTTATGATGATCCACACATGAACATCACCACAGTTTACCAGAACATTACCCAACAGATAGGGAGTCGGTGTGACATAGCGGCTAGACGCTCGCCTGCGGATCGGAAGGTTGTGGGTTCACTCATTGATGGAGCCAGACTTTTTTCGTAAATGACCTAGGCTCCCAGGTAGACCCAGCTTTAAGTGGGTACCAGGTGCAGTCCTAGGAAGTAAAGGGGGTTGGCTTAATGCTCACCAAATCACTGATCTTGTGCTGATCGGTCTATAAAAATATAGGTCTAGCCTTATATGCCCTATACGCATAAAGTTGTGGAAATAAGTCCTCAACTTACCCTGGACAGATAGGGGGAGAGACATGAACACCTACAGCATGTGACAAGGTACATGATAAAAATAACAATGTTTTATACAAACCTGTGATGGATATGCGGCTGAAGTTGGCTCTCTGTAATCCTGCGGATGATGCATTTGTGCCCCTCTCCAGTAATCCTGTGATTGGTGCCAGGTGTCAGGTCTCTGATCTGGCATCTGATGCCTGTAATCTTGTGCTAAAGGTGGGGTGGTCCTCAGAAGTTGTGGCATCTCATAATTTTGCTGTTAAAAAATCAACATCCGTGTCATCAGCAGCAATAGATCACGTCTAGTTTGAGAATGGAGGTGGAGGCAGTCTCTGCTACCTTTAGCTGGCTTGAGAATCAGCTGTACACACATGCAGTGACTGTAACTGACTCACAGAGCATGTTGAGAAAGGTGAAAACAAGCATGATTCGTGCAAAGTGGCAAGCATCACTTCAGAGGTCCCTGGTAGTTAGCATCCTTTGGATATTTTCTTAAGGTCATGCAGGTGTGCTGGGAAATTAGCAGACAGACAGACTGCCCCACCTGGTGGTGAATTGGTGTATGACAAGTTAGAAATAGTGAGGGTCTTTTGTGAGCAAGTATACAGTGTAGAGGCACAGATACTTCAGTAAGAGACTGGTGCTGTGAGGAGTTCCCAGGGGATCTGGCCGATGCTTAACATTTAGGGGAATTAGGAGCCGGATATACAATCAGACAGTTACTGGTACCATCAGAACTTAAACTCTTTGCTTGTTGCTGAAGATAGGAACTGACTACTTATGGGAGTTTCCCGAGTACTGTCATGATTCTTAATTCAACATTCAACAATATCAGCAGGTATTTCTCTAAATGGTATGTGGAATCATGCTTCCCCATTTCTCTCGTCTTCTATCTTTGATTTCTTTTTCCATTATTTTGACCAGTTAACATTACACATATCATTTATTCCTCTTAGAAGACTCTTTCCAATTTATGTTGACTGCATCTTGCCCAGTATTTGTGATATTTTGACTTTATATCTTGGCCTGGTTAATAACAATGTTGTCTGCATTCACCGGCTGTAAACCCCAGCAGAAAAACCTGGTTGTTCGTCCATTTCTAGACTCTGGCTTTTTTCCAGGACCTGTATTTTGTGTGTGCATCTGTTTTATAAATCATTCTTATTTGTATGTAGACTGTCGGTTCCTTGTCTCTTAGGCAGATACACTCCGACTTTGAAGGAAGCCCCCAATTAGTCGACTCCTACGACATGCTCGTTGGGGAGCCAGTGGGTCTATTCTCATTTTCAACACAATGGGACCCTGGAATCCACACAGGGAGTTCATAAGAATAACATCACTTATTTTTGCTGTCCACTGCATCTTTACCATTCTTTTTATATAAATATTTTTCTCTGACTTCAGGGGATTTTCCTTTTTAATCAAGATTTATTGACATAAGTTACAATTATTTCAATACATCCTTTTCTGACTTTAAATGAAGACATATAAATAAGATGTTTTTTCACTCTACGCTAATCTGTTTATGCTCTTCTTTTTCTGAATTGACCCGTTAAGGGGCAGTTGTAGTTTACAGCCAGACTGCGACATCTGCACTTTTTAGCCCAACATATATAATTTCAGTAAACACCTAATTATATAAAAAATTAATGGATAACAACAATCAATATATAACTAAACATATATCACAACTCACTGCTGAATATATAAACAAATATATAAAAAACACATAATACTGCTGTGTTAATAACAATTAAAAACACCTAATTATATAAATAAAGAATGGATAACAACAATTAACATATAACTAAACATATTTCACAACTGGGGTTGGTTCTGCAACTTCTTGTAAAGGATACGCAACTAACCATAATATCACAACTTACTGCTGAAAATATTTTTCAAAATATATAAAAAACACATAATACTGCTGTGTTAATAAACTGTTTAGGGTGGTGTAGATGGGGTGGGGGAGGGGGGGGAACGTGAGCCTGAGGAGTTAAGGCCACTTGGCTAGTGCTGTCGCCACAAACTGTGCACGTTAGGCTGTTTAATTACACTAAATACCTAATTAAATAAATATTGAATGGATAACAACAATGAACAAACAAAACATCTTACTGCTGAATACATACATAAAATATAAAAGATACATCTTACAGTTATTTTAATAATAACAATAAACAAAAAACACATCCTACTAATGAAGTGATTATAACAATATCTTCTTCTTCCTTGCGTTCACCGGCTGTAAACTACGGCGAAAGTTATGTTTTTTCATCCACATCTGGACTGCAGTCCTGTTTCAGAACTTGAGTGTTGCGTGTGCATCCGTCTGACAGATCTCATTTGTGTACAGACAGTCGGTTCCTTGCCTCTCAGGCAGATGCATTCTGACTTCGAAGGAAGCTCCCAATTAGTCAACTCTTACGATATGCTTTTTGGTAGGCAGTGGTCTATTTTTGTTTTCCCTTATAATAGTCGCCCAGAACCCACACAGGAAACAACAATAACTAAATAGATTGTATAGCTGAAGTGATAAAAACGAATAACACATCTTACTGCTGCTCCAGCCTGAAATCGCCGCTGCATATCATTAATCTGCCTCTGATTGTAATTTTCCAACTCCCTTGTCACGGCCAGGTACTTGTCTTGCAAATTATGAAGATCCTGCAAAAGCTTAGCATTCTCCTCCATGAGTTTGTTCTTCTCCTCCGCCAGCGTGTTTCTAGCCTCTCTTTCAGCATTGAAATCAGTCCTGTACAAGTCCGCCTGCAAGAGTTCAATGTTCAAAAATGCTTGAAGAAATTATGCGCATATCATCAATGATGTCATGGCTTTAAATAATGTGTTACTACAGTTAAAAAAGGTAATGGTAAAGTCAGGAGATGTGAACCAGCGTCACTGCACGCGGTTATAAACCATAAGTGCTCTGCCACCAGTACAGACAGATGATAAGAAAATGTTTGCCTGTGTCACTATCCGCTCAAAACTCTGTAGCTACAGCAACTTTCCTCCATTTACCCTAGAGTGTCAACTCTGGTACCCATTTCCTAGAGGCTGGGTGAACCGACCGTGGGCTGCAGCGAGATGCAGCTGGATTTGAAAGCGAGTCTCATATCGACTGTGCTAAAGCGGCCTCTACAGTTACATCAACATACTGATTTTATGTCAATATTTTCTCCAGGGTATGTTGGCGTGTTTGGAAATGAGCAGCCAGATAGTCTGGCCGGTTCTGCACCACTTGGTGGTGAACTGATTTATGACAAGCTAGATGTTGTGAGGGCCCTTTGGAAGCGAGTGAGCAATGCAGAGGCACCAATAGATCATTACGGTTGGAGGAGAATGGCATAACATAAAACTTTAGACGAGTCTATTTTTGAACTGCCCCTATTAACAATACAGCTGGCCCACTTAACAATCAAACTGCCCCTTAACAATCAAATTGCCCCTTAACAATCAAATTGCCCCTTTACAATCAAATTGCCCCTCAACAATCAAATTGCCCCTTAACAATCAAACTGCACCTTAACAATCAAATTGCCCCTTAACAATCAAATTGCCCCTTAACAATCAAATTGCCCCTCAACAATTAAACTGCCCCCCCCCCCTCAAAAATCAAAATGCCCTTTAACAATCAAACTGCTGCTACTACCCCCCCCCCCCCTCCATCCCCCCAACAATCAAAAAACCCCCCCCCCCCTCCATCCCCCCAACAATCAAAACTGCTGCTACCCCCCTCCATCCCCCCAACAATCAAACTGCTGCTACCCCCCTCCATCCCCCCCAACAATCAAACTGCTGCTACCCCCTCCATCCCCCAACAATCAAACTGCTGCTACCCCCCTCCATCCCCCCCCCAACAATCAAACTGCTGCTACCCCCCCTCCATCCCCCCAACAATCAAACTGCTGCTACCCCCTCCATCCCCCCCAACAATCAAACTGCTGCTACCCCCCTCCATCCCCCCAACAATCAAACTGCTGCTACCCCCCTCCATCCCCCCAACAATCAAAACTGCTGCTACCCCCCTCCATCCCCCCAACAATCAAACTGCTGCTACCCCCCTCCATCCCCCCAACAATCAAACTGCTGCTACCCCCTCCATCCCCCCAACAATCAAACTGCTGCTACCCCCTCCATCCCCCCAACAATCAAACTGCTGCTACCCCCCCCCCCCCCCCCATCCCCCCAACAATCAAACTGCTGCTACCCCCCCCCCCTCCATCCCCCCAACAATCAAACTGCTGCTACCCCCCTCCATCCCCCCAACAATCAAACCCCCCCCCCCCTTTCTCCCCGTATCAATCAAACTGACCCCTCCCCTCTTGAATATCAAATTGCCATGGGCCCCACGTTGGGAAACACAGGTCTACACCAAGTGAAGAGGACTTATAAACTGTAACTGCTGACTCTGGATTTGATTCAAAGCCACTTAAGGAAACAGATAAAGTTCTTTCTCTCCATAGCACAAAACCTGGTCAGTGTTGTTGAGGTCATGTGTTGCTCATGCAGACTGATCCTTCTTTTGTTTCATCTTGTTTATTCCAAAGATGATATGAGTTAAGAGCTGATATCTTAGCATTTGTATAAGCGTTACATCCCTGTCTTCAGGCTCACACGCCATTTGGAGGTGACAGATTCAATTCCTGACACGGTAACTATAGCTTTCGATTTTTTAGTTGTCTAGTGTGTCCTTTTATCTTTCTACTTCTTTCTATCAGTGCTGATCAATACATTGTTTCTTTGTTAATTATTTATAATATTTCTATGGCTTAAAGGGTTTCCCCTCTGTTTATTTATCCAATCCTGATGGTCTAAGCAGAAATCTAATTGTATGTCAGTCTCGCCTTTCCCTAGAGTGTTGAGTGACCAGATTATCTGGCACTGTATATCAGTTTTGCCTTTCCCCAGAGTGTTGAGTGCCACATTCCCTGGCATTGTATGTCAGTCTCGCCTTTCCCCAGATTTTTGAGTGACCAGATTCCCTGGCCAATCCTCTTTGCCTTATTCTCTTCAGAACAAGATGATGTATTTGTGACTCCTATTTTAAAGGGAACAATAAATCTGGAACAAAGCATGTGGCATAATCTGACAGTAAAATTTATTTAACATGCCAACACTGTTGTTTGTTTAGGTAATTATTTCTTCTTCTTATTATTTTCTCTACTCCTGGAATGCCTCGTGGTGTCAGGGCAGGAAGAGATCTCTTGAACTGGCTTTTCTGTTCGCTTCTTATATAGTACTTTTCAGTGTCTCTGGTATTTCCGTGGTCCATATTCTGTATGGTCGACCTCTGGCTCTTTTACCACTGTATCGCTATAGCATTGCTATCTGTGGTGTACTGTCTGATGCCAATCTTGTTTCATGGCTAAATCATTTAATTTGTTGCCTACCTATCAAGTTCAGTATTGTTTAGCAGCTGCAACAGGATGATCACATGGTTCAGCACACAACACACTGCATGATCGACTGAAATTTAAGAAAGTGTGCAGCCACATAACTGATGGACCAACACAACATGAACCGATTAGGCCTGTCCTTTCCACATCTCTGTCGATAAGCAGATGAAGAAGAAGACATGCTGAACAGGATTGTTACTAGGGACGAATCATAGGTAGATCATGACCAGCCTGAATAAAAGCCTGCTTCAATGCAACAGAAACATCCTTCTTTGCCTTGTGTTCACAAATTTGAGGTTACACCATCAGCAGGGAAGGTTTTGCTGACAGTGTTCTGGGATTGTCAAGGAGAGCTTTTAACCAACTTAAAAAAAAAACAGGTGACAATGTAAATGCTGATTCATGCTGTAAAGTTTTATCAATGCTTCATGATGCAATTCAGAGAAAACATCCAGGCCTGCTGACTAGAGAAGCACTGCTCCTTCTTGTCGGTTTACTCAGGAGGAAATTAACCATCTAGGGTGGGAACTTCTGGAACATGCACCATACAGCACCAACTTAGCCCCTAGCGATTTCCACCTTTTTGGTCCACTGAAAACCCACCTTGGCAGGAGACATTTCGTGAATGATGCAGAAGTTGAATGTGAAGTGAAAATGTGGTTAAGAAAACTGAGCATGCAGATCTATGCACAGGTTTGGGAGGTCTGATCAAATGATAAGACAAGTGCACATCAAAGTTGGTAGAAATTATGTTGAAATAAAGGGACAGTATATGTGTAAAAATAAATGGTTTTCAAGTTGTAATCGTAATTTATTTATTTTTTTTTTAAACTATTTGTGACTTACTCATTGACTTCCCCTAACACAACAATACATGTGCAATCCTAGAAATTACATTTTAAAGTTTATTAAATGTAAAAACTGTTGCTCATGACAAGAAAACTAATCTCATCCTTAAAACTTAATTGAAACTAGAGAAGTTGTATATTTCATCCTTTCCGTTTCTGTCAGCTGCTTATCTTTATAAGCAATTACCAGTGATGTTAAAAAACTTCCTTATCCTTACAACTTACCTGAAACTGGAGAAGTTGTATATTTCATCCTTTCCGTTTCTGTCAGCTGCTTATCTTTATAAGCAATTACCAGTGATGTTAAAAAACTTCCTTATCCTTACAACTTACCTGAAACTGGAGAAGTTGTATATTTTCATCCTTCTCATTTTTAACTTTAGCCAGTTGCTCATCTTTATGAGCAATGGCCTCATCTGCAGCTATGACTTGTGCTGTTAGACGATTGATCTCCTCCATTGTTTCTTTCCTGACTTTAGAAGGCGGCTGTCTTTCCTGTTCAAAATGCAGGGAAAAATGAAAAGTATGTCCAGTTGAAAATGGAATGTATGAAAGAATTTATGGAAATCTTCTAAAAAAACAAACACAAACAAAAAGACAGAAACAAGGAGTGAATTGAAATTTTCATTAATAGCAAAATATTTCAAAACAGGTGAACGAAAACATGTTAGGAAGTTTACTTTATTCTTCTTTATCTTAGCATTCATCGGCTTAAACACAGATGAACCGTTCTAGTTGTTCATCCACTTCTGGACTTTGGTCTTTATGTAGAACTTGGGTTTTGAGTGCACATACATTTTACAGATCTGGCTTATTTGTATGCAGACTGTTGGTTCCTTGCCTCTCTGGCAGATGCTCTCCAACTCTGAAGGAAACACCCCCTATTTAGTCGCCATCTTATGACATGCTTGTCAGAGGGGCAGTGACTCCGTACTGTGTTTTCCAAAACTGAGCCCGCCCTGGAATCTGCATGAATCTATATTCAAATCACAACAGAAATGAAATGTTTACTTACTATATTAATGAGGAAAAATCGACTTAGGAATATATCAGAAGGAGAGTCTGTATATAACCAATACTGAACTTCATAGGTAGACAACAAATGAAATGTTTTGGCCATGTAACAAGACTGGCATCTGACAGGGCCCCCACATACAGCAGTTCTGTACAGATATATCTGTAAATTATATTCACAACTCCACACGGTGAGATGAAAAAAAAGTTAACTTCGTCAGTGATATGACCTGCAGAGTCTTGAATGTTAACATTAAAATAGTTAACTCTTTCATTCCCAAAGTTCCTACCTAGATCCCAAAGAATGCAAGAAATACCAATTTGATGTCTCTCGCTGAACCCCCTGTGAGTGAAAGAGTTAATGCTACAAGAGAGACAATGCAAATAAAAGACCTCAAAAATAAAGATGATTTCTCTTGGACTCAGAAGCGAAGACCACAAAAATAAGTATGATTGTTTTCTCTCTGACTCAGAAGAAAAGACCTCAAAATAAGGATGATTTTTTTCTTTCTGACTCAGAAGCGAAGACCTCTCAAAAATAAGGATGATTTCTCTCTGACTCAGAAGCAAAGACCTCAAAAATAAGGATGATTTCTCTCTGACTCAGAAGTGAAGATCTCAAAAGTAAGGATGAAGAAAAGACCTCAAAAATAAGGATGATTTTTTTCTTTCTGACTCAGAAGCGAAGACCTCTCAAAAATAAGGATGATTTCTCTCTGACTCAGAAGCAAAGACCTCAAAAATAAGGATGATTTCTCTCTGACTCAGAAGTGAAGATCTCAAAAGTAAGGATGATTTCTCTCTGACTCAGAAGCGAAGACCTAAAAAATAAGGATGATTTCTCTCTGACTCAGAAGCGAATACCTAAAAAAATAAAGATGATTTCTCTCTGACTCAGAAGCAAAGACCTCAAAAATAAGGATGATTTTTTTCTTTCTGACTCAGAAGCGAAATCTAGATATAACTACTGAAGTAGCATGACAAGAAAACCATGCAAGAGCCCAGTCACTACATCAACCAGTACAGAACAGGAACCAGCAGGCATAAACACACAAATAAACATGCTAAGGATAAGATTGGAACACTTATGGGTATGGTGGATGTACAGTGACTTTGATCTTGAAATGAACAATGTTATCAAATGGTAATTCCTCCCTACATTCCTTCAACACATCCCTGAAAGATAACTTCCTTCCTACATAGTAAGTTCTACAACTTAACCTGAGCTGTTTTCCAGGTTTTATTGCTGATAAGGTAGGTTATTCACAACTGGACATGAATGTATTATTAATTACACCAACATTTCAAAAAGAGAAATGGGAATTATGTTAACAGTAAAAAAAAAATGGTGATAACAACCAAAACCTAAACAGTTTGCATGGTATCAATTCTGAAAAGTTAGGTTACTCATAAAAAGCACTTAATGTATTACTGAGGAGGGGCTGGCTGAACAGCTAAGAATACAGGGCTCTCAAAAGGGAGACGAGGGTTCGAATCCTGAGTATGGTTTAGGATTTTTTTTTTCTTTCGGGGGGCAAAATCAAATTCCCAACCTGCTCAGTCCAGGGTGACAGCACTAGCTGTGAGGCCTTAAATCCCCAAGCTTTAAGCCCCCCCCCCCCCCCACTTCCCCCCTTCCCCTGCCAGCAAAACAAAAGTAGTAATTTCAGGCAGTAATTGTAATGGTAGTATGTTTTTTTTTTTTGGGGGGGGGGGGGGGGGGGGGGAGACTCAATGTATTATTAACCCTAACTAGTGAAACAGAAGATGGACACTTAACTGATTGAAAATGCAATTTGGCTATTAGAACAATGATTGTGAAAATTATTTTGAAGAAGTGATTACAAACCATCTGTAGCCGATATGTTTCAAAGGTCTCCTGCAGCTCCTTGTAGTCAGTGACCAGTGCGCTAAATGAATACTGAAGCTGCTCATACTGACTTCTGTGTAAGAATGAGAAAGAATCATATTTGTCAGTTGTGTCTGTGTGATTACTTTAAAAAAAAATTGTTGTAGTAGAGCTGATATCGAGAAATAACGAAACACACAACAAACTAAGACTAGACAGCTTAACTGAGGGAAAGAAACAGATATGCACAAATACATATTGTTTCAACCAGAGAATCATTATTAATAGACAAAACAATGATATACATGGCCAAAAAGACACCCTTTTTTGGGGGTGCCTAGTTGACAATGTTCTTAGTGCACTTGTATTCATGGTGAGGCGCAGATGCCATCTGGAGGTGACAGGTTCAATTCCCGGCACAGTAGCTATAGCTTTCGATTTTTATGTTGTCTAGTGTGTTGTTCTATCTGTCTACTTCTTTCTACGAGTGCCGATCAATACACTTTCTGTTACTTGATTAATTCATAATATTTAACGGCCTCAAAGGTTCCCCCTCTGTTTCTTTATCAACAGACAAAACAGACTAGTTAGTTAGTTAGTTGGTTAATCTACTGATCCTCATCATTCAAGTCTATAAGTGCTCAGATCCCATCTTCAGCATCAACCTCACCGTGTAGCAACTGATAACACCAGTTCTGTCTTTGTTTGCTATTCTTCTTTGGCAACCTGTATAGTGTTCATATCTGACAACACTTCTTTTTGTATATGAAGGTTCTCGATTCACAGTCACCTCCTGAATCACCTATTTGCCTAGCCTGACTGAGAACATTGGCCAGGTCCACTGCTATTCTTGTGCCTAACATGGCCCTGCCAGCAAGCCAATCCACTTGTTTATGTCCTATTACCCAAAAGTGTCCTGTCACAAATAATAAATCTCCTGTCAGATGAGATTTCATTAGAGACTCCTACCATTGTCTGAATCCACCCTGTCTCGCTCGATCTTCTTAAGCTTGTTCAAGGCATCATTCAACAAGCACAACTGGATCCAAATCGGTGTCTCTAGCAACAATAGGCTATTAAACATGACACACAAATGCAATGGGTAGGCAAAGTCTTGAAAGTTTTTGTTCTATAACAGCTGTTTCTGTTCATATATTCTCCTACTACATGTTCCATGTTGACCTTATTTTGTCCACTAATAAAGACTCTCTGATGGAAACATTCAACTGTATTTGTGCATATTGTCTTTTCTTTTCCCTTCACTAAGTCTTCTAAATCTAGTTGGTTTTGTATTTAGTTATATCCATGACAGATGGGCAGACTTTGTATTAATGCATGCATTAATGTATATGAAGAACTCAAGCCTACCCGCTCATTATGAAATAAACTAAATCTGAGTTGTTTTGTGAAACCCAGGCCTTAAAAACTCGAGTGGATCAGTCAGTTTTACGATGGGTTGGACATGTATGCCAAATGGGAGAAAAATGGCCACCATGGCAGGCATAGGAGGATAAGAGCCAGGGAACCAGACCTCCAGGGTGACCATAACAGCCATAACTGACAGAGGACTGGAATGGAACATAGCCAGAAAGAAAACTGCTAAAAGAGATGTCTGGCGATCTCTCTGGCAACCCCCCCCCCCCCCCCCCCCCCCCCCCCAAGGTAGAAGAGGAGCAACTTGAGTAAGTAAGTAAGAGTTGTTTTAGAGAATTTGATCTTCTCAAGGCTCATAAATTCATATAGCAGACCCCAGGAAACTCTGAACACCTTTGTGTCTACAAACTTCAGTTGCACAGACTATGAATCCTTCCTAGGCCGTTTCTCTGTGTCCTGATGCTTAACTGCATTAACATTTCCCTTCCTCTCTCTTCTTCTCCAACCTCCCACTATTACGCCATACTCCAGTTTTTCTATTCTGCAAAAGAAAAAATAATAACTTCTGTGCTTATCCAACTAAAAACACATAGCTATTTCTAGCTGAACTCTCCCGGTAACCTACAATGTCATATCTGATGACCTTACACCAAATTCTGTAAAGAAAGATTTTGTTTCAGATACTGCCTAATTCAGAACACTTCATACACAGTGAGCTGACTGAATCTCTCTCTCCCAATTCCCTTATCTTGTTTATCAGCTGACTGAATCTCTCTCTCCCAATTCCCTTATCTTGTTTATCAGCTGACTGAATCTCTCTCTCTCCCAATTCCCTCATCTTGTTTATCAGCTGACTGAATCTCTCTCTCCCAATTCCCTTACCTTGTTTATCAGCTGACTGAATCTCTCTCTCCCAATTCCCTTATCTTGTTTATCAGCTGACTGAATCTCTCTCTCTCCCAATTCCCTTATCTTGTTTATCAGCTGACTGAATCTCTCTCTCCCAATTCCCTTACCTTGTTTATCAGCTGACTGAATCTCTCTCTCCCAATTCCCTTATCTTGTTTATCAGCTGACTGAATCTCTCTCTCTCCCAATTCCCTTATCTTGTTTATCAGCTGACTAAATCTCTCTCTCCCAATTCCCTTATCTTGTTTATCAGCTGACTGAATCTCTCTCTCCCAATTCCCTTATCTTGTTTATCAAATGATCTTATGAGATGTAGATAAATGTTTTCCTGGGGTGACTGCTGCTTTAAAAAAAAAAATTACATTACAAAGCAGACAATAACATACTTAATTAAAACTTAATTTCCTACAGTGATTTTTGCTTTCAAACTAACACAGCAAAACTGATATCATGGACATACGTAAAAAGATTGATACAGGATAGGTTCAAAGACAATGATTTTTACTTTTGAGTAAAATCAGTTTTACTTTTGTGCCAGGACAGTCTGGGGTAAGAAGGAATGGACAAGCCAATTTTGCTTGTTGGAGTCTCCAACTGGCACAGGAAAGGCAATGGACTGGGCCAACGTTCTCAATGCTTTAAAGGAGGCAGGGTCAGTAGGTGATTCAAGAGATGATGGTGAATCGACAACCTGGGCAAGAATAAGTGGCGTTTCCAGACATAAACACTACACAAGTAGCCAAAGAAGAATGGCAGACCATTAGAGAACTGGTGTAATCAGTCACCACACTGAAGGAGATACTGAAGATGGGATCCGAGCACATGGATTTGTCCAATGTACAATGAGGATGATTGGTTGATTAACAAACTGTTTACCAAAGTTTGCTTAGCTAACCATGTTCCTGCAGCTAAAAACGAAGAGGGGGGGGGGGGGGAGGAGAGGGGGGGGGGGGGGGGGTTAACTAACTCAACTGTTTTCCTACGATGATCTCTGCTGCTCCAAAAAAATCTTTTTCTTAGTGTTCACCAGCTGTATAAACTCTGGTATAAAGTTCTGGTTGTTCATCCACTCTGGTCTTCATCCAGATATTCATTTTAAAGATCCGGCTTATTTGTATGCAGACTGTTGGTTCCTTGCCTCTCAGGCAGATGCACTCCAATATTGAAGAAAACACCCCTAATTAGTTGCGTCTATTAGTCGTGGGTCTATTCTTTGTTCTCCAAAATGAACCCACGGAGCCCATACAGGGAACTGACACATCAAAGTAGATAATTACTTACTCAACATTACTGTTTTCCTGGGATGATCTCCACTTTTCAATAAAGAAAAAAACCAGAAATATCTAAGTGGATAATAACTTATGTAACATAACTGTTTTACTTCTGTTTTTTTCTCTTTTTAAGCTGACCTTTGACAGAGTGTAGATAAACAACTTATGCAACATGTTTTACTTTTTTTTTCTATTCAAACTAAGACCCTTGACACAACTAAGTAGATAATAACTTACATAACAATATTGCTTTACTTTTGATTTTATGCTATTCAAACTAACACCCTTGAAACAACTAAGTAGATAACGTACGTAGTATAAGGGTTTTATTTCTGTTTTTCTGCTATTGAAACAAAAACCTTTGACACAATTAGGTAGATAATAACTTACATAACATAATTTACTTCTGTTTTTCTGCTTTTCAAACTAAGACCCTTAAAAAAACTAAGTAGATAATAAATTACTTAATATAGCTGTTCTCCTGCTGTGATTTCTGCTGTTGACTAATCTGTGTACGTAAATGCTGCTTTAGGATGAGTGCCTCCTGAATGTGGTCATCATTTTCTTTTCTCAGTGTCTGGTTAATGTGTTCCAGCTCCATGATTCTGTTATCCTTGTGGTGCAAAGCAGCCTTGGCAGCAGATAACTTGTTCTGGGTTTCATCCACTTCTCTTATCAGGGAAAGAACTTGTGACCGAAGAATGGATACATCTTCTGTGTTACTAGCTTGGATGGGCTAAAATAGAGACATTAAAGTTTAACACTGGAGTTGTTATATTTCTATGACCGGAAGTGTTGGAGTTACTTAATGTCTATAACTTGAAGAGTTGGAGTTACTTAATGTCTACAACTTGAAGAGTTGGAGTTGCTAAATATCTATAACCAGAAGAGTTAGAGCTGCTTAATGTCTATAACCAGAAGAGTTGGAGTTGCTTAATGTCTATAACCAGAAGAGTTGGAGTTGCTTAATGTCTGTAACCAGAAGAGTTGGAGCTGCTGAATGTCTATAACCAGAAGAGTTGGAGTTGCTTAATGTCTATAACCAGAAGAGTTGGAGTTGCTTAATGTCTATAACCAGAAGAGTTGGAGCTGCTTAATGTCTACGACTTGAAGAGTTGGAGTTGCTAAATGTATACAATTGGAAGAGCTTGAGTTGCTAAATGTCTACAACTGAAAGAGCTGGAGTTTCTAAGTGTCTACAACTGGAAGAGATGGAGTTGCTAAATGTTGATAACCGAAGAGATGGAGTTGCTAAATATCCATAACTAAGTGTCCATAACTGGAAAAGATGGAATTGCTAAACTTTGATTACTGGAAGATTTGGAGTTACTAAATATCTGTAATGTAAAGAGCTGGAGTTGCTAAATGTTGACAACCGGAAGAGTTTGAGTTGTTGAATATCTGTAATGTAAAGCACTGGAGTTGCTAAATGTTGACAACTGGAAGAGTTTGAGTTGCTGAATATCTGTAATGTGAAGAGCTGGAGTTGCTAAATGTTGACAACTGGAAGAGTTTGAGTTGCTGAATATCTGTAATGTGAAGAGCTGGAGTTGCTAGATGCCTTAAACCGGAAGGGTTACAGTTGCTAAATGACTATAATGGAAGAGATAGAGTTGCTAAATATCTGTAATGTGAAGAGCTGGAGTTGCTAAATGCCTATTACTGGAAGACTTGGAGTTGCTAAATGTATAAAACTGGAAAAGCTACAGTTGCTAAATGTCTACAACTGGAAGAGTTTGAGTTGCTGAATATCTGTAATGTGAAGAGCTGGAGTTAGAGATGCTAAATATATGTAATATTAAGAGTTAAAATTGCTAAATGTCTATAACCGGAAGAGCTGGAGTTGCTAAATATATGTAATATGAAGAGCTGGAGTTGCCAAATGTCTTCAACGGGAAGAGTAAATAAATAAAATAAAAATGCTAATGAAAGTAAAAGACCCTTTTATGCCAGTGAAGCATCAGACACAGGATGCTAGACCAACTGGCCCTTGATGGGTGATATGTTCAGCCTCACACCAGCTGCCTTTGCCTCCCAGGACTTTGCCTAGTGTCTATTTTAGGTTGGGTCTACCTGGAAGCATATGTATTTTTTTTTTATTATGGCTCAATGTTTTTCAACCCAAGACCCAAGGAAAGCAGGTGAGCATCTAGTTGCTACACTACTGAGGCATGTTTTTCACTTTCTCTTTTGCCACTTTGAGTGCCAATGGAGATTTCAGGTTCTGGCTGTTACTTTTCTGACAGCCTCAACCAAAGACACCTAATACTGTTTTAAGGGTTTCTTTGATGTTAGCTTCCCACCTTGATCTACCTTGGGCTCTGCATCCTTGAGTTATGAGTTAGATTATCTTCACAGCACTCCAGACACATCTACAGGGGCTCAGATTCCCCTCTCTACATATTTATCAGTGTCTGTGCGGTTAATAGTGCCAGCCCTACGCTGGTTAACACAACCTTGTGTGCGTCCAGTCTGCTTTTCCTGCTTGGCTGTGCTGATTTTTACTGAAATTCTTGAATTCTTAGCAGAGATGTGGACAAGTTGCTTCCAAAATCCTCAGAATGTCCACTGCATAGAGGACATTCCGAGGACTCTGCATCCCTTTCTTCTTTTGGTATGTCTTATACTTTTAGGTAAATCTAAAAAGGGCTACTTTTGTGACCAACTTTCTGCTACCAGTGCCTCCCAAACACCCCCCCCCCCCCCAAAGAACTCTTACTTTAACTAATGAGTGCAAACTCACAATATCCTAGAGATGAGATGTCTTAGAAGAGCTACCAGAATAACAACAACAGACTATATCAAAAATGAAGAAATTCTAAAAAGATTAGGACTGAAACCAGTCACATAGTTTATTAAACAGCAACAGATCAGATGGTTTGGCCATTTCACGAGAATGCTGTGGTACCATCTAATACACGGACAGCTAGGCTGAAGAAATATAATGAACACAGAGCAAAAGGAGGACTATGCAGAAGTGGAATGATAGCATCAAAAACAGCCTTAATAGTGCTGCCTTGTAGAGCTTTAAAAAACTGGTCACACGCTTTCAGAATTCCAGAAATTGAAAAAAAAATTTTTTTAATTTATACAGGTCACTAATGAATTTTTTTTTAAACAGTTATATTTTTACTGTGTTAAATTATGAATGTTTAAAAAATCTTAATATATAAAGATATATACAAGGAGTAAACACAGAGTGAGGCCTTAAATAAAATACATTCCCTAGGGCCTAAACAACAATATGTATGAGGTGACATGCCATGAACCTGTGACCTCTATCAATAGGGTTTATTGTAAATTATGTCATCAACCTGGCTTTTGAAAAGCTATCTGTTTACATGAAAACCCTCTAAATGATATTTTAACCAATATATTCATGACCTGACTTCCTAAATGTTTGTGCAGGTGCATACTCAGACAAGTCAGGAAACTTACATTTATGGGGAATTGGACCCAATTAGAAGTATTGATCTGTGGCTTCTTGGAGCAAAAAACCTAAAGAAGTGAATATCAACTTTTGCAACACATTAGAAAGGGCCCAAATTCCCCCCCCCCCCCCCCCCTCCCAACACGTTGATAATACAGATAAAATAAACAGAGGAAGAGAAGAAGAGAACTGTGCTTCACGATCATATCTGTTTTAACTGTGTTCAATTTTAAACATAACACAAACATGGTTACCCTGCTATAGCTGTTCTTGGCCATGTCTGTCAATTTTTGTTCATAATCCTGTGCAAGCTTCTCAGCAGTGTCTGCAGCTCTCTGTTGCATCTCTTCCAGTTCTTTGTTCTTCTCTGCTTGTTTCAAGTGCATTTCCTGAAGCTGTAATAGAAAATATAATTGAAACATACACATTACAAATGGTATATAATAATGATTACAAATATGGTGTGTATTATAAAGCTGCATATGTGAATACTCTACTGAACACACGTACATACTTACATGCTTATACACACATTCTCATGCACACACCTGCACAAACTTACACACATATGAACATACACACACTCATACACACACTCATGCACATACACACATTTATGTGCACACATACAAGGAAGTGGAACAGCAAGGAAATTCTGACATCCACTTACTGCTCACGCAGGACTGTTCAATTCATGAGGACTGAGTGGATTTTTTTTTAAAAAGGCAAGAATAATATATTTTTTTTCCTAATTCTAGGGTAGTAGATTGGACACCTAGTCTTCTCTGATAAGTCCTGAAAGCACACATTAAAATAAAATAAAAATACTTTGCCATTTTTTTAAAGTAGACTGAACAGTTAAATAAGAAAAATTATTAATTTTGTTATATCTATATTTTGTATCAAATTATTTTACCTAGGTCAAAGTATCTATGTCTGCACTGTTTAGAACTAAATTTGAAATGATCAGGCAATGCTGATTAATGGGGAAGGAAAAGGGAGGGATTGATCAAGATAGCGGAATTCTCAGTTGTCAGTTATCTCTACTCTGTCATTAAATATTCATTCACAATGGTATTTCGGAATCTGAATATAATCTGTTCAGAGACGGCATACGAATTGTAAATATTTCAAGCTCCTATGCAAATTTGTATGACTGAAAAAAATGGAAACTAAATCAATCTTTTTCCAGGGTCACCATACTCAAATTTGAACATGTATTTTTCTAAGTACAATACTCTGTTAACATAACAGCGCATGATGATCATATCTTAACACAATTATTTTTAAAAAAAAGAGAGAGATATATTAGGGAAGTCACTGTGGCAAAATGGCGAGATGCTCGCCTGCGGATTAGAAGGTCGTGGGTTCGCTGCCTGGCAGAGCTGGACTTTATTTTTTTTAAATGTACCTTGGGTCCCAGGTCGACCCAGCCTTGAGTGGGTATCAGGTGCAGTCCTGGAAAGTAAAGGCGGGCGGCTTGAGTGGGTACCAGGTGCAGTCCTGCAAAGTAAAGGCGGGCGGCTTGAGTGGGTACCAGGTGCAGTCCTGCAAAGTAAAGGCGGGCGGCTTGAGTGGGTACCAGGTGCAGTCCTGCAAAGTAAAGGCGGGCGGCTTGAGTGGGTACCAGGTGCAGTCCTGCAAAGTAAAGGCGGGCGGCTTGAGTGGGTACCAGGTGCAGTCCTGCAAAGTAAAGGCGGGCGGCTTGAGTGGGTACCAGGTGCAGTCCTGCAAAGTAAAGGCGGGCGGCTTGATGCTGACCACATCACCCACCTTGTGCCGATTGGTCTATAAAATATAGGTCTAGACCCTTTGCCCCTTTTTTTTTCTTAAAGAAAAGATTTTTATATTACTGAACCTTGATCAAAATGGTGACACAGCACACAGAAATAGGAGAGGCAAAAAAAGGACATTTAGGAAGACAATTGTTTGAAAAATGAGTTACCCTCCAGGACAACAATAATCCTTGTTGGTTTTTCATTTCATAGTTGTTCATCACTTGTAGAGGATTTGGAGTCACTAGTTTATCTGACAGCTAGCATATCAAAGTGCTCTGATGTTGGTGACCATTTTGATTTTTTCAAAATTGTGTCGATAATGTTATCAATGATTATCAATGAAAAGGTTAACACACCTGTTAGTTAGGGTTTTATAAGGGTGCCACTCAACAACTTCTTGCATTTTCAATAGCACCATCAAAAAATTACAGATTTCTACAGTGCTAATCCTTCCAGCTTTTCCCTCTTCCTTCCCAGAAAATATTTGTTCTGCTGTTTCCACCTTTTGCAACTGGTGAAGGCGCTGAAGCTCTTGCAATATCAGCTCAGTCGTGTGAACGGCACTCGCCAGGCTTTTGGTTTCCAGGATGGCGTTCTAGTTCCAAGGTTAAAAAAAAAAACTATTTAAAATGTTCGGATTCTGAAAGTTTTATTTTTGAGCATTTAGATTCTGAGGAAGGCCAAAAAATACATGGAGAAGAGAGCTGAAGAATGAAGTTAGAAAGATGGGAAGGACATGGGGAGAGCTCCATGCAATGGCGAAGGATAGAACGACTTGGCGTGAGTTGGTTGAGGGCCTATGCTCCATTAGGGGGTTAGAAAGGCAGAAAAAGAAGAAGATTCTGAGGTATCACTGTACTTATTTATGACTTTAGACTATTATAAGGAAGCTTGAATGTTTGCACGTACAGATAAAAAACAATACAAAAAAACTAACCTCTTTTTCCAGTTTTTCAATGCTGTCTTGCAATATCTGTTTGCTTTTCCTCTCTTGGTCCAGATTCTTCATCAGGAGATCAGTACTGATTTCTTCTCGCTGTTTAGCCTGTGAGTGCAACCATGCAAGTTACATCAATTGACTAGTGAAATTTATTCCTTTATCAAAATACTCAAAGAGAATTAGAGTATTAATTCCTTTGAAATAATGAACTCCATTTACTAATTATAACCAGGTCTCTCATAATATTATTCAGCCTTTAAAGGTCACAAGCTTTTTCCATGTTAAATGTACCAATTTTCTGTCTTATGAATGAATAAAACCATCAGAGGACACTGAAACCCTCTGGTGCAGATTCAAGAATATCCTCACAGCAACTGTAGTAGAAACATGTGGTGAAGTCCCCATGGAAGGAAGGGACATAGAACACCTTGGTAGACGGAAGAGATACAATTGAAAATAAAGGAACAGAAAAAGGCATGAAAGCAATACCTGGCAGTCAGGAACACAGCTGAAGAAATAGAGAAATATAAACAATATTTGGCACAACATGGGCCAAAAAATATAGTGCTTAACTCTTTGAGTCCCAAGGAACGCATCATACGTTCATAGATTCCTACTTAGAAGCCCAATGAACGCAAGATGCGCCGATTTTACATCTTTCTTGACTACCCCTTGGGCCTGTGATGCTAAACCCCCTGGGACTCAAAGAGTTAAAGCAAAACACTTGTGGGCATTTGTGGCTCAGGCATTGTGAATACACTGGTCCAGCAAACCAAAAGTCAGAAGAAATGAAGACCACTAGCAGTGTTAGACAAGGTGATATTCTCTCATGTTACCTCTTCATTCTTATGATGGATGATGTCATCAAGACCTGTAAGGAGAAGACAAAGAAGTACGCTGTAGAGTACTGGAAGATGAGACCAATCTGTATATCAGAGCTGGTATTTCCCCCGTGCGAGTTAATTCCCCATTGTGGGGAAAACAAGAATGGACCCACTGCCTCCCCAAAATCATGTCGTAAGAGTCGACTAATTTGGGGGCTTCCTTTGAAGTCGGAGTGCATCTGCCGGAGA
Organism: Candidula unifasciata; assembly: GCA_905116865.2. NCBI lineage: Eukaryota > Metazoa > Mollusca > Gastropoda > Stylommatophora > Geomitridae > Candidula > Candidula unifasciata. Next base: position 168,673 of record CAJHNH020000389.1, read on the forward strand.
GACAAGGAACCAACTGTATTCAAGAGAATGAGATCTGTAAAACTGATGCACACGCAACACTCAGGTTCTGGAGCAGGTCTGGAGTTCAGTACTGGACGAGCAACCAGAACTTTCCGCCAGAGTATACAGCTGGCGAACGCGAAGAAGAAGAAAGAAGAAGAGCTGGAATTTGCAGACGATGTGGCCCTGATAGCTAAATCAGAGGCACACCTACAGTCCAACTTACTTGTCTGGAAGGAAGAGCTTGAAAAGAGAGGGATGACCATCAGTATTTCCAAAACTAAAACCATGGTGATCTCAAGAGAGGAGAAGAAACACCAGATCAGGGTAAGACAGTACACATAGGAGCAGGTTAACTAGTTCAAATACCCTGGAATTGTAATAGATTTAAAAAAATAGACATTAACACAGAGCTAGTTACTCAAAAAGCAGCTGCTTGGAGACTTTTCCAGGCCATAAACGGAAGATTTCTTAGCAAAAGAGAAATTGGTAAGAGGACCCAAAAAAAGCTGTGTAATGCTTTACCTATGTACCAGTCCTGACCTATGGGTGTGAGTCATGGGCAATGACAACAGCTCAAAGAAGCCAGCTTCAGGCCTTAGAAGTGAGATATCTGAGAAGGGTGGTCCAAATGACAAGAAGGGACAAAGTTCGCAGTCAGACAATATGTCAGTATCTTAAAATCCAGGCCTTACAAACTCGAGTGGACAAGTCACAGTTATGATGGTTTGGACATGCATGCAGAATGGGAGAAAATTGCAGGCATTGGATACTTAGAACCAGGGAACCAGACCTCCAGGGCTACCCAGAGTTGGCTGGGAACGTAACATCCGACAGTCCCTGGTTGACAGAGGACTGGAATGGAGCAAGTCTGGTGATCTCTCTGGCAAACATCTACATCGCAAGGTAGAAGAGGAGTCACTAAGTAAGTAAGTTGAATGAATGAATAAATGAATCAATCAATCAAAAACTGACATTACTGTAGTCCGGATATTCCCATATGTGCTCCATCCCCTTCCTCAGAAGCTAATAAAGAGTTTCGATACTGACGTACCAGGTTCAACCAGAGTAAAAGTTCACTTGTTTTTCCTTATGGGTAGAAAATCATCCAGACACTTTGCTCGCTCCTAGCTAAATCATTCTCTCCAGGTTAAGATGGTCTATCAGTTCTGTTGCACTGTTTGCTTGATACATCCCTCGCCCTGTCTGCCTTTTATACAAAAGCTCACCTCTCTGCCTCTTCAAGTTTGCATACACATTTGAACATTCAAGTTATTTATTTTCACATTTTGTGAAATAGCTTAAAAAAGCTATTTGGTTCAAAGGAAATGCCCAAAATCAAAATTGTAGGTAATATATTCATACTCCTAAATAACGTGCAGGTGCATACAGAACCAATGGTATTTAACTACACTTTCCGAGAACAGGTCACAGCAGAAATAATGATAAATCAGCATGTACAGGAGTGTGTCGCAACAGAAAGTATCAGAATGTATGGGAATGTGTCACAACTGGAAGTATCGGCAGGTACAGGAATATGTTACAATTGGAAGTATCAGCATGTACAGGAATGTGTCACAACTAGAAGTATCAGCATGTACAGGAATGTGTCACAACTAGAAATATCAGCATGTACAGGAATGTATCACAACTAGAAATAATAGCATGTACAGGAATGTGTCACAACTGGAAGTATCAGCATGTATGGGGATGTGCCACAACTGGAAGTATCAGCATGTACAGGAATGTATCACAACTAGAAATATCAGCATGTACAGGAATGTGTCACAACTGGAAGTATCAGCATGTATGGGGATGTGTCACAACTGGAAGTATCAGCATGTATGGCGATGTGTCACAACTGGAAGTATCAGCATGTACAGGAATGTGTCACAACTGGAAGTATCAGTATGTACAGGAATGTGTCACAACTGGAAGTATCAGCATGTACAGGAATGTGTCACAACTGGAAGTATCAGTATGTACTGGAATGTGTCACAACTGGAAGTATCAGTATGTACTGGAATGTGTCACAACTGGAAGTATCGGTATGTACAGGAATGTGTCACAACTAGAAGTATCAGCATGTACAGGAATGTGTCACAACTGGAAGTATCAGCATGTACAGGAATGTGTCACAACTAGAAGTATCAGCATGTACAGGAATGTGTCACAACTAGAAGTATCAGCATGTACAGGAATGTGTCACAACTGGAAGTATCAGCATGTACAGGAATGTGTCACAACTAGAAGTATCAGCATGTACAGGAATGTGTCACAACTGGAAGTATCAGCATGTACAGGAATGTGTCACAACTAGAAGTATCAGCATGTACAGGAATGTGTCACAACTAGAAGTATCAGCATGTACAGGAATGTGTCACAACTGGAAGTATCAGTATGTACAGGAATGTGTCACAACTGGAAGTATCAGTATGTACAGGAATGTGTCACAACTGGAAGTATCAGCATGTACAGGAATGTGTCACAACTGGAAGTATCAGTATGTACAGGAATGTGTCACAACTGGAAGTATCAGTATGTACAGGAATGTGTCACAACTGGAAGTATCAGCATGTACAGGAATGTGTCACAACTAGAAGTATCAGCATGTACAGGAATGTGTCACAACTGGAAGTATCAGCATGTACAGGAATGTGTCACAACTAGAAGTATCAGCATGTACAGGAATGTGTCACAACTAGAAGTATCAGTATGTACAGGAATGTGTCACAACTAGAAGTATCAGCATGTACAGGAATGTGTCACAACCAGGATATTTTCACAGCAGGTTGCAATTACTTTGTCTAAAAATAGTTTCCATGCAGAACTGGTCACCCTAGCCATTATACCATGTAAGAAGATATACACAAGAGAGGAAAAGAAACAGAAAGATGTAAATAGGAAGAGAAATACAAATGAGCAATAACTAGTTAAAATCTTCTCCCCATCATTCACAGGCTGAAAACCTTGTCGTCAGAAAGTTCTAGTTGTTTGTACACTGTTGGACTGTGTTCTGAAAACCTTGTCAGAAAGTTCTAGTTGTTTGTACACTGTTGGACTGTGTTCTTGATCCAAAACTTGAGTTTCGCATGCACATCTATTTTACAGATCTGCCTTATTTGTAGGCAGACTTGCCTTTAAGCATATGCACTCTGACTATGAAGGGCACACCTCTAATCAGTCATCTTCTATGACATGCAACAATTAAAATGATATGTAGTTTGCTGTGTTCCTGTCTTGTTAACCTCTATTATCTCAGCCACTGTGTGAAAGTAAAATGATGTTGCTTTAACCTAACCCTCAGCCATTATTGTGACATGCTGCCCACTATGACTGTATATATATATCAGTCACCTGTAGTTCCAACTTCTTGGCAAAGATCATTCCATAGGGTCTAGTAATGTTTTCCACCCCAAACACACCATTTATTCATGCTTCATGACCTTTCACACTCGTCAGTCCAAGTTACATGGGTATGATGTTGCAATGTGTATATTGCACGTTGCGTACTGGTTCATGCAAGCAGCCGGTGAGATTGCGTATACTATAGCTTTGTCTGACTTCAAGTAGGAGATAAATTTACTTCAACTTTCAGCAGTAAGGAGCGACAAGGAGAGCAGCGTTTTTAGTGCCCACTGCAAAATGTTGACAATTCTGAAACCATGGGACGTAGGCTGCACTCTCTCGTGAAATGTCACGAAGCATGAATGAACGGCCACTTACGGTGTGTTTGGGGCGAAAAACATTCAAAGGACCACTCCATAATTTCCCTGCGTGGGTTCTTGGGCCTCATTGTGGGGGAAAACAAGAATAGACCTACTGCCTCCCCAAAAAGCATGTCGTAAGAGAAACTGGAAGTTTCCTTCAAAGTCAGAGAGCATCTGCCTGAGAGGCAAGGAACCAAGAGTCTGCATACAAATAAGTCAGATTTGTAAAACCGATGTGCACGCAACACTCAGATTCTGGAACAAGTCTAAAGTCTTATTAAGGTGGAGGAACAAGCAGAACTTTCTGACGGAGTTTACAGCCAGTGAACATGACGAAGAAGAAGATTCAGTAATTCTAAATATGTGTTCTAAGGGGGCCTCTTCTGGATCACACACACAGGACTGTCACCAGTTTAAATTCTAGTGCTCTGAATGTTGAATTAAGATCGACATTACAGCACTGAGGACACTCCCATAAGTGCGCAGTCCACATCTTCTACAGTGCTCTTTTGTTCATAACAGTATGTAGAGAGTCAGAAAATAAGTCTGGTTCAAGATAATCGCAATGTGTCTTCTGCATTTGTGTATGTTTGCTTTTGTGTACATATGTGTGCGTGCATATGCAAGGTATTAATTTCCTGATGCTCTAAGACTGGAATGAAGCAGCAAAGGAAGAATAAAAAGGGTGACAATAAAAACTTTCATTTAAACACAAACACACACACACACACAAATCAGAAGCTGCAGACCTCAAGAGACTTTGCAATTGTCAACAGATCTTCCACATTTTCTGGGAAACTAAAGTTCTCTTTGTTGTCATCCGTGTTCTTCTCCAATCTTAGACCTGCAGCTGCCGCTGATGCTGCCCCAGTGGAATACAGCTGCTCTGCTTCAATCTCCCGTCTGGTAGTTGATATCACAGCCTTGAAGTAAACAAAGTATGTATTTTTTTTAAGATGAGTAGTAGTAGTAGTTTTTATCTTTTTTAACCCTCAGGGTTAAAACTGGGATATAAGTGTTTTGAGGTCTTAGAGAATATATGTTATTTTACATTTATATATCAAGTAGTTATTTATTTGACCAAAGTGTAATTTGTATTGTTTCACGTTTTGCATTGATATGGGTCGAGATTATGATAGAAATTGTACTATGAATAATTAGACAATCTTACCAAGATTGTGTCAACATGGTGGATATATTGTTTACTTAGTGTGCAATCATTGATTATTCTGCTTGATTGTATGTTTAGGGGAAACTTCTTCAAAGATAGCAGGGGCATTCTTTACCCTTTTTTACTGATGAATTAAATATATGGATATATGAAAAGGAGTTCGGCATTCATGTTATGTTTACTACTAAAAAAATGTATACATAAAATATAACACCAAAGTAAAGAAGCTTTTTCCACAACTTCAGGTGTACTAGGTATATAGGGCTAGACCTATATTTTGTAGACCAATGGGCACTCAGTGGATGATGTGGTCAGTATCACTCTGGCCGTCTTTACTTCCCAGGACTTTACCTGGTACCCATTTAAGGCCGGGTCGACATATATAAAAACCAAACTGTCTTTAATGCCTGTAATTATAATTTTTTAGCTCAGTGCAGAGGGCAGCCGCCATGGTGTAGTGGCTACACCATAGAAGTATGGGTTCAGATCTGAACAGAGTCTGACCTTTTTTTTTAAAATGACACTGGCTCCCAGGTCAACCTAGTCTTAAGTGGATACAAGGTAAAGTTCTGGGCAGTAAAGGCAGCAGGTGGGATGGTGATTATATCACCCAACAAGTGTTAAATGATCTATATATTACATGCCAAATTTGCCTAAAGGTGCAGAAAAGGGTCTTTAACCTTACTTTACCGCAGAGTAGCCAGTGTAGTCTTTAACCTTACTTTACGGCAGAGTAGCCAGTGTAGTCTTTGACCTTACTTTACGGCAGAGTAGCCAGTGTAGTCTTTAAAATTACTTTACAGCAGAGTAGCCAGTGTAGTCTTTAACCTTACTTTACGGCAGAGTAGCCAGTGTAGTCTTTAAAATTACTTTACAGCAGAGTAGCCAGTGTAGTCTTTAAAATTACTTTACAGCAGAGTAGCCAGTGTAGTCTTTAACCTTACTTTACAGCAGAGTAGCCAGTGTAATCTTTAACCTTACTTTACGGCAGAGTAGCCAGTGTAGTCTTTGACCTTACTTTACGGCAGAGTAGCCAGTGTAGTCTTTAAAATTACTTTACAGCATAGTAGCCAGTGTAGTCTTTAACCTTACTTTACGGCAGAGTAGCCAGTGTAGTCTTTAACCTTACTTTACAGCAGAGTGGTGGATAGTACCAGGGCATTCTTGTTAGGTGTCCAAACCACTTGTTAACAGTAAAAGTATTAAAATCATAATGATATGGAGAGCAAGCACAATTAATAAATTATGCACCATGAGAAACTCATCATAACCAAGAATACAACTGTTTTAGTAACACAGATGTTACAATGTATGAACAGCTTTTGGTGTAGCATCAGCAAACAAATTAAAAATTGAATACCAATTTTCAGAACATGAATCTCTCCTATGCCAACATACGAATGGGAGATACGGGCTATTTTACAATTACTAAAATAAAAAATAAAATCAGAACTTTTGAACATAAATGCTATATGAGGATTCTATGATCATCATGAACCAAGAAGAAGACAAAATACTGATATTCTTCAGGATCTGAAATTCTGAAAAGGTGGTGGGGTGGGAGGAAGGCAAAGATAGTACTGTTTTGTGAAAGCTTAAATAATTTAAGCCATTTTTAAACATCATAAAAGTTCAGAAAGAATAGTAATGGAGGATATGGTTCCAGGAATGAGAGGCAGGCATCAGCAAAAATGACAGCTGACAGAGGAATACTAAGCGTGTTGTACTGAGAGTAACGTTCTGCAAATGAACTGCTTCATAATGGCGAGCAATGAGAATTCTGACAAAATTCATGTACCTGCATCTGTCTGTGCAGCTTCTGTTCAGCCTGCATGATCTGTTTTGTCAGTGTTCTATTTTCTTCCGCAATGCTTTCCTTGAGTTTCTGCTGGGCTTCCATGTCCTCCAACAACTGTTTTGTTGTGTCTCTACATTTGGCAACTTCCTGATCCTTCTGTACAACACAGGAAGGAAATAAGGAAACAATTATGTATGAAAATGTATCATATAAATATAAACCTGTTATTGTTCAGACATATTACTTCATCCATAATTACTTGTGTTTGTTAAGGACAGGTAGTACAGAGTTAATGGATGCTGTCATAAGCCTAAACAGTTAACCCTCTCTGCCTGGGATCACCTTAAAAAAATTGAACAAGACCCTATTTTAAACCCCCCTTAAATCTTCATTGTGGAGGCAGCAACCGACTGACTGATGAGTAAAGCAACAATTAAATCTTCATTGTGGAGACAGCAACCGACTGACTGATGAGTAAAGTAACAATTAAATCTTCATTGTGTTTACAGCAACCGACTGACTGATGAGTAAAGTAACATTTAAATCTTTATTGTGGAGACAGCAACCGACTGACTGATGAGTAAAGTAACAATTAAATCTTCACTGTGGAGGCAGCAACCAACTGAATGATGAGTAAAGTAACAATTAAATCTTCACTGTGGAGGCAGCAACCAACTGACTGATGAGTAAAGTAACAATTAAATCTTCATTGTGGAGACAGCAACCAACTGACTGATGAGTAAAGTAACAATTAAATCTTCATTGTGGAGACAGCAACCAACTGACTGATGAGTAAAGCAACAATTAAATCTTCATTGTGGAGACAGCAACCAACTGACTCATGAGTAAAGTAACAATTAAATCTTTATTGTGGAGACAGCAACCAACTGACTCATGAGTAAAGTAACAATTAAATCTTCATTGTGGAGACAGCAACCAACTGACTCATGAGTAAAGTAACAATTAAATCTTCATTGTGGAGACAGCAACCAACTGACTCATGAGTAAAGTAACAATTAAATCTTCATTGTGGAGGCAGCAACCAACTGACTGATGAGTAAAGTAACAATTAAATCTTCATTGTGGAGACAGCAACCAACTGACTGATGAGTAAAGTAACAATTAAATCTTCATTGTGGAGACAGCAACCAACTGACTGATGAGTAACGTAACAATTAAATCTTCATTGTGGAGAAAGCAACCAACTGACCGATGAGTAAAGTAACAATTAAATCTTCACATTTTCCCTTAGCTAAGCAAAGCAAAAATGTCTTGAAATCAAATCTACCTTGAGCACATCTGTTGAAATCATATCTATTGAAATCATATCTATTGAAATCATATCTATTGAAATCATATCTATTGAAATCATATCTATTGAAATCATATCTATTGAAATCATATCTATTGAAATCATATCTAATGAAATCATATCTACCTTGAGCACATCTACTGAAATCATATCTATTGAAATCATATCTATTGAAATCATATCTACTAAAATCATTTCTAATAAAATCATATCTATTGAAATCATATCTATTGAAATCATATCTATTGAAATCATATCTATTGAAATCATATCTATTGAAATCATATCTATTGAAATCATATCTAATGAAATCATATCTACCTTGAGCACATCTATTAAAATCATATCTATTGAAATAATATCTATTAAAATCATATCTATTGAAATCATTTCTAATAAAATTATATCTATTGAAATCATATCTATTGAAATCATATCTATTGAAATCATATCTAACGAAATCATATCTACCTTGAGCACATCTATTGAAATCATATCTATTGAAATCATTTCTAATAAAATCATATCTATTGAAATCATATCTATTGAATTCATATTTATTGAAATCATATCTATTGAAATCATATCTAATGAAATCATATCTATTGAAATCATATCTATTGAAATCATATCTATTGAAATCATATCTATTGAAATCATATCTACCTTGAGCACATCTGTTCTCAGTTGAGCTATCATCTCCTCTTTACCAGCCAGTGCTTCTTCCAGCTTGGCAATGATCTGATTCTTTTCTGATATTGATGCATGTAACGACTAGATTAACGAAATGAAAAAATATTTATATATATATTTATATATACACATATTAAAAAATACATTACATTTTTAGTACCTAGTTCACAATCTGCCATTTAATGCATCAACAACAAAAATGTAGCCTTTTCTATTTTTTACATACTACCTGATGTCTCAGGCTCATTGCACTGGTTTTTCTATTCAATCTGTTTAACCTCTCCTCCTCCCCCCTCTGTGTGTGTGTGTGTGTGCACGCGTACGAGCGTGTGTTTTCCCTGTAAAAGTTCCGGACCCAATTCAGGTGGCAAATAAAAAGCAGACTCACTGCGCCCTTAACAAGCATGTCCTAAAAGTCAACTAATTAGGGATGCTTTCTTTGTAGTCAGAGTGCATCTGCAGAGAGATGATGAACCAACAGCTGCGTACATACACCAGATCTGTCAAACGGATGTGCACATGAAGTTCAAGTTCTGGAATAAGACTTAAGTCAAAACTTTCTGCTGGAATTTACATCCGGTGAACGTGAAGAAGTGTGTGTGTAAGCGCGCATGCGTAATAAACTGTAGACAGCTTTTGATAACTAATTTATCTTCAACATCATTTTTTTTTTTATGTTTTATTTGGCTATTTTCTTTTTTTAAATCTCAAACAATAAATTTCTTCATAATAAAAGAATAAAACTGCTTCTTGCCATCTCACGATATTTCTCTTCCACTACTAAGTCAGACTAGCTATAATTATCAGTATCCCGGGTAGTTAGCATCCTTTGGATATTTTCTTCAGGTAACGCCGGTGTGGTGGGAAATGAGCAGGCAGATAGACTGGCCGGTTCTGCGCCACTTGTTGGTGAACTGATATATGACAAGCTGGATGTTGTGAGGGCCCTTTGGAAGCGAGTGAACAGTGCAGAGGAACAGATAGATCATTACGGTCTGAGGAGAATGGCCCTGCGAGGAGTTACAGGGGAATCTAGCCGACGCTCGACACTCGGGGGAGGGGCGAGGCGGATATACAATCAGAATTTTACTTGTACCATCGGAATTTTCACTTTTTTGCTGCTGAAGATGGGGATGGAGCGCTTATGGGAGTGTCCCGAGTGCTGTGATATGATTCTTAATTCAACATTCAACAACATCAGTATCTTTCTGTCTTTCAAGACAACTGTGTTACAATGTGCTACATCAGTGGTTTTTTAACTTGGGTTGGTGGAGGGGGGGGGTGCAAGCAGTAATTGTGAAACTGACTGTATTTGTACTTTTAAAATCTGTTGGACTTGGGGGGGGGGGGGGGGGAGGGGGGGATTACCAAACAAAATTTCAGTTTATCTTTTTAAAAAATATTTTTTTTAACTATTTAGAAAAAAGCCATGGATGTTTTTGTTTTCATAAGCAGTTTGTACACCCATTTCTTCTTTCGTTGGCTTGAAAAAAATTATCTACATATGCATCTGCAATGCTGTCTCCGGTATAAACTTCACTGTCTTTTGTATATTTACTGTGTACCTACTGTTAGGAGTCTAGGATAATGCATGCATTTAATTATAGATTAAGAACATGGGTATCAACGGTCCATGGCCATGGCAAGTGTGGCGAGCTAAAGAGCTCACATGAAAAACATTCTTATACAATAAGTGCTGGGGATTTCAAGGCCACTTTTGCCAACGAATGTAATTAACAAGTTTCTTATTAAACATTAAATTCTCAACCTGTTTGCAATTATTTATTTTTTTCACTATCTCTAGCTTTTCCTGATTTTCCCTCTCCATGCAAAATAAGGAAAGACATGAAGGAATGATGATATCAGGAGGAGAGTTGGCCAGGGTTCATAGCCAAATTTACCAATCAATTTCAAGGCTTTTCAAGGTCTTTTTCAAGGTCTCCTTAGTTTTTTTCAAGGTTGTCTCGGTGTAATACTGAAACAAGATTCTTGCCTTGTTCAAGGGTGTACTGAGCACACAAGGTACTTCATTTGTGCCACATGTGTTGGTATACCAGCACAGATATCATCATCATGTAGCATTTCCTTTGTCCTGACAAAAAAACCTCGGTCTCTCACCAGCTCTCCCGCCTCATGTACTTTTTTATACTCAAGGAGTCACTTATATCCTGTGCCCATCTTCGTGTTGGTCGGCCCCTGAGCTTGATATAGTGTTTGAAATTTTTTTTAGGGCTTGGTGGTAGAGGGCAGCAAACTGAAGTCCTGTCTGTTCTGGACCTGGTACCTGAGAGGGTTAGGGGAGAGAGAGAGAGAGTCATGAAGAGAGAGGAAGACACATACTGAGGTAGGCTGGGAGAGACAGTGTAAAGATGGACAGATGAAGGTAGAGAAAAGAAGGAAAAGAAGTCTAGGGAAGGAGGAAAAAATGAGAGGGAGGGATGGAGACATGATGAGGAAAAGTGGGGAAGGGACAGCGAAAGACAGAGAGGGAGACAAATACAGAAAGAGGGGAATGCAGATACAGAGATGGGCAGATGAAAAGAGAAGGAAAAAGGGAACGAAACAGAGATATGGAAGGAGGAAAATATGACAAAGAGTTGAAAGAAGGAAGACAGAGGGAGAGAGAACGGACAGGGTGAGAAGCAGATGCAAGCAGAGAGAGATGTAGACATAAAGGAGAGAGAGACAAAGGGACAGCACAGAGAGGCAAGCAGACAGAGGGAGAGAACCAAAGAAAGAGAAAAAAGGCAGAGCAGGAGAATGGGAGGGAGGTATACAAAGAGGAAGTGATGAAGGGAGGCAAACAGACATAAAGCAAGAGAGAGAGAGAGAGGTGGGTAAGGAAGGCAGTGACAAACACAGATTAAGAGAGAGGGGCGGGAAGGGAGACAAGATACATCCAAAAAAAAAAAAAAGCCACCTACTTCCCCCCCCCCCCTACACACAATTTCAAGTGTAGTGGACACAACCACTAGGAAAAGATAGTTATGGGGCAAAAAAAATACGTAGATGATCCAGTAAAAAAATGGGGGGGGGGGGGGAGAATGAGAGAGGGGAGCGGGTAAGGAAATCTAGAGAAAATAAAAAGACAGGATGGAGAGGAGACAAAGAAGAGATGGGACAGGAGAAAGGGCAAGGAAAGGAAGAGAGGAAGAATGGAGAGAGAAAGGAGAATAGTAGAAGATCAAAGGAAAGAGAAGGGGTGAGAGAAGAAAGGTAAGACACGGTTGTGGGGGTGGGGGGGGGGGTGTAAGAACAATGAGTGCCAAAAATAGAATTAGGAAATCTCTAAGTGAGGCCACTTTTCCAGTTCCTACCCTCTCCCAATGTGAATGTGGCCGTGGTCCATAAACAACAGTGCTAACCCCTACTGCCCCTTGCTTGTCCTATCTGTGTGTGACAACAATAATTCAATTTCTTTCACTTAAGGCTGGTGACCTGAGAGCCAAGGTCATTTTTTTATGAAAAAAAAAAAGTCCAGGGGATCCCAACCCACCACTGGTGGAAAATAGAGAAGTTTACCCTCACACATAAATAGGTCAGACACATAAATAGGTCAGGGCAGCAGTGGACTTCGTTTTATTTCTGGTTTTCCAATTACAGAAAGGAGGGGAGAGAGGAGGTGGTGGAAAGTTGTGTAGAAGGCTGATGTGGTAAGGGTGAGACAGAGGAGGTGAGAGAATAAAGTTTAAGAAAATAAAGTGGGAATGAGACAGGGAGAGAAAGAAGGGAGTAAGAAATAAGATGAGATATAGAGGGAAGAAGGGGTGCACTCCCTCCCCTAGGTGTCATCAATGTGGGAGGAGAAAAGGGGGGGGGGGTGACGGCAAATGTGTTTTTAAAAGTACACATATATTTAATGTGTCGGAGGGGGGAATGGTGGACATGAAATGTTCTGCACTAGGCAACACATAACCTTCTATACCAACTGAAGGTATGGAGAAAGAACCAGAGAGAGAGAGAGAGAGAGAGAGAGAGAGAGAGAGAGAGAGAGGGAGGGAGTGAGGGAGAGTGGCAAATACAAAGAGAAAGAGGAAAGCAGTGACACAGACAGGCAGAGAGTGAGGAACAGGTAGGACAAAATGTGAGGGGGCGGGAAGGAAGATGGACAGAGATTAAGGCCGCTAGGAAAACAAACACATCAAAAGAAAATATCCACCATGTTCACACAGAATGCCCCCCCCCCCCCCAATACAACTTCCTGTGTACTTGAGTTGCTAGGAAGAGTTATGGAGCCGCACATTTATTTAAACAAGAAATAAAATAGGAAAAAGGGGGAGGGGGACAGGAAATGAGAGAGTAAAAGGAAAGATAGAGAGAAAGAGAAGAAGATGAAGATCAGAAGGGAGGGTTAGAGACAATGCAGGAGACGGGAAGGAAGGAGCAATAGGTAGAAGAGTGAAAGAAGGAGGGAAGAGAGAGAGAGGGGTGAGACAACAGAAGAGGGAATCTCGGGGAATTACAATACTGATCGCCAAACACACTGTAAAGATAAATCCAGGCCAAAAATAGAACTGGGAAATCCAGCTGCAGTTACTTTGCTTAGCCCCAATGCCATCTCTAATTAATAGAGAAGGCCGTGCTTAGCCCCCACCACGGCGACTCTATTTATAAATACAACTGAACCGAGCCCCACCATCTCCCAATGTAATCCTTTCTAGAAACCACGGCCATAAACGATTTATACTGTTCATTCTGCCCGACTTGCTAGAAACAAAGGCACACACACACACGCGCGAGACAGAAGCTGATACTTCCCGCCCCATGCCACACCGCTGCTGTCTGCATGTATTCATGATCTGCAACACAGCCCGCCCTCCCCTGGCCTTTAACAAGCCATTTCGGCTGAAAATAGCCAATAATCAGCTGCCCTCACACCTGAAACGACCATACAACGAAAGTAGCCAAAAACTAGCCAAATGGCCAAAAAAGCCAAATGGCTCCCCCAAAATTGCCTGTGTTGAAAAACACAGGATTTCTGACGATTTCATTGCCGCGGTCAAAATTCACGGCTTTTCAAGGTCGGAATGTCTTTTATAAGCTAAAAATCACGGTTCAAGGTCAACGAAAAAAATCCCGGTAATTTCCCGATTTCCCGGTCCACTACGAACCCTGGTTGGCACAGAACCAATACTGAACTGTAAAGAAAGGTAACAAATCAAACTGCTTGGCCATGTAACAAGACTGGCAGCAGACAGGGTATCACAGACAGCAAAGTCATACACATACAATAGTGACACAACTAGTGGTCGACCATGCATAGGATGGACCGCAGAAATATCAGAGAGAATGAAAAGTACTTTATTTGAAGCAAACAGACAGTCCAGTTCCAGAGATCTCTTCCTGCCCTCCAGAGATCTCTTCCTGCCCTCCAGAGATCTCTTCCTTTCCTCCAGAGATATCTTTCTTTCCTCCAGAGATATCTTCCTGCCTTCCAGAGATCTCATCCTGCACTCCAAAGATCTCTTCCTGCCCTCCAGAGATCTCTTCCTGCCCTCCAGAGATCACTTCCTGCCCTCCAGAGATCACTTCCTGCCCTCCAGAGATCTTTTCCTGCCCTCCAGAGATCTCTTCCTGCCCTCCAGAGATCTCTTCCTGCCCTCCAGAGATCTCTTCCTGCCCTCCAGAGATCTCTTCCTGCCCTCCAGAGATCTCTTCCTGCCCTCCAGAGATCTCTTCCTGCCCTCCAGAGATCTCTTCCTGCCCTCCAGAGATTTCTTCCTGCACTCCAGAGATCTCTTCCTGCCCTCCAGAGATCTCTTCCTGCACTCCAAAGATCTCTTCCTGCACTCCAGAGATCTCTTCCTGCCCTCCAGAGATCTCTTCCTGCCCTCCAGAGATCTCTTCCTGCCCTCCAGAGATCCCTGAAGCTGCCAGGCATTTTAGGAGTAGAGAAATAAAGAAGAAGATGCAACACAACCAACAGTATAACAGCTACCTTTAGTTATCCGGAACTGTAGCATACTTAATCCTGGCAGTAGAGAAATAAGATTATTATGGCCTGGAGAGAATGAGGCACCTGGGTGTAACCAGAGGGTCTGGCCGGCTGACTACACTCAGCGGAAAGGCAAAACAGACTTTTAACCAGATTGTGACCGGTAACATCAGTATTGGAACTCTGCGCTGGCTGCTAAAGATAAGGACGGAGCATGCATGGGAATGCCCCGAGTTCTGTGATGTCAATTCTTGACTCAACTTAACTCAATGCTGGCATATTAATAGTTAATCTGACTCATTATTAATAAAGTCTCAAATCAAATTCATACAGCATCTGATAAATCTTGATCATCTCCCAGGTCTTCCTGGGTCAGCCCCTTCACTCCCTGCTCTTCTGCTATTTTGAACACATTGAACATGCGCTGGTCACTCATTGCTTTCTGGCGCTGGAGATGTGCCTTCGCTTCCTCCAGACTCTGGACTTGCTGGGTCAGTTCTTTCTGTAACAACAAATAAATTCTGAGTTGTAATGATCAGTTCTTTTCTGTAACAACAAATAAATTCTGAGTTGTAATGATCAGTTCTTTCTGTAACAACAAATAAATTCTGAAATGTAATGATCAGTTCTTTCTGTAACAACAAATAAATTCTGAAATGTAATGATCAGTTCTTTCTGTAACAACAAATAAATTCTGAAATGTAATGATCAGTTCTTTCTGTAACAACAAATAAATTCTGAAATGTAATGATCAGTTCTTTCTGTAACAGCAAATAAATTCTGAAATGTAATGATCAGTTCTTTCTGTAACAACAAATAAATTCTGAAATGTAATGATCAGTTCTTTCTGTAACAGCAAATAAATTCTGAGATGTAATGATCAGTTCTTTCTGTAACAACAAATAAATTCTGAGATGTAATGATCAGTTCTTTCTGTAACAACAAATACATTCTGAGATGTAATGATCAGTTCTTTCTGTAACAACAAATAAATTCTGAGATGTAATGAGTCAGTTTGTTGTGTGTGTGTAACAGCAAATAAATTCTGAGATGTAATGAGTCAGTTCTTTCTGTAACAGCAAATAAATTCTGAGATGTAATGATCAGTTCTTTCTGTAACAACAAATACATTCTGAGATGTAATGATCAGCTCTTTCTGTAACAACAAATAAATTCTGAGATGTAATGATCAGTTCTTTCTGTAACAACAAATACATTCTGAGATGTAATGATCAATTCTTTCTGTAACAACAAATAAATTCTGAGATGTAATGAGTCAGTTTGTTGTGTGTGTGTAACAGCAAATAAATTCTGAGATGTAATGAGTCAGTTCTTTCTGTAACAGCAAATAAATTCTGAGATGTAGTAGCTCAATTCTTTTTGTAACAGCAAATGCAATCTAATATGTAATGAGTCAGTTCTTTGTGTAACAGCAAATACATTCTGAGATGTAATGAGTTGTTCTTTCTGTAACAACAAATTCATTCTAATGTGTAAGGAGTCAGTTCCTTCTACAACAGCAAATTCATGCTGATATGCAAAGAGTCAGTTCTTTCTGTAAAAGCAAATTCCTTCTGATACTTGAATAGGGCTTTTCTGTAGATTAGTTATAGCACTTGTTATCTTCTATATAAACTTCACAAGACTTAGCCGATAGACATTGGAAAAATATACAAAGAAAACCAACCATCAATATATTTTAAACCCATTCTTCTTCTTCGCGTTCACCAGCTGTACACTCAGGCAGAAAGTTCTGGTTGCTCGTCCACTACTGAACTGCAGTCCTGCTCCAGAACCTGAGTGTTGCGTGTGCATCAGTTTTACAGATCTCATTCTCTTGAATACAGACTGTTGGTTCCTTGCCTCTCCGGCAGATGCACTCCGACTTCAAAGGAAGCTCCCCAATTAGTCGACTCTTACGACATGCTTTTGGGGAGGCAGTGGGTCTATTCTTGTTTTTCCCACAGTGGGGCCCCGGAACCCACACGGGGGTTTTAAACCCATTTATTTGCATGTAGTAAAAAAACTCACTTGTCTGTGGATCAGAAGGTTGGGGATTCAGGTCCTGACGGAAAGTGACTTTTTGTTTTTTAAATGACCGTGGCTTCCAGGTCGACCCAGTCTTTAAAAAAGTTACCAGGTACATGCCCTGGGAAGTAAAGGTGGCCGGCACAATGTTGACCACACCACCCACTGTGTGCCGATTGGTCTAGGTAAAGGTAAAGTCGGGAGATGTGAACCAGCATCATTGCAAACGTTTATAAACCATAAGTGCTCTGCCACTAGTACAGACAGCTGATAAGAAGTGGTCCGCCTGTGTCGCCATTCGCACGTAACTCTGTAGCTACAGCAACGTACCTCCATTTACCCCAGAGTGTCAACTCTGGTACCCATTTCCTAGAGGCTGGGTGAACCCTGGGGCCGCCCAGTTTAGAACGGCGATTGTGGGCTGCAGCAAGTCTCAGCTAGCTTTGAAAGCAAGCCTCTTATCGACTGCGCTAATGGTGCCTGCCGATTGGTTCATAAAATACAGGTCTAGCTCTAGATGCCCAAAATGCATAAAGGCATGGAAAAGGGTCCTTTACAGTGAAATAACGTATAAGTTAATATATGCTCTACAAGACAAAAGAGAAACAGTGTACGGCACAAACTGCTTTAATGCAACATTACGTATGTATGCAATAAAAGAAATTATTCACTGGAAGTAGTCAATGTGGCAGTCAGATTTAATTAGAAAGTTGTGACCAAAACTGAGATTTTAGAGAACATCTTATGCGACAGTTGGGATTTAAATTGAAGAGCACTGACATATTATGCGTTTCTTGGGACTGAAAGAGTTAAAATACTAGAATCTAGAAAAATTATTTCATTCTAAAGTAGGGTTTTCTTTTATGTGTGCATGAATACCAACACGGACCATTTAAATTTGTTCCGCAGACCTACAGGCTTTCACAGAAATGGAGAAGTAAAAAAAAAAGGAAAGGACCCTTTTCTACGCCTTTAGGCGTATAGGGCATTTGGGCTAGACATATTTTTATAGACCAATCGGCACAAGATGGGCGATGTGGTCAGCATCACACTGGCCGCCTTTTTTTTCCGGGACTGCACCCGGTACCCACTCAAGGCTGGGTCGACATGGGAGCCAAGGTCATTTTTGAAAAGAAATGGAAAAGACTGACTTAGAACTAAGAGGAAAAAAACTGAACGATTTAAAAGAAACATCAAACCTCTTTATCAGCACACGTCATGACCTTGACCTGAAGCTCTTGATTTTCAGCTCTCAAAGCAGTTATAAGTGCTTTAGTTTGCTCAAACTTGTCATTTTCCTTTCGCCTCCACTCAGTTAAAGCATCATACTGTCTCTTTGTGGTTGTGTTAAGACTACGAAGGTAATCTGAGATGACACAAAATAAACAAAGAATTTAAAAAAATTATAAGAATGCAAGGTTTTACAGAAAAATAGTAACAACAATAATTTTACTTTATTTTTATTCAGTGAAACTTCTTTGTGATCAGTTTCATAGGCTTAGGTTATCTGCTGTGTTGCCTCCATGAACCAGCAGGTCAACAGCAAGTCTCCAAGGGTTCCCCAAAGTTTATCCTGGATGCCTCTTCCCTCTAGCCATGCATTTTCTCACAGGTTTTGCTGCAAGGGACAGTTGTTCAGTATGCTCTCGAGTGCCCATTTTGGGAAGCAAAAACGTTGAAAGTTAGAATCAGCAGAGAATACAGACATGTGGAAGTAAATTAGGTGAAGAACCCTTTCAAGGTAAATTACTCATTTCGGCATATAATCAGTCTATCGATCAGTTTGTCTTCTCCAGGCTAACGATGAAGGTTTACCATTCCTGAGATTCAAAAATGTCAATCTCTACAGCCGACCAATAAGGCAGATCCCAGATACCCTGTTCAACCTCCAAAGAAGTTATAAATAGGGTACCCATAACAGCTATCAACCAGGACACGAGTGATGCGACATCACCCTGACAAACATATGTATGTGCATATATTTTTGTTTCACCTCTCTTCCCACACCTACACATAATATTTATGTTTCCAGAAGTCATGCTACAGTAACACCTGATTAACATGAACTTGCTTAAGAAGAACATTTTGTTAACATGAACAAAACTGCCAGTAGGTTTAGTCTCCGGTTAGCGCAAATATTTTTGTATGCGATCCGTACTGTAGTTAATATTTCTGTGTCTTTTTTAAATTGTCTTTCTATCTATCAATTGTCTGTCTAATGCTAAGTGTCGCAGGCATAGCTCACAACTGGTTTCCGTGCTAGTGCCCGTTAGATTGCTGCACGGTGATACTGCTGAGTTTCAGAAAGTTGTTAAAACTTCTTTCATCTTCTTCTTGGTCGTCTTCTACCTCTTGGTGTTTCTATTTTACGATGTATGCTCTTGCAACAGGTGACACTGGGTTCATTCTGACCAGGTGGCCAAACTATTTCATTAAGTGTTTCTTCTTCTTCTTCACTTCCTCTTTTACCGCTGTGGGTGTCGAGGGAGATATAAGGTTCTGTTTCTAGCTCTTCTGGCCGCCTCGACCATAGGCACATCGTGCTGTTGTAGAGTTTCTCTGATGTTATCCTTTTATCTTGTTCTTGGTCTACCTCGTGCTCTACGTCCTTCTCTTTCCATGTATGCTTTGTATGGTATGGTGTCACAAGGCATTCTCTCTAAGAGCACTCTCTTTTTAGAGCACTGTAGAACAAAGGGACCCTGAGCCTGAGAATTTAGGGCTGCAAGTTGCTAACTGGTCTGAAAATCCATAAAGGAAAGACAAAGATAATGAGAATAAATCAGGCAAATAGTAATGTGGTTTCTCTTAATGGCACCCCACTCCAAGACGTGGAGTTGTACACCTATTTAGGCAGTAATGTAGATAAAGATGGAGGAACTGATAGAGATATTAAAATAAGAATACAAAAGGCAAGAGAGGCTTTCATAGCACTAGGGAATTTGTGGAGGTGAAAAGAAATTAAAAGAAATACTAAACTAAAAATGTTTTATTCTAATGTCAAATCAGTACTATTGTATGGGGCGGAAACATGGAGAACAACCAAGGCAATTACAAATAAACTACAGACATTCATTAACTGGTGCCTACGCAGAATAGAGGGAATAAAATGGTATGATAGAATAACTAATGTAGAACTTTGGGAGAGACCTAAACAGGCTCCAGTGGATCAGGAGGTGAGGAAAAGACGCTGGCGTTGGATAGGGCACACACTGAGAAAACAGGAGAACAGCATAACTAGAATTTCTTTGCATTGGAACCCACAGGGGCATAGGAATAAAGGAAGGCTAAAAAACACATGGAGAAGAGAGCTGGAGAATGAGGTTAGAAAGATGGGGAGGACATGGGTAGAGCTCCATGCAATGGCGAAGGATAGAACGACTTGGCGTGAGTTGGTTGAGGGCCTATGCTCCATTGGGGGATAGAAAGGCAGAAGAAGAAGTTGCCAACAACTGTATAAGTTGGAGATATATTTTTGCTCCCCACAGAAGAAATAAAAATCCTGCCCTGCCAAGAATTTAAATCCAGGTCTCCCACACAAAAGCCTAGCATAGGGGGAAGGGTGTCCGCCTCGAGTGCTAGAGGTTCCGGGTTCAATCCGCGGTAAGGGCTGGGATTTTTCACATGGACTTGGACTTCTAGTAATTCCCCCTGGTCTCTGGGTAGTGAGATTTGATGCCCGTGTGCTGCTCACGTAAAAAAATCCCTTGGCAGTTTGAAATCGAAATAAGTAGCCTAACGGTGCTGCCCGGACAAAACTTAGAGTTTAAAAAAATCTGCCCAAAGTATTTCAGGATCCTTGCCGGTGCTACAGAGCCTGGGCACTGTGCTGAGCTTCTTTGGACTCAGAGATGTGAGGCCAAGCAGTCATGTGGCAATTCTTTAGGTGAGCCCAACCATGGGATCTGGCCGACGCTCAACACTCAGGGAAAGGATGAGATGGATATACAATCAGACAGCTACTGGTACCATCGGAATTGGAACTTTGCTTGCTGCTGAATATGGGGACTGAGCACTTATGGCAGTATCCCGAGTGCTGTGATGTCGATTCTTAACTCCACATAGGTGAGCCCAGGACCAGAGCCCCGTGTAAAGGATCTGTATTTATGGAAGTCTCCTTGGATGGCGGGGCTTGAAAGTTGACCAACCTGCATGCGGCTGCCCGTGGGGTTGGGGGTGGGTTACATTAGAAACATCTGTGAATCAGGGGAGGATGAAGTCACCATACATATGAGATTAAAATCATCCCATGAAACTAACTGGGAAGGCTAATCTGAATAACAAATGCCCGAAGAAGCTGGATGTGTCAGCTGAAAGGTGCAAATCATTCAGCTATGCTGTAAAAAGACACAACACGTTTATGTCACTCAGATAAACGATGGAAAAGAATCAATTTTTTTTTCTGGTAGTAAAATATTTCTCTTGCTTTGTCAATAAACATTTACTTTTTGTCTGCATGTATTTATGTTCGCCATGTTTGCTAGTTGCTTCGGGGGAACTGGGCATTCCTAATGTCATGCAACTCAATGGCTCAGAGGTTAGCAAATGTGTTTAGCAATTTTATAATCTATGTGTTAGGGGGTCAATATCTGAGGTGGATCGTTTATTTGCGACTCTGATAGTTTTCAGACTAGTATTGCCGAGTCTTACAGTTGACGAGATTTGGTCTCAGTGCTTAATATTCACAAAGACAGCAGCAGGTACACTGTAACCAACCTTCGCTGTGAAGATGGCAGCACCAAATTTATTGATTTTTTTTTATTTCAGCTTGACAATAGTCATCCACTCTTGCTCTTTCTTCTAATAGTCCACGCTTTATTGCACTGGTAGTCGTGGCATTGGTAGACAGTGCCATAATGTCAAGCCTCTTCTCTCTCGGTTTCCCTCTGCATCTTTTCCCTTCCACTTTTCCCACTGTCAGTTTGTCTCCTTTTTATGACATGAGCAAAGCATGTCTCTTTTAATGTGGGCAATCAGTTCTCTTCATTCTCTATCTAGATACTTTGACAAATTTACATATTTCCCTGGGGCCACTGTGATATAGTGGTTGGTGCACTTGTCTCCTGTGGCAGTAATATTGGGTTCAATCCCCAGAAGTGGCAGGATAATTTTGCAATCAGAGTGACTCTGGGGTCAACCCAGCCTCATAAAATTTGAATGGGGCGGGAGGGGGCAGGGGTACTAGAAAGGAAAATGTAGAATGATATTTTACTTTGGGGGATGGGAGGGGTGGCCTTATAACTGATGATGCAGCACCCTAAAACGTGAAGATATAAACAAATTCAGGATAGCCAAAGAACAGTAGAGTGTTATTTTATATGTGATATATGTTAGTTAGTTAGTTATTTGTGTATCCTCTACAGAACATTGCAGAACCAACCCCATCATTTTATGGTTGTTGTGATTTTTCTAGGCAAATTTATGTCCAGTAGTTTGCCATTTCTTTCTGGAAAGTCGGCTTCTCAATACCACTGTCGAAACCAAACGGCATTATAAAGTGTGTTCGCAACACCTAAGCCGAAGACTGTGACATGTGATTTATAAGTAGGTTACTAGTTTCCAAACACAGAAGTGAACATCAAGGAGAACAAGCTCATAAACGGCATCCTGTACTGAAAGCTGTGGTATTCTGGCCATGTTAAGCCTCCTAGTGGCCTGGGGAGAATGATGATGGACAGAAAACAAAACAGAGGCCGATCTCAGTAAACGTGGATACAAGATATTGAAGACGCAATTTACTAAAATCCATTTACTGAATGCTCCTAATTCACAGCCACATGTTTAAACTAGTTCTAAGTAGCATGCAAAAATTATTTTTCTAACCTCCAATCACAGATTTATTGCATAAAGCATCAGTCACTTCACATTTCAACTTCTTCTTCAGGATTCTCTGCTCATTCGCTTAACTCTTTGAGTCCCAAAGAACGCATCATACATTTATAGGTTCCTACCTAGAAGCCCAATGAACGCATGATGTGCCGATTTTATGACTCTCTTCAATACCCCCTGGGCATGTTATGCAAAACCCACTGGGACTCAAAGAGTTAATCTACTACAAGCCATAAACTAGGAGTCAGCTTGGGATAGAGGACAGTCTTACAAGACATGCTGTTGAGACTGTTCAGCATGAAGCCACTGGCAGAGAGCTGTTTGGCTCAAACTTAATTTATAAGAGTATTTGTTGAGACTGCAGTTAGTTAGTTAGTTAGTTGGGTTATTCTCATTGCACTCCGGACATGTCCATAGGTGCTCAGATCCTCCCCTCAGTATGAACCCAAACGTCTGATGGCTAATAGTACCAGTTCTATGTTGATTAACAAGTCTTCTGGCGTGTCTGGTGTGCGTCTCGTTTTTTGCTGTGCCGATCTTAATTCCCAAGTCTGCCATTCTGGCAAGTGATGTGGATTCACTGCCACCAAAGTTGAGACTGCAGTGTCCAGTACGTATGCATGATTATGAATGATTTGGCTTACCCTTCAGTGCCAAGTTTTCCCTCTCAATCTCCTGCAGCTTCAGAGCAGCCTGCTCTAGGGTAATATCTGTCAGACTAGAGCTGGAGTCTGTCATCTTATTTCCAATCTGATGACCAGGTAGAAAATCTGCAGACATAATCATTTCTGGTTTAAACTAAGAATTTTTTTTTTATATATACTTATTCACAGAAACTAAGCAATTCATAACCACCATTCCAACTTCGCAACAAATGATCAGCCCAGAACTGATCCATTCCTCAGCCAGCAAAAACCACATAAAATACCCATCCCTGTCGCTTGTGAAACAATTTCAATAGATTGCAGTCTGTGCAAATCCAATAGAATACACACGCATTAGATGGAATGGGCAGCCTTTTGAAGTGCCAACACAACAGTCTGCCCTACAGAACTGTAGTTCATTGTTAATGCAAGCAGCAGTTACAAAAATCAGCAGCTGCACAGGTAATACGGCATAAGGCACCACTAGTTCTGAGGTAATCAGCCATTCGCCATTTTCAGAAACTGCAGATGACAACATAAACCAGAAATACATGTCGTATACAATCCATCTAGCAAAGAACCAGAACCTTCTACCTCTCTTGATACCCAAAATGGTATAAGAGGAAGTGAAGAGAAAACTTATGTGGGTTTCCTAATTCAGAAAGAGAGAATGAATCTAATTTATTAGACAAGTTACTAAGAAATAGTAATTGTTTAGTATATTAAATTAGGGTAATCAATTTATATACAACCCAAAAAAAAAAAGGAAAAGGAATTAGGAAACATGAGTTAGGAAACCCATATTAGGTCTTCTTGACTTCTCCTACACCGTTTTGGGTGTTGAGGAAGATTCAAGATTCTGTTCCTGCTCTTCTGATCGCCTCGACTAAAGAACAATAGTACTATTGTAGAGTTTTTCTGATGTTATGTTTCCACCCTGTACTTGGTCTACCTTGTGCTCTGCAACCTCTTTTCTTTTGGTATATGCCTTCGATCTCAGTGGGCAAATAAAATTTATTTTCTGACTTTGTGTGTTGTTTAGCATTTATTCTATATTGACATTCTCTCTTATGACTTAATTCCTAATGTTATCTCTTCTAGTCGTCTGTGTAGCCTTTCTCAACCTCGTTTTTCCATGATTACTATTTGTTTTTATCTACTGTGGGTGACCATGTCTGGCACTGGTAGCACAGGATAAGGATAATTATGCTTTACATGTGATGTTTCTTGATGTTGTTCTGGGACTTACTTTAAAAGGCGAACTGGCTGTTAAAATACTTGATTTGTTTTACTGCATTAGATGTTAATTTCTTCACTCAATTTGCCATTTTCAGCTAATGTTGTTGAAAAAATATTTAAACGTAAATGCCTGTTAATTCTTTTACCTCTCTGTCATCTGACATTCTCTCCATATGCCCAAACCATTTCAGTCTATTAGCCACCAAAATCAAGTCACGGACCTCTGTTCCATGACAAAATTAGGTTTTAAATTTTATTTTAAAACAGTTAATTTCTAAATGTAGGAATCATTAAGTACATTTGGTCTGGAAACAAAAAAGAAAGGAATAGCATAAGAAATGAAATATATAAAAACATATGTATGACAACATGGGCAACGGTGGGATCCTAACCTGAGCGATCCAGGGTAAAAACCTTGGTAAAAATTTAACCTGAACAGTTTGTGGCAACTGCACTAGCCATTCGGCCCTCAATCCTTAGACTTAAGACTCCACCCATGCCCTACACCGACCTTCAGATGGGCATAACAGAGGCAGCAAAGACTGTTAAACAACAAAGAAATGCTTACCAACTTGACTGCCTTCATAGCCAGCCATGTTCAGTGTAGTGATGCTATGTCAGTTACAGAAGCTTTGATTTTAGTTTAAATTCGTGAACTGCACCAATCATAAACCACTGACCAAATCCTCTGCAAATCAGTCAGACTCCACTAAGCCTATTGGCTGAAAAAAATTGTTCCACATGGACAGTAAGAATTAATAGTCATTACAAATAATAATTATTTCCACACTGTTAATTTGAACAAAGAAAACTCAAACAATACATAGCACAATTTACTGCCTGTCATATTACGCTGCATCTCGTCAAGTTATAAATGCCAACACAAACAGTTCACGACTAAAACTGTAGTTCATCATTAGGGTAAGCGTTTTTTAACATGTTTTGTTGGTTATATTTTCAACAAGAGAATATAAATTAGACAGCTAATTGAGGACTGTCACTGGGAAGAAATATGTACAGTAACAGTGACTGGCAATGAAAGAGCTGAAAGAATAGCCGGTTCTGCATTAGCCAGCCTATGGATTGCACCTACACAGTTAATGCCCTTAGAGAGAAAGGAGGATTCAAAGATTTTGGGAGCAGCTTGTCCGCTAAGAAAATGATAACTGAGAGTAAAGATTAGTACAGCCAAGCATGAGAGGCATACTGGACGTACAAGAAGTCTTGTCAACCAGCACGGAACTGACACTATTAACGTCAGGATGCTGATGTATATGATGAAGGGGGAATATGGGCATCAATGTATGTCTTCTTCGCATTCACCAGCTGTATCCATTCTATCCTGTTCAAACCTCTCATGGACAGAATCCAGTCCGGCATCTTTGGCTTCTCTTAACAGGATCAGTTTCAGGGTTTCTCTTGGACATACAAGAAGTCTTGTCAACCAGCATGGAACTGACACTATTAACCTCAGGATGCTGATGTATATGATGAAGGGGCAATCTGAGCATCTATGAATGTCTTCTTCGCATTCACCGGCTGTAAACGACAAAAAGTTTTGGTTGTTCGTCAACTTCTGGAGTTTTATCCTGTTCTAGAACCTGAATGTTGCATGAGCATCCATTTTCTCATTTGTTGGTCCTTGCCTCTCTGGCAGATACACTTCGACTTCGAAGGAAGCTCCAAATTAGTAAACTCTTACGACATGCTTACGGGTAGGCAGTGGGTCTATTCTTGTTTTCCTTATAACAAGGCCACAGAACAAAAACAGGGAACCTAAGGATGTGTCTGGAGTGTGGTGAAGATAACCCCAAATCATAACTGTAATAGTGATTCCATAAAAATAACTGCAGCGAAGTGAAAGGTCGTGATGGGGCTTCACAGCTATACTGTCATCATCATGTTGTGCCATCATACATCACATAGGGCTTGCAGTCTATTCAGCCATTCCATTATAATCTGTGCAAACCTCTCGTAGACAGAATCCAGTCCGGCATCTTTGGCTTTTCTTAACAGGATCTGTTTCAGGGTTTCTCTTGCACGTCCTCATTTCCTCAGTTCATGTTTCCCATTTCAGTGCCTGTTTAGTTATTCTCTTTCCATTTCTCCACATTATGTGCCCACTACACTGCCATATTCTTTGTCTTATATCTGACGATAAAAGCGGTCATCTAGACATTTCTCTTATTTTTTTTTTTCACATTTTTTTTAAATTAATCATATTTAATCTTCCCGGAGGATTAAAATTAATACACAGCAGACTGGAGCATACGGAAGTATGTAATTTAAGATGAACCTATCTTGGTCACTGTGACAATATTATGGCTTTCTGATAATTTTATTTTAAAAAGCAGACATTATAGCTGATTTTCGGTTCATGCTCTCTATCTCAGTCGCCAGTAACTGTTACTATAGTACTTCTTATACCACAATGTGTGTGCTTTAGAGAACAGTCTCTGATTTTTCATGAGTTTAAAGGATATGCTATGAGACAGAAACAGGGGTGCTGCAAGCATATTCCAGGGGTGCCATGGCATAATCAATAATTTTTCAAAAATGGCTTGAGATCAGCTAAGACAGCAGTTTAAAACAGAAGTACCGTGAAAGAAGCCAAGAAGAATTATGGTTGCAGGTGTATTCAAAAGACAATGCTACTGGCAAGGTTGCAGTGTATACTTAAAGTAAGATTAGTCACACACACATGAAAACAGATACAGGAGCAAACTCTCAGGGTCGACTGATCTGAGGGTATAATTAATTAAACTTAACAAATACATAAAGGAAATAATAAAAAATTCATCTGAAAAATTTCATTCATCTCATTATAGAAAACTGAACATTAAATATGCACTGTTTTTCTTCTTTTCCTAAGTATTCTTCTTCTTCTTCTTCTTCAGCGATCTCTGGTCATGCGCATAATCCACTTTGGGTCATAAACTGGGATGTCTTTTCAAGGTCTCTTAGGTTTTCCCAAAGCTTAGTTGTCAGTTCTACTGGGTGTTGCCATATGTCGCTCCGCAGCTCCGCCAGGAGAGGACAGTCTTGCAGGACATGTTCTAGAGTCTGTTCAGCACGAAGACACTGGCAGAGAGCTGTTTGGCTCATACCTAATTTATGTGAGTGTTTATTGAGTCTGCAGTGTCCAGTGCGTAAGCGAAAAACTGTGACTTGGTCTGTTCTGTTCAAGTGCCTCAGAAAATCTTTTCCGTAGTCATAACCAGTGTTGTTTTTCCAATCTGTTTCTGATTTTCTTCCTAAGTATTCAAGCTGCTTTAAGCGTAGTTGTGTTGCAAAAACAATTTTGCCTGATAACGGTGTCAGGGCGAGAAAAAGTCTGAGAACCACTGCACTACTTTCTACGGTCTATAAATGAATGCTTCTTGTTGCATGAAGCAACAAATCATGATCTGGCTACAGACGATGATGCAGTATCTAGAATCCCAGTTCATTACTGGCAGCACAAATTATCCTGGCAGAAACAGGTCCGCAGAGAATGAAACATATGCAATAGTTAACAGCTGGCTGCTGTAAGTTAACTGTAACTATATAAGAGTTCAGATCAGGGAAATTTTTTTTTTCTGGAAGAAAAGGTGCCGGTGCTCACCACAAAGTGTCTTAAAAAAGGTGCCGGCACTAACCACAAAGTATCTATTATGTAGCGCTGAAAATTGATGACTTAAAGAAAAAAAAGAAATGTGCATCAGTACTGCATATCTTTGCATACCACCAGAAAAAAGCCCTAATTACTATTCGTACTCTTCTACATGCTCTGAGTCTGTGGGATGCTGTTGTGCTTCAACATGGGTATTACTGTTGGATGAACAATTCTGCAAGTCACTTTTGAATAATTCATTTATCTGACTGCGTCCAAGTTTCACTATTCTGATTGCGCCCAAAGACAGTAAAAATAATTACTGATGAACTTATTACCGTGTTTTCTTTTTTTTCGTGTCCACTGGCTGTAAACTGAAACTCTAGTGTAAAGTAAGCTCTGGTTGTTCGTCCACCTCTGGACTCCAATCCTGTTCCAGAACCTGAGTGTCGTGTGCATGCCAGTTTCACAGATCTGATTTATCTGTGTGCAGACTGCTAGGTCCTCGCCTTCGGGTGCCCTCCGATATCGAATAATTTAAAGCTCCTCAATTAGTCGACTCTTACCCGGTGTTTGTTGGGAAGGCACTGGTTTTAATAGTTTTATTCTTGTTTTCTCGGGACTCCGGAAAACAAAGGGGATAACATTGTTCTCAACTGCTTTCTGTTTTTTTTTTTTAAAGAGATAATCATCATAATTATTGTAATAATATATTAATTAGTCACAAGCCCAGGTAGTGTAATGTAAACTGTAAGTCAGTTCCGGCTCGCTAGCGTAGTTGGCTAAAAAACGGATTGCGCGGTGAACGGGTGACAAACTCCTTGTGTTGTGGTCCGGGTTCACGCCCGGGGGTAAGCAGAAAAGCCCGATTTCTCCGAGCCTAAGGGTTAACAACTCATGGCTTCTGGATACTAAAAAAATGTAAGTCTAAGTGTTTCAGTAAGTAAACTTTAAACTAATTAATCAGAATGTAATCATCGTGATTTCATTTCCATCACATTGACTTTGACAATCAATCATACCGGCCGGGCCCTCCTTAGGGCTGCCGATTAAATTTATAACTACTCAACCACTGTATTAGATACAGTAATTTATATTATTGTCTAATAACTACCTTAGTCCAGGATATGCCCTCGACTCTGGTCTGCCAGAGCTCGATAAAGTTCGTACACCATTTCGGAGAAGTCCACTTTTGTTATTGATAACATTTCATGACGTCACAATTCATTCCAGGGAGATAACTCTGTTTACAATTGTCACAAATGTTTGACCAGAGTGAACGGAACAAAGTTTCAGTGACAATTTGGAATGTTAAATGATATTGTTACATCCGTTATGTCTCTTTTGAGACAACATTTAGTTTGAGGATGGAGGTGAAGGTAGTCGCTTCAGCCTTTCGCTTATCTGAGAATCAGCTATATACATATGTCGTAATTGTAAACGCCTCACAGAGCATACTGAGAAATGTGAAGACCGGTATTATACCGGGTAGTATACCGGGTATACTAGGTAAAGAGCGGCAAGCATCTCTTCAAAGGTCACGTGTAGCTAGTGTCTTTTAGACATTTTCTACAGTGTAGTTGTAGTGCAGTGTATTTAAAAAAAAAAAAAAAAAAAAAGCTGACAGATCGCCTTGTTCTGCACAGCTTGGTGGTAAACTGATGCTGGACTAGATGTTGTAAGGGCGATTAGATTTAAAAAGAAAAAAGGAGAAAATATGCATACTGACAGTTTTAAGTTAAAGCTATGCTTATCAGTTGGGAGTCCGACAGCTATCATGAAGGTGAATCGGGTCTAGTCTCAACACCACAGTCCACGTGATTTTCTCAAAGTTGTTTGTTGTCTCATATTTTGTTGTTAGTTTATATATATATATATATATATAGGCGTCGATGGAAATGAAAGAGCTGACAGGTTGGCTGGATCCGCTATCACTACCGACGGTCAGCCTATGGATCATGCTGATATTATCAATGCCCTCAGTGAAATGGGAAGGACAGAGGACTTTGGGGGCGGTGAATCCACATCACTCGCCAGAATGGCAGACTTGGGAATTAAGATCGGCACAGCAAAAAACGAGACGCACACCAGTCACGCCAGAAGACTTTTAATCAACATAGAACTGGTACTATTAGCCATCGGACGTTGGGGTTCATACTGAGGGGAGGATCTGAGCACCTATGGACATGTCCGGAGCGCAATGATGATAACCCAACTAACTAATATATATATATATATATATATATATATATATATATATATATATATATATATATATATATAGAGAGAGAGAGAGAGAGAGAGAGAGAGAGAGAGAGAGAGAGATATAAAGAGAGAGAGAGAGAGAGAGAGAGAGAGAGAGAGAGAAATCTAACACAGTTGTTGAAATCATTTCAAAACATCTTCTAGAAATAGTCAACTCTCAGTTATGTTCTCATCAATAGATTATAAAACCCAGTCTCCTGAGCAGTTAACAAAAACTATGAAGCTCACTAAGTTTGATGATAGTGCAAGCTAAACTAATTTGCTGACTTTAAAGATTACCTTTTACCAGTCATGTTCCCTAAGTCCTTTTAAATGCTACTTTATTCTTTAGTGAATCAAAGCTCATTCTTTTTCAGAACAAATACTGCTACTGTCTGAGCTGCTTTTCATGCTATCACATTGAGTATTTTAAACACTATTCATCGCTTTTAAAATACGAAGCGATCATCATCATCATGTAGCAGGTCCTTTACAGAACGTCGTTCTCATCACAGTCTGTCTGAAAAAAACTCGGTCTCTCGCCAGTTCTCCCGCCTCATGAACTTTCACACTCAATGAGTCACTGATATCCTGTGCCCATCTTCGTGTCGGTCGGCAAGGGTGTTTATCGCTTGTGTGCTGTCTTAGTGGGGTGAAATGTACTAGTACTCGTGTGCCTAAGAATACAAAAAAAAAATGTGCCCCAATGTCAGACGCAGTTTGTTTTTGATGTTTTAATGCTCCCTACTGGCTTTTGTGAGGGGTCCTAATAAAACACAACCTGTGTGTTGAGCGAGGTTTCTGGGACCTCTTCCCGAGTGATCCCCATTTGAAATTAGTACTTTGTATCACCGGCTGTTTATCGCTCGGTGTGATGTCCTCGTGGGTTTGAACTTAAAGGTTTTTCTGGTACTTGTGTCAGGGTGATGCTCATCAGAATGGTGGAATTTTTAGTCACTCTGTGTTTATCACTCATTGTGAGGTTTAACGTCATGCGCGAAAGCCCGCCCGCTCATATGTGGGCAGGTCATTACAGAATCGACTATACCGGCATCGAGGCTGCGTTTGCGGCAACTGTTGACAGAAAAAAACCAAGGTACCTGACTGATGTAAGCGAGGTTCTAGGATCGCCCCAAGTTTCAAGTCAAAGGTCGGCAGCAATTCTTTCTGGTGGCCCAGGGCCAAATCTGGAAAAACTGTGCTTGTGCAATGTGACGACTCCACACCCCCTCCCCACCCCTTCCACAATATTTGAATGATTTATATTTTGGTGTATGCTTAAGAAGATACAACTTAATTTTTACAGTAAGAAAGAAGCCTTCTTCTTCTTCTTCTTCTTCTTCTTCATCTTCTTCTCTTCCACCTTTTACCTCATCGAAGTGTCGGGGAGAGGTGTAATGTTCGTTGATGAGCTCTGTCAGGAGCACTATTAAGACTGATGTTCATTTATGTAAGTCTGTTCTTAATGCCATCACTCCATATTTTCCGAGGTCTTCCACTCGCTCTATACCCGTTGTAACGTTTTAGTTTGACTCGCTGTGGCAGATAGTATCAGGGCATTCTTGTTAGGTGTCCAAACCACTTCATTTGTTGTTCTTTGATGACCTGTAAGACTAGAAAGAAGCCATTGTCCTTAAAATGTGGTCAGCATAAAAAAAATTATCATCTTCACATCCCATTGATTTTGCTGACAATCATTATGGAATGGTTTATGAGAAAAGTACAACCAGAAATGGATTAAGAACAATGACGATTTTTGAAGTGAAATACTATACAACAGATGCTATATACGTCGTGAAACGAATCTTATTTAAGGATTTCAAATATAAAAGATGATTTTAAAAAAATTAATTAAACTGTTTCCTTTTGTTTTTCAGACCATATTTTTTCCCTCTACGCTCTTCCTTAAAAAAAATATAAATTCAAAACCGTGTTTGTTTAGTATGTTGGTTGTGTGTAATGCACTGTGGGTATTCTGCACATCTGTTTACAAATGTTACCGTGAGTGTGTGTGTGAGTGTTTGTGTGTAAATCCACACATGATATTTATTAACATAATTATGCATGCATCAACTAAATACTTATATTCAACCTCTGATTGAGATATGGTGTATAATAATAACTTGCCAATAAAAATATTCCAATTAAATCACAATCTGTATACAAAATATCAGTTTGACATAAAACTCAGACATCTTCCAGAGAGGCTTTTGAGGCCGCATATTGTTGGGGGAAAAACGTGCTAAATTCACATTTTTAGGCCAAAAATGCATTTATCGCAGCCTGTCTGTAAACTGTAACACCGCATATCAGCCATCATTGGAAGCCCGCAATTTTAACGATCTCGTCACGGAGGTGTGTTTCCTGTAGGACAACGATGTTATTGCTGTAAATGAGCTTCTCGAAAATGGGTCGGCGTTGATTGAACGAAGCGCAGTTCCAGTAGAGAGCTGAGTCTCTCACATTTCAGTCGCTTTCTGCAGGCGCCAGCATGCTTTCCTGTACGAGTTGTTTTGAATGGGTAAATAGTCGCCATCGAACGTCGAATACACCCTGAGGGAAGTCTGAACTCACGTGCATGAACTCCCTTGCACGGTTCAGACCCCATTTCGATAAAACTTTCACAATATAAGTGAGCGAAAATAGCACATTTGCGCCATTCGCCTCAACCGACGAAAAAGCCTACCGCTATCGTGGCTGTTTTTACCAGTCTCATAAATATATAACCAAGTAGGCGTAAATAGTTTGGTCATATTAAGCGTCACGACGGATTGGAAAAAAATTATTGCAGAAGGCATGGTACCAGGAAGGAAGAGCAGGGGCCGACCAACACGAAGATAGGCACAGGATATAAGTGACTCCTTGAGTGTGAAAGTGCCTAAGGCAGGAGAACTGGCGAGAGACCGAGTTTCTTTCAGGCAGGCTGTGATGAGAGCGACGTTCTGCAAAGGACCTGCTTCATGATGATGATGAGGCGTATTTTCCTCCTTACCTCCTTTTCCTCTTTTCTCTAGAATTTCCTTCCCTTTTTTAAACTGCTCCTTAACAAGCATGTTGTAAACTGCAACCCGATTTGGGCTTTACTGAATGTGTTTTCTGAAAGGCGCAGCCTAGCTGTAAACCACTAAACACCTTTTAAGGATGAACGCGGAACTTAACAGATTGTAACGAGTATAATCTGTACTGATATTTTCTTTGACTACTGAAGATGGGGACGGTGCAGGAGGACTTAATATAACCCAACCTATGGGTTGAAAGAGGTTTCTGGGACCTCTCCACGGGTGATTCTCATCCGAATAGTGGCACTTTGTGTCTCTGGGTGTTTATCGTTCAGTGCGATGTCCTGGTGGGGTAAAACCTCAGACAATAATTATGAATGAGACAACAAACAAACAAACAAACAAACAAACAAACTGGCAATATTAGACAATAAAGGATGGGGGTTAAATTATATATTTATTAGTACTTCATGATAATAAAGAATAACCAACTTAACGTTAATTTCTGTGTTTGCTGCTTCAAGATGTTGATCAGTCACAGCCACCGAAGCCGCCGCCACCCCCACTGTCAAAGCCACCGCCGCCACTGTCAAAGCCACCGCCGCCAGTGTCAAAGCCACCGCCGGCTCCACTGTCAAAGCCTCCACTGAAGCCACCAGTGTCCACGCCGCTGTAGCCACCAGTGTCCACGCCACTGTAGCCACCAGTGTCCACGCCACTGTATCCACCAGTGTCCATGCCGCTGTGACCGCCAAGGTCAGCACCACCACTCACGTAGGCACCCGCACCATGGGCACTGTCAACTACCCCACAGTGGCTACTGCTCCAACCACTATCAGTAACGCCATGATGGCTGCCGTTAAAGCCAGAATCATGTGCAGAAAGATGATGATTATGATTGTCTGATAAATTGCCAAGATGATTATGATTGTCTGATAAATTGCCATGATGTTGATGATAAATGTGCGCTCCACTATCGTGTCCGCCATGGTGGCAAACCCCACCATTATCATGCCCGCCATGATGACCGTGATGGCTTGCCCCACTATCGTTTCCACCTTGGTCGCCATTATCCATTCCATGATCCCCGTCACCACAGTCACCAGTACTGCGGTTATCTTCTTCAAAATCCCCACCGCCAAAGTCGACGTCTGCATCCCCATCATCGGAGCTGTGACTATTGTCCTTCTTGCGGCGCTTCTTGTCATCCGCCTTATCCTTCTGTCGTCTGCCGTTGTTCGGTGGTTGCTGCCTGTGGACACCATTGCCTTGCCTGATGTGGGGTTGAGTTTGAATACAGCCCATGATTTCAATGATGAAATATCACGATTTTTAAAGATAGTGAGTTTATGCGAAGATCTATACCCTTTCGACGGGGTGACGTCTTTGTGATTCTGAAATGACAAAAACAATTAAGCAGTAACATTAATGCGCGTTGGTAATATTATAAGCAGAATTAACATTTGTTACCAGGATGTCCCACATGTTTGCATCTTACTCTTCTTCAGCATTTAGAAGCCTTGAGTTGCGTGGGGTTTACAGCTAGGCTGGGATCTATGCGACTTTCGGCTCAACATTTCCGATTTCCGGAAACTCCTAATGAGTCACATTTTGCGACATGCTTGTTAGCCTAGGTGACAGTAAGTCTAATCCCCATCACCCAACCACTCCCCACCCCTAAGTAGGTCCTCAGAACCAACCCACAAGAGAGATTTTATAATGAATATATGTTAACCTGAAGCCAGCAATATGGTACTGTAATAGGCTGGAGAACGCAAAAGACTGCTGTTCAGCAGCTTGACGATTTTGGTTTGTTTGACTGATATCTTTATTTAGTCTGGTTTATGACAGCGGAACAGTCTGGCCACTGTGTATAAAAAAGCCTGCTCACTCGCTATTTGGGCCTATTTGACCTCTGGACGCACCCTGTGGAAACCTACCCAGCTGTTGTAGCTCTGCACATTGGGCAAGCCAACATGGGTATGGGCGACTGCAGGGAAGACCGGTTGTCAGGCTGATTTCTATATTCTCGCGAGGATGGCAAGTCGCTATAAGTGATTTGTTGGTCTGGTGGCATATTGCAGCTTAACGTACATGTTAAATAGGTTTCAGTTTTTTGCCATTGTTGAGGTAATCTCGTTGGGCGTATGGTGTCATTATCATATTTCCTTGTTAGCTGGAGATGATTAGCATTTTAGATTCTGCCTCTTATAGAGCACGTTGGTTATTGTTGATGTTGTTTGTGAACCACGCTGATTTTATGTTAAGTGAAATAGGCAGATGTTCAATGTGGTAATTATAGTTCCAGTTGTTTTTGGTTCAGATTAGGATTTGTGGTTAATGTGCCTAGTTTGTTTGTTGCCTGGCTGATCTAGACTGTACACAGAAGATAGCATGTCTGGGCTAGAATATTTCTGTTTATAGTCCCCGCCTAACTAACGATTTTTCTTTAATTTTTTTTCTTAGTACTTAGGGCTTTTCCGTTCTAGTTCAGTACGCTGCAGAAGTAAGAATTGTTGCAGTGGTTAAATATACTGTACACACTCAACGCTAGGTTGTATCTTAGCATCAAAGGGAAATATAAGGGATCGTGGTAAGAACAAACTAACAGTAAACATCCACAATACCCCATCAGTTAACTCAACAGAAAGCAACATACAACAATTTGCCATCTACGAACAGGAGAACAGCAGGCTCAACTGCCACATGCATAAAATTTAGATTTGACAGTCCTCACAGTGTGCCTGTCAGACAGGACCACAGACACCTGAGCACATTCTGCAGACCTGCCAACTCTACAGATAGCTTCGAAAAGATACCTGGCCTCAAGAGCAAAGTGTGCAGAGCAAGCTATGGGGAACCATGAAGGATTTGCTACTGGCATGCAAGTTCATAGAGGCAACCCATCTGATGACCTGATCTGAGCCTGCGAAACCGAACGCAAAGAAGAAGAAGAAGAAGAAGAAAAAGAAGAAGAATTTTGATATATTTCATATAAACGTACAATTATTAAGTACAGCAGCAGTATATATTTACTATATTGTACCCAAAAAAATATGAATTATAGTAATAGTATATTTTTTTAAAGAAGCAGAACTAATCTTCGTATTTAATTTGGTAGTGATTGTAGTATCGGCAGTAACAGTAGTGGCAGCATTGGTGGTGGTGATAATAGTTGTCGTGGTGATGGTAGTAGTAGTACCAGTATATGTTGTTGTAACAGTAACAGTAGTGGTAGTGGTAGTAGTAGTGGTAGTAGTAGTGTAGTGCTGTCACTAAATTAACACTTACGTTTTGCTGTCAATGTTCAACACAGTTGATGACTCTCATAACGGTTGTCAGTGATCCTTGGTCTACTTCGGAGTGAACGTTCATTTTATAGAAATGTAGGCCTTCTAAGGTCGATATAGCAAAGGCTGTTGGGTCCTGAATGTGGAAATCCATTTCTATATTTACCATATTACGCAGTGAACGCAGAGAGGGGAAAGGGGTTGTCCTCGTTTACGTGGATTGACCTCATGATAAAGGATATGTTTAGGCCTGCAAACGAAATGTAAACATTCTGACTGATGTTTTAACTTGTCGATGTTTAAGCCCAAATGGTTCCGCGCCCAGTATGAACATGAGAGTGGAAATAATATCACCGTGTCGAGCGATGACAAACTAAAATGTTACCGTTAAAAGACAACAAACTGAAATTTACGGCAAGCATTAAAATGATATTAGGTAGCTGGGTATCGTTTTCCTATGCAGTTCGTTGCCACAGCAACTGTGCACTACAACTGAATGGTTAGTTGCGTATCCTTTACAGGACGTTGCAGAACCAAACTCAACAACCCCTGGCTGTTGTGTACAACTGAATGACATAGCTAAAATTTACAAATGCAACCATTGATCTCATACGGAAATGTCGGTCCTTTTTGTCACCAGTACCGTTCAGTGGTTTTTCCTGTCCTATTTTAGTATTTCCCAAACAAGAAACTTTCGTAACCACTATGAAAGAAATGACTGTCTCTATCATCGTCACCAGAAAGGAGGGGCAGGGGCCGACCAACACGAAGATGGGCCCAGGATATAAGTGACTCTTTGAGTATAAAAGTGCATGGGGGCGGGAGAGCTGGCGAGAGACCGAGTTTCTTTCAGGCAGACCGCGATGAGAGCGACGTTCTGCAAAGGACCTGCTACATGATGATCATCATCATCATCACTTGCGCTGCCTGATAAGCGTAGGTGGTCATGTTTCGCCAGTTCACGCCATTACGTAATCAAATATAAGTTAAAGGGGCTGCGTGGTCTCGAGATATGCAGTCCGCCTCGAGTGCTAGATGTTCCGGGTTCACTCCCTGGTAAGGGCAGTGATTTTTTTCACGTGGATTTGGATTTCTAGTAATTCCCCCTGGTCTCTGGGTAGTGAGATCGGACCCCCGAGTGCATTGCTGCTCACGTAAAAAATCCCTTGGCAGTTTGAAATAAAAATGAGTAACCTAACGGCACTGCCCGGTCAAAATTTTTAGTTAAAAATCTACCCAGAGTATTTCAGGATCCTCGCCGGTGCTACAGAGCCTGTGCACTGTGCTGAGCTTCTACAGACTCAGACTTGAGTTACAATAAGAACGGAGCACTTTGGTGCACCCGTGTGCCATGATGTTAATCTGTTGTTTAAACTTCAAACTTCAAACTTCAAACTTCAAACACCATTACGGAATCAAAGACAAGGTAAATGCTCGTGTCTGGCCCAAACCTTATGATCGGGTAAAAACGTGGCTCTGTGTGGCATCTTGAAAAAGGCAGTTAGCCGCTACTTTCTTTCTCGCACTGTATGATTTTCTGTCTGTCCCCACCCCCACCCCTCACCCCCACCCACCCCACCCGCGGAGCTTGAAACCTTTATTTACAACTATCTGCTGGTTGCTCTCAAGACAGTTTTTTAAAGCTGAATGAAACATATGACATTCGTCCTCTTCTTATAGTCCATGCCATGTGGAGTTGGTATTCATGTTTATCCACAACCTTCTACCTCGAGTACGTTCAATCAGTTTTGACACAGATGATTTTCAATGTCAAACCGTTCAGCATCTTCTTTCTATGTCTCCTTCTTCTTCTTTTCCCCGTCCAGTCTTCCTGCCGCCAGGATGTACCCCAGTTTTCTCCTTCTTATCAAGATCAAGGAATGTAGATTGAAAATATTTGCCTGTGGTCAGTTACGCACTAAGAAATATGACAGAGAACCTACAATGACGAAGGTCTACACATGTGGAAAATCTGCCCTAAGCATGTCTCCTTTGTCTTAGGTTAGAAAAGTATTTCAGTTGGTGACTGTCTTAAAAGAATCAGCTCATAAAATGGGACTAGTTATCAATCAAGAAAAGACAGAATACATGATAATAACTAGACAGGGTAAGGATATAAACTACGGCCACATACAAGTCGATAATATGAAAATCAAACAAACGGAAAATGTAAGTACTTAGGTGCAAATTTCAACTGCTCCAACATGCTGAGAGAAGAAGTACAATCTAGAATACAATATCAAAATAAAGTACACTGTGTCCTTCAAAATCTGCTAAAGTCAAAGTTTATGTTTCGCAACACAAGATGAAAGTATGAAACATTGATAAGACCATTCGTTTTATATGGCTCTGAAACTTGGTGCACAACTAAAAGAGATGAAGCCTTATTACAGGTTTTCGAAAAACAGTCTTACGACGAATCTTTGGACCCATCAAAGATGCATTCAGCGTTGAATGGAGAGTGAGAAGCACTGACATCATGAGAGCTAATAGACTTATATGGTTGGGGCATTTTGAAAGAATGTCAGATGACAGAGACGTAAAAACTGTATACACAAGGGAGATAAATGGTCGTAGACCACGAGGCAGACCAAGAAAATTATGGAGAGATAATATCCAGACTGACCTGCAAACACTTAGTGTCACCAACTGGAAAGAGGAGGCCAAACAGTGTAATGAATGGAAGCGGAGAGGGGGGGGGCGGGTAGGGCTGGGATGCTGAAGAAAAAGAAGAAGAAGAAAAATTGGATCAAATAATCTGTCATTCAAAAATGAGTATAAAGAATTTTTTTAGCAACTGATTTTGACTTCTAAAATAGCCTTATTTTACTTTAGCACTTTAGCTCTTTATTATTCTTATTCCCGTGGCTTTTTTTTTTTTCTTTTGGTACTCAGTGGTACGCAGTACTGGCATTTATTAGGCATCATTTGCTTCAGCATTACAGTAATAGAAACGTTATTGTGAGTACACGCACCCTTTGTAGACTCTTTGTGGTGAATATTGGCACCATTTCTTCGTAGAAAAAAAAAAAGCTTTGCATATTTAGAATCTCGATTTTTCCTAATTTATTTCCAGTGTTGAGTAAACTGGCATACCATTTCATTCCCTACAGCAGGGTTTATCTAGAGTGACAGTGATTCTGTTTGCTATATTTTTTTCTCGTCATATTGTTATTCACATATTGATTGTTAGATCTAATTGCTGTAATATAGCAGTAAGGTGCTTCATTTGTTTGTTTTGAGAGTGGCACAAGAGAATAATTCCATCAGCGATGTAGCACAGGATAAATCTGTCGTCAGCAAAGACCGCTTACATTAGCCGTTTTGTCAGAGTTCACTGAGTTGCATGTTTGGTCATAGTTGTCTATAGCCTGTAAAAATAACAGGGTGATCTTCATTATTCTGGCCCAAAATATTGCATATGCCTAAAATCATGTTATTAGTAATGCTGTCCCACAAAGCAGCACAATGCTGAGTGAGTAATTAACCCTTTTACCTCGGTGACCCAGATAATAAGGGGATGGGGTTAAACTGATTTGCTTGGAGTGTCCCATTTTCAACTCAGGGTATTATGGTAATTCTACTTGGGAACGTTTTTAACAACAGCGTTTGTCAATTACCCCCCCCCCCCCCCCTCTCCACTCACCCACTCTAGAAGAGAAACACGCTTTCTTCATCCTTATTTAGTGATAAGTGAAGAGTCCAACACAAGCACTGCACAAAGTCTTCGTTGGTCGGTTTAAATACCTCTGGGGGAAAAACCTGGCTCTCTGGGGTGATATGTTAGTTCCACGGTTGTGTCGTTCGGTTCGGTTTCTTTTTAAGGAAACCGTTGGGGATCCTCGTCGGGGATACGGCGTTTATGTTTTGTGCGACGTTCTAGGCAAACCGGTTGATCTTTCTGCCTGCAGAGAAAGACCGAGCTACACGGGATAAAACTTCGGTGTAATGATTTCGATCCTCTCGACTTAAATCTTAAGCCTTTCGACATCTGAACGATTAAGCTTTAACCCTTGCTCCTGGTGCAAGGATTCCCGTGACCAAAATGGTCAGGCGGTTGCCTCAAATTTTAGTCGTATTGTTTGTTTCACGGACTGTATCATTTGGTTCACGGTTACAGTTTTTTTGCGGAGATTCCCTAGAGCTACGTATAATGTGCTTTGTGCGACATTCTCGGCAGGTGACTAGCTTTTCTTCGGCGAGAGATCGAGAAATATGTGGATAAAACTTGACTTGAAACATTAGTAGGGATCTTGAATGTCTTTATTCAGGAATGGGATCTGAATGTATATGTCAATGGTATATGGTTACAATTGTATAGTATATTCAGCCATGCTGGTATAATCTTAGATCGAGGGTTCAGCTATAGCTTTTTAAAATTAGGAACAAAGATTCAAATCGATTTCTACACACACACAAGAACAGACAGGAGGATTTTTTATATTAGCATATTTTTGCTGACTTTAACATGTTTGAGTTTACCTATTTGGCGACTTAGGTGATCATACATCCCGTGTTCTCGGGGACAGTCCTATTTTTTTTAGATGTGCCCTGCTGTCTTGTCAGTTCTTGATACAAATCTAAGAATCATCTATGGAACAGAATATACACGTTTAGTTTTATCTTTAGCATTTATTAGATTTCATAATTTTAGATACTCTCAATGCCTGAAATATGTGGGAGTTTAACGTGTAACGACCACATCCCCCCCCCCCTTCCCCACCACCACTCCTTTGCAGTTAGAGAAAATTTTTTTAAATATTATTTCTTGGCGACAAAAGTTGGGGTTTTAATACCTATGCTGGGGGAGTAATTAACCCTTTCACCTCGTTGACCCAGATGAAAGGGGGGTGGGGTTAAACTGACTTGCTTGGGGTAATGCCATTTTTAGCTTAGGGTATTATAATAATTCTACCAACTACCCCCCTCACCCCCACTCTAGCCCAGGAACAAACCTTCTTTATCCTTATATAGTGATAAGTGAATAGTAACTGATGACGTCTGTTGTGTGTTAATTAATCAAACGTCTTGTTGCCTTAGTGAAATGTTCCTTCCTTGCAGCTCCATGTTGCCCATCCATGTCCCTCAACCTGTTCCTATACACGGTAAGTGCTTCTATCTAGTACCGGACCAGACATAGCAACCACAGTGTCTGCAATATAATCTGCACGTTCGTTGCCTTAAACACGCGCATGACCTGACACAAAGATAGAAGTTAGGCGAGCTATCTGTGAAGAGTTGAGTGTTGCATTTCATTCTTGACTGATGAATCCAGCCTGGAACTTCTTAAGCATATTTAATTTCTGGGTTGGAAACTCGTGATTATCAGTAATGAGGAAAACTTTTGTGTAAATTAGAAGGGACCGAAACAGTTACTCGACGTAATCCCAAAGAGGTACACGCTAGCTTTTCGATCTTATAGAAGCTGTTTAGATAATATAATTTACCTGGAAGTAATGTTAGAAGAATGAGTCGAAAAACAACAAACGTTTATTTTTAACTTAATCAACTTTAACCCGAGGGCGTCGGTAGTCGGACTGATACATGAGTTAGATGGCGAGATGAGAAGAAACATGTTTGCCCATGTCAGTCGTTTATACACTTGATGATGATGATGACGATGATATGGCATTATATCAATACGTCTTATTTAAATTATCATCACCCTCTCCCCTAACGCCCCCCCCCCCCACCCCATCCACCCTTAATCCACCGATTAGTCCTCTACCATGTCTAAAGGATTTAAATTCATAAAAACTTTTAAAATTGGTCTTGGCATTCGTGTCCACCTAGACTAAAATAGGTGGAAGGAATTGTAATTAGAAGTAAATGCGACCAGTGTAATATTTACCACATCACCTACCGAGTATCACTACTACTACTACCACCTCCAACACAACAACAACAACAACAACAAAACTGTCACTGCTGTCTGTTTTACCACCTGTCTAGGACGGTGTTGACAGGAGGTCGGGGGTTAGAGAAGCCGCATGGCTAGTGTTGTCGCCACGAACTGTTCATGTTAGGATTTTTAATTGTACCCCTGACTGAAAAAACTCTTATCACCTTACTCTGTGTCGAACCCGGGTCTCTCGCATGACAGCCTGATCTTGTAACCAAAACCACTTGGCAAACCACAACAACTACTACTATTCTGTTACTACTACCACTGCTGATGTTAAGAGCAGATTAATCTTGTGGGCAAGGTTACTATGACTTCCCCCATATGGGCAGTGGTGATGTCACTGATGTCCAGTGGCATACATATCGCTAAGAAGATCGTGTCGATGGTGGTGGAAATGGGAGTGTAGCCTGGAGCACCAAGGGCAAGAGTCGTCTGATTAATCACCACAGAACTGGCGCCACCCTCCCTTCTCGTGGAGCTATCGAGCAAAAAATCTGAGAACCTATGGATCTTTCCGGAATGCTGTGACGATAGTTCTCACTAATCAGTAATCTTTCATTCCCATATCGTTTCATTCCCATACAGTCTTTCAATGGCTCTCTTTTTATTCCTACAACTATTAACAGGAACTTGTTCCCCCTCCCTCACTCACATTTTTACATTTCCAAACAGTCTCTTAAAAACTGCTTGAAATAATTTGTTATCTCATACAGCTTTGTGCAGATTTCTGAGGTCAGCAGTCAAAGTTCGGGAACACAGCAATAAAAAATTAATCGGATCGTCGGAAAACAAAATCAAGATTCCTATGAGATTGTCACTGGAAAAATGTAGTTCGTGCTTTGTGCGACATTCTTGTATAAAAACACGCGCGTATTCTAATGCAACGCTGTGTCAAAATTTCAAAGCAGATAGATAGATAGAGATTAGGATAAAGAAGATAGATAGATAGCACAGATTTTCATAGTAGAGAGCAAGATTTCTGAGGTCAACAGTTAAAGTTGGTCCACAAAAGTACAAAATAAACCGAGCCTGGAACACAGCAACGAAAAAAAAAACGATTGTCGGAAAACAAAACAAAGATTCCATTGTGATCGTCGCTGGTGCTATGTCGTTCGTGGTTTGTGCGACATTTAAAACAAAACCGCGCGTATTAGAATGCAACGTTGTGTCAAAATTTAAAAGCAATCGGTAAAGAACATTCGGAGATTGGCTATCCCCACCGCCTACCCAAAAGTATGTCGCAAGAGTCGACTAATTGGGAGCTTTCTTTAAAGTCGGAGGCATCTGCCTGAGATGCAATGAACAAGCAGTCCGCATACAAAAGCCAGAGTGGGACTTCAAATAACAAAAAATTACGTCCTAAGAAGGACGTAAGGAATAAAACCGTCCGTTATACCATTCGTTTTTATACACCCTAACATCATGTGTAAAAAGAGACATATAAAGATTTGTTGACATCAGATATGTATACTGGGGCAACAATCTCCCCTGTTGTCACACAAGCAGATATCTCAGGGTACTAAAGTGAATCGTATCAGAACTATTTTTTGGCCAACACTATGATGTCAGCTCCAAACGTTGACACTTACATCATCTAATGAACGTAAGTTTGTGACACGGCCATCTTTAGATATAGAAGGGCGTGGTTTGTGACAACTTAGATGAAATGCCGTAGAAGAGCTGCAGGAGTTTCAAGAAAAGACAAAATAATGTAAGTTTGTGGGCCATCATTTTAGGGGGGGGGGGGGGGGGGGGGGGGGGGGGGGAACCGAAATGAGACGAATGTTAGGAATATAGCCAGTC
The DNA here is from genome assembly GCA_905116865.2 of Candidula unifasciata. Classification (NCBI taxonomy): domain Eukaryota; kingdom Metazoa; phylum Mollusca; class Gastropoda; order Stylommatophora; family Geomitridae; genus Candidula; species Candidula unifasciata. The sequence goes on from CAJHNH020000389.1 coordinate 212,865, forward strand.
TTACAGGTCATCAAAGAAAAACAAATGAAGTGGTTTGGACACTTAACAAGAATGCCCTGGTACTATATACTATAGCAAGCCACACTAAAACGTTACAACGGGTATAGAGCGAGGAAACAACCTCAGAAAATATGGGATTATGGCATAAAGAACAACCTTACAGAAATAAACATCAGTCTTAATAATGCTTTGACAGAACGCATCGACGAACGTACATTTCCCATCCCCCCCCCTTTCCCCCGACACTTTACTCAGAAGAGAAGAAGAAGATGATGAGTTGTACTGAAAGACTCAAATATCACAGTCCAGCAGTAAACCACAACACAGCACGCAAACCACTTTTTCAAAAAGTATACACAAAAGGAGTGAAGAAAAAAGTATTGTATTAAAGATATTATACGAAATTAACGAAACTGAAGGCGTATCATTCACGTAAAGTAAAAAAATAGAAAGCGGAAGTTTACGAAAAATAAGATAAGAAACGAGAGTCGCACGTCTGAAAAAACATATATATGTATTGTATCTTTGGCAGTGGAATAACAATTGGACATAAATAACCCCTGGAACTTACTTCCATTCTTGTTTTGAAGAAATAACGACAGCAGAAATCTGAGACGATGGTAAGTAAGAATAATACTTAGGTTAACTTCTCACCTGCTCTTTTCTGTTCTGATATAATATATAAATGTGATATATCTTATAGTGACAACTACTGTGTGTTATTAGTGTGTAGTTATTTTCTTTTAAATTCAAAGTGATTTTAATTATTGTCTCTTATTTTTTCTTACTTTCATTTAAAAATTAAAATTCCCATGACACACCTGCATACAAGAAAAATTTCGGTACTACCATTTTAGCTCACCCCAAACAAAGTCATAGTGGAACACAGGAAAATAAAGTTGCACATCTTCACCGATCGGGACAGTGTGGGTCTGTCTGCTTCTTTGATCCCATCACACTGCAGGAGTCCTTTTCAGGGCTTTTTTTTTTGTGTGGCATTCAAAGCCATTTTATGTGTTGCACATAACCTAGTTACAGTTTACTTATTTATAACCAAAAGCGGCTATCTTCCGAATAACAGTCACAAATTATATTATCGAGACAGAAAATATACCCTAACAGGGCCTAAGTCACGTGTCAATTCCGGCGACTTCCACCACCGCCAAGAGTATCCCCCACGCCGTTCACGCGGCGTGTTGGGGTTTAACTAGATGGCTGGGACTCACGAGCAGCAGCTACCGCATTTCCTGCATCTGCCTTCATTTTATTTGCTCGTGAGTCAATCTTGCCATCTAGTCCCCGGAAGTTCGCAATTCGCCGGTGGCGGTATAGTCCCCGGAAGTGTGCAGTTTGACACGTGACTGAGGCCCTGTTAGGGTATATTTTCTGCCTCGATAATTTGGGACCGTTATTCTTAAGATAGCCTCAAAAGCTCCTCCTTCAGGGATGCTGGTTAACTGTTCTTCCCACCAAAGCAAGCCAAGCCCCAAGAAAGTCCAGTATATATATATATTATAGGGATGTTATGTTACTTCCTTCAGTGTTCATATAGTGCGCGAAAAAGTGTGTGGTATATTGTATCTTTTGTGCATGCAAAATTGTATTACAAATTGCACAACTTTCTTTGTGTGAACGACTGTGCAACTTTGCTTGTTGAGAAGAACGCTATGTGCAGTTGTCAGGGGAATGAAAATTGGGATATTTTGGGGGACCCAGAATAGGGCTTTTGGGGGGGGGGGGGGGCTGGCTGACAAGAGCAGTCAGTCTCCTCGCTGGGTAGCCGCAGCACTGTTTCAGAGACGGGTGATACTCAGGTGTGGTTGTTGGTCCTCAGAACCGATAACCGTCAGCCCAGGATTGCCTCAAGGTTCTGTCACCAGTGCTATTCAACATGTACACAATGCTGATAACTGAGCATCAATTGCACGGGAGTGGCAGGACCTTGTCATTTGCCTATGACCTCTTAGTATATCAACATGGAAGAGATCGTCAAGAGATTACCAAGTCAATGCAGAGTGAACTTAATCACATCTCCTCCTGGTGTGCAGATTCTAATGCTCATGGCAACCATTTGAAGGCCTCAGTAACGTGGTTCTCCTTTGACACACATATAGTGAAGGCAGACTCACCAACAGGGGAAAGCAGCGAGGACATTTTGACGAGAACAAATCTGATGACATACCTCAGAGTAAGGTTTGATCGCAGCCTATCCTTCAAAGAACATGTTGACCATGTCATAACAAAAGCATGCAAAGGCCTATCAGCAATGAGGGTTCTGGCCGCCGCTAACACTGAGCAGAGACTGCTTCGGCTTCTGTTCCAGGGACTTGTACTTTCTCCCATCGAATATGCTCTTGCCATCCTCACTGTCAGCCATACTCAAATTGAAAGACTTGGGAAGGTGCAAAATGAAGCAATGAGCATTATCCTGGGGTGCACTGGAGACACCTCTCATGTAGCAATGAGGTACCATCTTGACTTCCCTACCATGAACTACAGAATCAAGATCTGGAGGGCTTGTGCATACCTCACGATAAGCTCAGATCTGAAGCACCCTTTGCATCACATGCTCTTCAAGAAAAAGGGCAATAGGCTTAAAAGGGGCAAATCATGGCTGGGTAGGGCAGAGGATAACATCATGCAGCTTTGCAGCCTTACAGACGTCCATCCAGGTGAGGAATGGATACCAGAGTCTAAAGCGCCCAATCTCACATTCTCCTGTGTTGTGACGTTTGATAGAAGTTGTCAGAGGCAGAATCCAGCTGCTGTCAATGCCGAGGTATGCGAGCTTATCAGTGACAAGTCAGATGAGACAGATGTGGTGATCTTCACAGACAGGTTGGTTATACGAGGACATAAAGAGTGCATGGGCATTTACAGCTCGCTCTTCAGGCAGAACAGTTCAAGAAGCCAGCGGTTCCTTCTCCATGACTACCAGCAGCATGACGATAGAGGTGATGGCGGTGTCACAAGCTTTCATGTGGCTAAAATCACAGGACTATTCTGCGTGTGTGTGCTGAGTGATTCTTTGAGCATAATCTGGCGGGTCGCGGCAGGCTGGTTATGCAGACAGTGGTTTGAGTCATTGCAAGACTCTCCTGTATGTGCAGTTTCCTTCATATTCGTCCCAGGGCATGCGAGCCTTGTTGGTAATGAAAGAGCTGATAAACTGGCAGATGCTGCAATAATGGAAGGTAGCCGGCCCATGAATTACGCAGACATTGTCATTGCCCTTAGAGAGACTGACTGAACTGTTGATTCGCCAGTAGCGACCAACCGACTTTTATAACTTGTTGTGGGGCCAAAATGGAGCAATGTTATTGGCAAGAATGGCTGCAACTATGTTGGAAGCAGCACATTTAGTGCGTCTACACCAGAGGTTATGAAACTGAGTGCCGCAAGCTTTTGCCAGGGGTGCCGCGGCAGTAATCAGCAAAAGTCTTCTAAACATTGTGAAATTATTAAAGAAGGCATGCGGATACTTAAGGGTTACAATTTAAGTTGTCTTCCCTCAGTACTGTTGAAAAGAGATTATTGTTTATTTCACACTAAGACGTTTTTTGTACGGCATAAAATGCCAATCGCAACTTGCTTGAATTGTCCTTGTATTTATCTAAAGCTGCGACCGATCCTCTCCCTGCAGTCGTTAAGGTACAGCTGCGAGCCTAAGCCATCTAAACTGACCTGCCTCAGTTCGCGGAAAGGTAACTCACGACTAGAAGAAAATCCGAGGAAAACTAAGAAAATATGATCATAGCCACCTCACTTGTCTGACTTTGTTTTTTATATATATAAGAAGGATTCTTAGAATCCTATGGATGAAGAAGAGGAAAAACATTGACAATACTTAGTTTGCTTTGCTGTGGCTGATGTGAATACATTTAAAAAACGTAAAAGAATTATTTTAATAATTTTTTGTTGTTTACTCTTTACAGGCTCGGAACAGTGAAAAGGCTATGTAAGTATTATTGTTGTATGAATTTGTTTACTAATCCCCTAGGAAAGTTTCAGGATCTCATTTGGGATGGGAGTTTGCGGGGGTTAATAGCCTTTTATGACATGCTTGTTTGGGGCAGTGGGTCTGTTCTTGTCACTCCCCCCCCCTTCCTAATAGGGCTTCAGAACCCACACTGGGAAAGGTAGATATGATTTCATTCTTCTGTTATCCAGATGAAAAGATATACAAACATTTTATCGTTCTCTAGCACAGCGGTTTTCACCCTGTGGTCTTGATTCCTTTGGGGGCCGAACAAACATTTCACAAACACACATTCACTGAAGTTATGATGTAGCAACGAAAATAATTTTATGGTGGGGGTCACCACAACATGAGGGACTGTGTTAAAGGGTGGCTGCGTTAAGAAGTTTGAGAACCCCTGCTCTAGCTTGTTCTAAAATTACCACATTACTTTGCCAAGAAACCTGTCATCAAAACAGTAATGGGGGAGGGGAGGTGGTGGTAATGAGCTTCCTCTGACAGTAGCCTTTTGTGTTCATTTGATTACTTTGTCCGGCTTTACAGATCATTAAGCTATGTACACCGAAACACTATGGTTTCAAATTTTAATCTGATTTTTGTTTCATGCAATTCACTGTCTTTCTTTATTCCTTTCTTTTTCATTGTTTTCTTGTTTTTTTTTTTTTTCATCTTTCTTTGTTATGCCTTTTAAGTTTGCTTAGCATATGAACATTTTTTTAATATATATATAAAAATTTTTTAATTTATTACCATACTTGTTTAAATGCTGTTTTTTTTTTTTTTAATTAATAAAGGACAACACTGGCGAGGTGGAGAGCATCTCAAGTAGGAGGCATCAAAGAAAAGGTTAGTGAAATATGAGAAAAACAGAAATAGCAGCAGTATTTTCCAATTTAATGATTCTCAATCAGCTAAGCCTGGCATGTGATATCACAACGTCTAGTTTGAGAATGGAGGTGGAGGCGGTCTCTGTTGTCTTATGCTGGATTGAGTATCCGCTGTACACACAATGTCGTAATTGTAGCTGACCTATGTGGCATGTTGAGAAAGGTGGAGACAGGCATGATCCGTGCAGAGTGGCACCCATCATTTCAGAACAGTGCCGAGGCACAAATACATAATTTCAGTTCGAGGAAAATGGCGCTGCAGAGAGTTGTCAAGAGATCTGGGATGTGTCAACACTCAGAGAAAGGCGAGGCAGGTGTACAGTCAGACAATTACTGGTACCATTGTAATTGGAACTCTTTGTGTGCTGCTGAAGATGGGGACATAGCACTTATGGGATTGTGCAGAGTGCTATGATGTCTATTCTTAATTCAACATTCAACCAGCTAAGACCTGTGGACCCTTCTTGTATTTAAAGTCTGTCACATACACCATACCCAAAAAAATGCATGGGTCCCTTAAACTTGTTCTATGGACCCCTGGATGTTTGCTGACCACCAGACGGTAAACACTGAAGAGAATGGTACAACTGGGAGTGACCAGGGGGATCTGAGCAACACTTTACACTCAGAGGAAAGGCAAGATGAACATATAAACAAACTACTACCTGCACCATCAGAATGGGAACTCTTTGCTGGCTGCTGGAGATGAGGATGGAGTGATTATGGGAATGTTTTGAATACTGTGATGTCAGCTTGTAACTCAACACACTCACAGCATGTCTGACACACGATTGCCCACACTTTGATAATTAGAGACAATAAATCTGCCCGTGGAAGTGACTCTATAAAATAAACCGTGAGGCGCAGTTGAAGACCTCAGTCACACATTTCATTTTGTGTCTCATGCTATGATAGATGCATAGCAAACATTGTTTGTGGAAGAAGAATAAAAAGGCTTGTGTATCTTCCGTCTACTCTTGTTACATTATTAATTAATTTACGTCACAACTTTAGTGTATTAATTAATTTATGTTACAACTTCAGAACACACAGACGCCCAAGAAAAAATCAATCGACTCCAGAATTTCTCAGAACAAATTGGACTCCAAATTAACACCGCAAAAACAAAAATTCTAGACCTTACCAACAGTTCAGTTGATATCACGCTGAACAACAACAGCCTTGAAAAAGTCAACAGTTTCACTTATCTAGGGAGCAAGATGTCATCTACAGGAGATACCGCACCAGAAATATCATTTAGAATAGCACTGGCATCTAGTGCCTTCAATAAACTGTCTAACATCTGGAAATCAAAGACACTTAGCAAACACACAAAACTCAAGATCTTCAATTCTTGTGTGATTCCAGTACTAACCTATGGATGCGAGAGTTGGAAATCAACGAAAACTCTAGACACAAAATTAGACAGTTTTGAAAATAAATGCCTTAGAAGAATACTAAATTTCAAATGGTCAGATTTCCGAACCAATACACAAATAAGGCAAGAATCCAGGCAAGAGTATGTGTCTAATTTTATACGAAAACGCCGCTGGAACTATGTCGGCCACGTCCTTAGAATGGATAAATCAAGACTTCCTTACCAAGCCCTCATTTGGACACCACAGGGAAAAAGATCTCGTGGAAGACCAAGGGAAACCCTACGTAGAACTATCATCAGGGAAGGCTCGCTCATGGGCCACTCAAACATCCAAGACCTACAACGGATTGCAACGGACCGCCGTGCATGGAGAGTCACGACCTCTGCCCTATGTGCCGCACTCGACACAAGAGGAAAGACTAACTAACTAACTAACTAACAACTTCATTGTTTTGCTTAGAAGCATGCGATTCACAATTTCTAAAATGCATGTTTTTCGTGAATTGTTATCAGGAGCGTAGACCTTACCTTGCAACAGATTGTGATAATCTGCAAGAAGCAGAGAAGTGGCGCAGACAGATCATTGGTGAGATATCCAGAAAGGTTGCACAGATTCAAAACGGTAAGCTTATTGCTGTTATTTTTAATGTTTGAAATAGGGATGTAAAAAAATGTTGTCGTCATGGAACATTACCCATCATAAAACTAACTGAGAAATAAAGTCTGAAAGGGTTCAGTCACTGGGTGAGAATGATACCAGCAACAGGAACCTGCAAAATGAAAATGAAAGTAAAGAGGCAAAGGGATACCTAGAAGAAGATCAATTGAGGGGGGGGGGGGGGGGGGAGGGATTTGACTTTTGCTATCCTAACAACCATGTCATAAAAGGTGACAATTTAAGGGTATGCTGAAACCAGATCTATTGGGTTGACATATCGCAGCCTTACTGTAAACCACAACGCATCCTAACAAGATGACTTATTAGAGGTAGCCAGATCTGTTGGGCTGAAATATCGCAGCTTTGCTGTAAACCATAACATATCCTAACAAGTGTATCCTAAAAGATGACAAAAAAAGGGTATACTGAAACCAGATCTATTTGGCTGACATATCGCAGCCTTGCTATCAACCATAACACAACATGTTAATCACCATTTTGGGGACGATCGCAGAGAAAAAGAAGAAGATTTGAAGAAGTGAACAATGATTATTTATTTCTTACCTACTTTGAAAGAATAGACTCAACAAACTGGATGTTTAAATACCGTTTTATTTGTCTGTGCTTTATCTGTCTATTGAATATAGACCCTAGCTCACACCAGGTCACTCTATACTTTATCAGCACATTTAGCTCACGACATGTTCTCTTATGATGCTGGGACATTAGAGTCTTTCAAGCAAGCCATGGTTGAGAGAACATTCTGTATAAAAATATACAGTTGGTATATGAAAGATAGTGTTTGGAATATAAGACGACTGTGTGTGCCCAATTAGACCCTTTTAGAATTAATTGTATTCACTCCTCTTCAGCATTCCAAGCCATAGTGGTTCGTTGCTGCAGATATCACCTACCTCCCTTTGTCTCTGTGATCAATTTAAAACCATCCAAGTTCAAGGCTTAGATATCTGTTGCACATCAAAATTAGGTTTTATAAAGTTGGGGGTGTTCTGTCCATAATTCAGCCCCCAATCTCCATGTCCACAGTGTCTCTCTTTGCCTGTTCTGTACCCTTTTGAACCTCACAGCTTGAAAAACCCTGCTGTATTCTATGCTACTGCTGTATTAGCTCTTTAGATAAATGAGCAAGGGGAGCTCATCTTCAGGGGATTTCAGTATTACACTTAAAATGTCCAGTATAACATTATGTCTCATTCATTTTTTAATTTTCTTCTATCATTGAAAATTCAGCAGCTCGCAGAGTTTAGTTTCCAGTTGAGTTAGTTGCACATGTTTTTTTTTTTTTTTTTTAATTGTATTCTTTGGTGCCTTGAGAATGATCAATACAGTGTGTGTATGTAATGTGTCATGTATTGCAGCGGGTCTTGGTGAGTTCAAGCTGCGGGACCTCAATGATGAAATCAACAAGCTGTTGCGGGAGAAGGGACACTGGGAAGATAGAATCAAAGAGCTTGGAGGTCCAGACTATAAGGTAGGAAAATAGTATCTGCCTTATTAACCCTTCTGTCCCAAGAAGCAGAAAAACTGACACTTCCGGTTTGGTCCAATTCTCTGTCACTTTCTGATTTGTCTGTTGTGTATTGTTTGTGAGATACATGGTTAATGCTGTTTGTTGCTTTTGCACCTGCACAAACATTTAGAATGTCAGAAAATGAATGCATTAATTAACAATAGCATTTAAGGGAGTTTTCCTGTGAGCTGAATGAGCCAGAGTGGATGTGTTCCATTTAATGCTTAATATTTAATATGATTACAGCTTTCATATATTTTTTAATATTTCCATTGCAACGACTGTACATCAAGGAATATTGATGGCTAGTTGTAGAAGAGGAGGGCAAAGAAGAACCTGCAATGACAACATCAAGAAACGGACAGCACTAAGTCATCATACACTTAATCATCAAGTGGAAGACAGAGAAAGTTGGCAGGTTTTGTATGCTAGTGCTCCCATCAATACACCTCCACAACCCTAACGGGTCAAGGGTTATTGCATGGTTTGGTATTTATTTCGACGACAACAAAAATTAAGAAAGTAAATAAATACATTTTTTACAAACATTTAATGACTGCGAAATAACAATTATTGTAAACAAAATCTAGAAATTGTCTGGAATTTTAACAATATCACAGTTTTTTTCTTGTTGGCTACAACCTGGTATCAGTGAGATGACAAAACCACGACACTGGGCTACAACCTGGTATCAGTGAAATTGCAAACCACGACACAGGGCTACAACCTGGTATCAGTTAAATGACAAAACCACAACACTGGGCTACAACCTGGTATCAGTGAAATAACAAAACCACAACACTGGGTTACAACCTGGTATCAGTGAGATGACCAAACCACGACACTGGGTTACAACCTGGTATCAGTGAAATAACAAAACCACAACACTGGGCTACAACCTGGTATCGGTGAAATGACCAAACCACGACACTGGGCTACAACCTAGTATTTCTGAAATGACAAAACCACAACACTGGGCTACAACCTGGTATGAGTGAAATGACAAAACCATGACATTGGCTACAACCTGGTATCAGTGAAATGACAAAACCACGTCACTGGGCTACAACCTGGTATCAGTGAGATGACAAAAGAAGAAGAAGAACTTGTGATAAATGAAATAAAGAGTTTAATTGTTTGTTGAAACTGGGGTTTATTCTCATGTTCCAGTATACATAGTAAATTTACTGTTATCTGTAGTATTTGTTTCATATTGATTATACTTACTTTCTGTCGAGTAGTGTATAGAGAGAATACTTTTTTAAACTCTTCTTGCAGAAAACCGGGCCTAAAATGCTGGATAGTGACGGGAAAGAGGTGCCAGGGAATAAAGGTTACAAGTAAGTGTCTGGAAATGTGTGTGTACTGTGTGAAACATTATCTGTTGCTAGTGCAGTTTCTTCTTCTGTATTTACCCTTAAAAAGATGGCTGGCACATTGTATTGTGGTTTACAGCAAGGCTATGATAACTGCACTATCAGCCTAACACACCCGATTTCAGCAAAATCCTAAGGGGGAAAAAGGGGGGGGGGGTGTCAGTGAGTATTCTTTATTTCCTTCCCAAAATTTAAGTGCAGAGAAGTGCACCCCAGCAGGTTTTGTTTAATAAACAGGTAGTCTGATAATCACCAAATGCCCATCACTGTTCCTCGTGAACAAATTGACACAGACTGTGGCCTCAGTGAAGTCACTAGCATACACACACATTAAATGCATAAGGCAGCCGTCAGAAGTGCCACCACCAACAGTCCTGCACTATAAGTCATCAGTGGAAGCAGCAGTTACAAATCAGTAGTTGCGCTCTCAGTTAATTGCATAAGGCACAAACAGTTCTGTGGCAACAGGCCACTTGCCAAGAAAGGTGAAGTAATAAGAGAAATATCTAGACAACAGCCAGTGTCAGCAGTTGTGAGACAACAGCCAGTGTCAGCAGTTGTGAGACAACAGCCAGTGTCAGCAGTTATGAGACAACAACAACAAAAAATGATGTTGATATTGGGCACATCCTGAGGTTAAGCAAGCAGAGAATCACCAGCAGGCACTTAGATGGGAAACAAATGGATTGACGAGAAATGAAGACATCTAAGAGACAGACTGAAGATGGACTGTGATTGTTGGCACCTTCCTGTCTTTCCAGACAATAGGGTTATATTGTGCTGTGATGGCGCATGTGAATTATAGCCCAGAGTGATGGCGAGTGTGACCTGCATTAACCCTTTGGAGACAGAGCCTTTTTGGAGTTTCAGTGCCAAAAAGACGAAGCCTTCAGGGGGGGATTCTCATAGTTTATATACACAAAAATTATAAAAAATACATTTAATTAACATATACAAAAATATATATATTCGTGGTAGGAAATTGAATGAGCTAACAGAATATTTATGAATCAAACTGAAGCATTTATTTAAATTAACTGCTTTGATTTGCATAATTTATGCAAGCTTTTTTTCTTCTTCAAAACTTGGGAACAAACATGACTAACCTAAAATATTTGGGTAAATTTTTTGATGGGTGAAGCTTAAATAAGTCCTACCATTTGTGTTTTGGGAAGTAAGGCCCTTGGAGGCCCTTCAGACATATGGTTCTGCTCATTTTCCTGCCTCCGGCTATGTTTCAATTGCTATGACACAACAGTACTTTTTGCCATTGTTGGCCACAGGAAGCCCAAGAAAAAAAAATTGATGTAAAATTACCGAACACATGTGCAAGAAATGCGAGATGCAATCTGATTAGCTGGTACAAAAACCTGTCAGCCAATCTCAAGGCTTGTATTACATAGGGCCGACTGATCAGCCCAGTTGTCCTTTTGGGTACTTTGAGTCAGGCCGATATTTCGGCTTCATTGTCTCCAAAGGGTCAAGAAAAGTCTTCCACAGTTATAGCCTGGGATTTAAGGGCTGCTGTTGCCATCATTTGTGTTGAGTGTATTTCTCCTCAGATACTCAGCTCTGAATCTTTCTGCAGTCATTTCTTCCATCATTCTCATTCCCTTCACGCAGCACAGTCCATCGAACTTTGATGAATGAGTCCAAGGCATGCAATCCATGATATTCAAACAGCTAAACCCATGAAGGTTCCGGGGTCCTGGGTCTTGGAAGAAAGAGAATAGACTAACTGCTCCCCAACAGGCCTGTTGTAAAAGTAAACTAATTATGGGTGTTTTCTTCAAAATTGGGAAATATCCACCTGAGATGCAATGAACCAACAGTCTGCATACAAATATGCCAGATTTGTAAAACGGATATGCACACAAAACTAAGGCTATATAAGAAAGTCTGAAGTCCAGAAGTGGGTGAACAATCGTAACTTTTTGCTGAAGTTTACAGCCAGTGAATGCTATGAAAAAGAAGAAGAGGATTGTGTAATCAGTGCAGTAAAACCCACAGTTGCTTCAGCATTTTAGATAGACATCGTTATTTTATTACCCTCATATTGCCTGTGTTATTCATATCATCATATGCATATTGACTCTGAACATGAGGGAGAGGGGGGGGGCTATGTGGTCTTGAAGCATGGTGTCCGCCTTGAGTGCTGGAGGTTCCGGGTTCAGTCCCCGGTAAGGGCTGGGATTTTTTCACATGGACTTCTAGTGATTCCTCCTGGTCTCTGAGTAGTGAGATCGGATGCCCATGTGCATTGTTGCGTAAGTATGAAATCTCTTGACAGTTGGAAATCAAAAAGAGTAGCCTAACGCGCTGCCCAGGCAAAATTTGGAGTTTAAAATCTAACCAAAGTATTTCAGGATCCTCGCTGGTGCTACAGAGCCTGTGCACTGTGCTGAGCATTTTTCGGACTCAGGCTTGAGTTAGAAAAAAGAATTGGGCATTTTTGGGTCACTACGTGTGTTATGATGTTGATCCGTTGTTCAAACCTGAAACTCTAAACATTTACTGCAGGAACTGTTCAGGATATATGTGTGAACCTTTTTTCATGAATCTTTGTTTACAGGTATTTTGGAGCAGCCAAGGATTTACCTGGAGTAAGAGAGTTGTTTGAACAAGAGCGTGAGTTGGTCATTATTGCATAGTTTCTTAGTGTTTATTTTCGGACCCCCCAGAAGATCTTGCAGGTTTAGAGCACCAGAACAGATCAGCCACACAGTAGGATCAGTGAAAGACAAATTGCGAAGACCTCAGGCAATCTCATGAAGAATCTCAGTGCAGTGCACGAACTCCGTCTCTGGGTAGTAAGACTAGACGCTCGTGTGTATTGTTTCGCACGTAAAACATTCAGTGGCAGTTAGAAATTGAAAAAGAGTAGCCTAACAGAGCAGCCACGCAAAATTTGGAATTAAAAATCTACCCAAAATATTTAAGGATCCTCGCCAGTGCAACAGAGTTTGTGCACTGCGCTGAGATTCTTCAGACTCGTGCTTGAGTTGGAAGTAAAATGGAGCACTTGTGGGTTACTACTCTTGTGCCCTGATGTTGATCCGTTGAATAAACCAATAATGGGATTTGAAACCTGCGACCGCTAAGCAGACACGCAAGCCTACACGCAACCTACACTTAAGCCTACACGCAAGCCTACATGCAAGCCTGCTATCTGTTGCATCATCTTGGCCCCCATGTCACTACAAAGATGGATTTTGCATATTTACAGGCATTATTTTTGATGCTCACATGAGGATCGGAAGGTCGTGGGTTCGCTCCCCGACTTTTAAAAACAATGACTTGACTCCCATGTGGACCCAGCATTGAGTGGGTACCGGGTGCCGTCCCAGGAAGTGAAGGCGGCTGGCATGATGCTGACTACATCACTCATCTTGTACCAATTGGTCTATTAAATATAGGTCTAGCCCTATATGCCCTATACATCTAAAGGCGTAGAAAAGGGACTTTTACTTTTAGTCATTATTTTGCACGGCAGTTTTTTTTAAATGAAAGAAAGTAATCAGTTAACTACAAAACAGAGCAAATAAATAAATGCTTTTCTTTCCCCACAACCCCCTCCCCCGATATCTCCCAAAAAAAACAGAATTTACATGTTTTTGTTTTGGGGGTCGGAGGTTTCTCACCAATTCTACAGACTCGGCGTTTGCAGCTAGTAACAGAGCTGTTATTTAGGCATGTTGGTCACTGTCCACAGATGACATGTCATCAAAACCGGCTTTTGATCAAGGGTGACAGGGTTAATAGTTGCAAGTCATCCTAGTCACACTCACCATTAACATGCCTCCCCAGGGCACACAGTGTAAAAAACTTATCGTCTGGAAAGACAGGACTGTACCAGCAAAAAAATATTGAATGAATTACCACTGGTTCTTGTTACTTCCAGCGCCTCCACCTCCCCGCAAGACCAGAGCCGAGCTCATGAAGGACATCGATGCTGATTACTATGGTTACAGGGATGAGGATGACGGGATCATTGTTCCTTTGGAGCTAGAGGCAGAAAAGAAAGGTGCTTGCATGTTTGTAGCTGGCTTTTGTATTTGAGTTATTGGTGGGGTTAAATCCTCAGGGCACTCCGAACACAGAGCAGCTGCCATGCTGGACACTCACCTGCAGATTCAAAGGTTGTCGGTTCAAATCCACATGGAGCCAGATTTTATTTTCACACATGTCTTTGGCTTCCAGATTCACCCAGCCTTAAATGGATGTCAGATAAAGTCCTGGGAAGTAAAGTCAGTCAGAGTGACGTTGACCGCATCACCCACCAAGCGCCAATTGGTCTTTAAAAATATGAGTCTAGCCACAAATAGCTGATGTGCCACTGGTGTGTCAAACGACATTTTTTTAAAAACTGGACACATTCATAAATAACCAATCCCTTATCTTGTACCATAGCGCCCTGCACCTAATAGTACCAATCCTGTGCTGGTTAACAATTCCTGTGTCTGATGTGAAGCCTGGCTTACTAATCTCTATTCCCTGATTTCTTGATTTTTAGCATCTTGTCCTTACCTGAGGTGGGCTGATTTAGTAAAGAGTGGGCAGATCTGGGCACATCCAAACCCATGCATACTGTCTACAGGTTACTTCATAACCATTTTGAGGTGCCTCAAATATAACCACACTATACAGTTGCACAGGGTTTCCAGGATTTGTAGCCATTTCTTCTTTGCACAAACCGGCTGTAAACTCTGGTGAAAAGTTCTGGTTGTTTAACCACTTCTGTACAGGGTTTGTAGTGGACCGGGAAACTCTCTTCCTTTCCTTGCTCTGTTCTCTCTTGCTCTTTCTCCTGTCTCCTGTCTTCTTCGTCCCCTCTCCATCCTGTCTTTTCATTTTCTCTAGATTTCCTTACCCTCTCCCCTCTCTCAATCTCCCCCCCCCCCCCCCCCCCCCATTTTTTTCCCTGGTTCATCTACATATGTTTTTTGCCCCATAGCTGTCTTTTTCTAGTGGTTGTGTCCACTACACTTGAAATTGTGGGGGGGGGGGGGGTTTCAGTACGAGGCTGTTTTTTTTTTTCTTTGATGTATCTTGTCTCCCTTCCTGCCCCTCTCTCTTAATCTGTGTTTGTCACTGCCTTCCTTACCCACCTCTCTCTCTCTCTCTCTCTCTTGCTTTATGTCTGTTTGCCTCCCTTTATCACTTCCTCTTTGTATACCCCCCTCCCATTCTCCTGCTCTGCCTTTTTTCTCTTTCTTTGGTTCTCTCCCTCTGTCTGCTTGCCTCTCTATGCTGTCCCTTTGTCTCTCTCTCCTTTATGTCTACAATTCTCTATGCTTGCATCTGCTTCTCTCCCTGTCCATTCTCTCTCCCTCTCTCCCTTCCTTCAACTATCTTTGTCATATTTTCCTCCTTCCATATCTCTGTTTCGTTCCCTTCTTCCTTCTCTCTTCATCTGCCCATCTCTGTATCTGCATTCCCTCTTTCTGTTTTTGTCTCCCTCTCTGTCTTTCGCTGTCTCTTCCCCACTCTCCCTCATCATGTCTCCATCCCTCCCTCTCGTTTTTTCCTCCTTCCCCAGACTTCTTTTCCTTCTTTCCTCTACCTTCATCTGTCCATCTTTACACTGTCTCTCCCAGCCTTCCTCAGCATGTGTCTTCCTCCCTCTCTGCATGACTCTCTTTCTCTCTCCCTAACCCCTTCAGGTACCAAATCCAGAACAGACAGGACTTCAGTTTGTTGCCCTCTACCACCAAGTCCTAAAAAAAATTTTCAAACACTTTATCAAGCGCAGGGACCGACCAAAATGAAGATGGGCACAGGATATAAGTGACCCTTGAGTATAAAAAGTACATGAGACTGGAGAGCTGGTGAGGGACCGATTTTTATTTCAGGACAAAGGAAATGCTACATGATGATGATGATATATGTGCTGGTATACCAATATATGTGGCACGAATGAAGTACATTGTACACCCCTGAACAAGGCAAAAATCTTGTTTCAGTATTACACCGAGACAACCTTGAAAAAAACTAAGGAGACATTGAAAAGGACCTTGAAAAGCCTTGAAATTGATTGGTAAATTTGGCTATGAACCCTGTCTGTAGTTGTGTTTTTTTGGCCACAAGGTTTGCCTTAGTATGTCATATTCAGTCTGGCAAGGAGGGACGCATGAGAGGAAGAGAACGACTTGTGTATAATCTGTGTGCTACGGGAACAGGTGTCATTTACACCTTAAGAAATTTTGTGCAGGAGAAGGAGCATCTAAGGGTATGCCCAGTGTGCTGGGATGTCGATTCTTAAATCAGTAATCACCAATCATTCAGGTCTTGGAGTATGTATTCTGCTGTTGGGAGGTGATGTATCACATTTGCACTTACTGTTAGACCAGTTTTGAATTACATATGCGTGCTTAATCAGTTGTGGGCTGTTTTGAGTGAGGCACAGGATATTGACTTGTTTTGATCAGTACACAACAAGGTAGTCAGTCCTCTTAGTGCCAGGGCTGGTGGTTTTCTCATTGATTTAACAATCCAATGGAAATTAAACATTTGGAGTCTTCTTCTTTTCTTGCACCTTGTACCTCATCGAAGTGTCGGGGGGAGATGTAATGTTCGTTGATAGGCTCTGTCAAGAGCACTATTAAGACTGATGTTCATTTCTGTAAGGCTGTTCTTAATGCCATAACTCCATATTTTCTGAGGCCTTCCACTCGCTCTATACCCGTTCTAACGTTTTAGTGTGGCTCGCTGTGTCAGATAGTACCAGGGCATTCTTGTTAGGTGTCCAAACCACTTTATTTGTTGATCTTCGATGACCTGTAAGACTGGCTTTATTCCTAGCATTGGTCTGATTCTGTGATTTCGTATTCTGTCTTTCTTTGAAACTCCTGCAGCTCTTCTGAGGCATTTCATCTCTGTTGTCACAATTTTATGTTCTTTGGAGGATGTAAGTGTCCACGTTTGGCACTGATAGCATAGTGTTGGCCAAAAAAATAGTTCTGATAAGATTCACTTTAGTGAACTCATTTAGAGTCACCTACTGGAAATAGAAGAACAATCACAGAGATGAATGGAGGCAGGTGATTTCCTCAGCAGTGAACCTCATGGCTCAGAATGCGGAAGAAGTAGAGGACTACCTTAATCAGCGCTTGGCACAGTTATATCTGCTGTTGTTGCTCTTGTAGTGGTGATCTGCCATTAACATTTAAACATGTTCTGTACACAGCCATCAAAGCTAAAGTGAGGGACTGGAAAGAAAAACAAAACAAAATAAAAACTGGTGAAATCCCTGAAGAGCAAGTCACAGAGATGGAAACAGAGCCAGTACCTGCAGATGTAAGTTCTGATTGCATTAATGTTACAGTTTATTATATCTGCAGATTTCTGGTTGTGTTACTTTTAGAGTTAATAATATCCACAGAGTAATTTGTAATTGTAAGGATTATAAAAATTAGGAACCATGGAAATGAGGTGTCTGAGAAAGGCAGTAGGAGTGACCAGAAGAGATAAAATCAGGTATGAGGTCATACTAGATAAAGTCGGCACAGAACTGATTCTAAATTACATAGAAAGACAGCAAATCTAATGGTTTGCAGAATTGGAAAGAATGCCTTCTGATGCTATACCATTCAAGGCATATACCAAAAGAGGAGAGGCACGTAGAGCGAGAGATAGACCAAGAACAAGATGGAAGAATAACATAAGAGAAACTCTACAGTACCACGATATGTCTTTGGTCGAAGCAACCAAAAAAAAAAGCATGAAGCATGACCTTGTATCTCCCTCGACATCCGAAGCGGTAAAAGAGAATGTAATAAATGTAAAGGACCCTTTTGGCCCAATGTTTCTAAAGCTTTTTTTTTTAAAAACTTGCGAAGCATTTGTTAGAATCAATCTAATTAGTGGAGCCCCTTAGGTCTACCCTACCCAATGTCTTAAAAGTTAATAATGTTTGTACCCGTGTGAGTTCCGGGGCCCTGTTGTAGGGAAAACAAGAATAAACCCCTGCCTACCCAAAAGCATGTCCTAAGAGTCGACTTATTTGGAGCTTCCTTCGAAGTCGGAGTGCATCTGCCTGAGAGAGACAAGGAACCAGCAGTCTGCGTGCCAATGAGTCAGATCTGTAAAACAGATGCACACGCAACACTCAGGTTCTGGTACAGGACTGCAGTCCAGAAGTGGACGAACAACCAGGCGAAGAAGAAGAATGTTTAGAAGTAATGTTACAGAGCAGAGGAAAAGGGGGTAGGTAGTCAGTGAATATAAAGTAAAGAGATATCTTTTTAATTGCATCATGTCAGTGCAATGAAATATTGCAGTTTTTTAGGATGTACCATAACAGTTGTGTTATTGTCACCAGTACACATGATATTGCCAACACTTGGCCAAATATAGAAGTTCTTCCAAAGTTCAGTAAATCAAACCAATAAGGTCCATAAAGCCCTTAGAGAGATAGGACGTTCTGAGGATTTTGGAAGCAACGTGTCCACATCACTGCTAAGAATACGCGAATTGGGAGTAAAGACAGGCACAGCCAAGCATGAGAAGCACACCGGTCGCACACAAAGTCTTGTTAACCAACATAGGACTGGTACTATTAATCTCACGATGCTGATGAATATGTTAAGAGGGGAATCTGAGCGCCTTTGGATGTGTCTGGAGTGCTGTGAAGACAATCTAACTCATAAGTCAAGATCCATAAAGTATCATATAAATGTTTAACGAGACATCTGCTGTTGAAATTTTTTGCATTTTTCACATTTCAGATTCAGTTGATGATAATTGCAGGTGACTGTCCGGTTCTGCATTTAAGCGGTTTCTGAATTTTGTATTTTTTGTATAAGTATAAACAATGTATAAATATAATATAAACAACATAAAAGTATAATGCAGTGGAAATTATACAGACTATTGATGAACAGTGGGATATGTTGCGTGAGTCAATTCAGCAGACATCAAAAGAGACAATCCCACCAATCCATAGTGCTGCAAAATAGAAATGGATGTTAACCGAAATTCTGCAGTTGATGGATGAAAAAAGGAAGAAAAAGAATGATAAAGAAGAATACTCTAGAATACAAAAAGAAATAGTGAACAAATGCAAAGTGGCTAAAGAGGCCTGGCTGAATCAAATGTGAACAGAGATTGGGGAAAATCACAGGAAAGACTCACATTCCATGTACCAACAGATAACTATGTTAACAGGAAAGATGACACGTAACAGCACTGGATGTTTAAAATCAAAATATGGTGACTTATTAATAGGACATAGTAATATAATTAACAGATAAACAGAGTATATAGGGGAATTGTATGATGATAATAGACCAGACGTAGAACTGCAGACCAACAATGATGGTCCACCAATAATGACTGCAGAAGTTGAGGATGCAATACATCATATGAAGAAAGGAAAAGCACCTGGGCCAGACAACATCTCACTGGAAGAAATCGAAGCACTGGGAAATTTTGGAATTGAAATAATAACTAAACTTTTAAATGATGTTTATAATAGTGGGTATATTCCAAATGACCTTTTAAAATCCATATTTATAGCTCTGCCAAAGAAACCAGGCACTTTAAAATGTGAAGACCATCGCACAATAATTCTTGTGAGTCACATGACTAAGATTTTACTGAGAATAATTATGAGAAGAATAAGAAACAACATTAAACCAGAAATCAGCGATAAACAATGTGGATTTGTAGAAGGAAAAGGTACAAACAATGCCATATACATCCTAAGGAATTGTCAGAAAGAGCTATAGAAGTAAAGACTGATTTGTACTTATGCTTCATAGACTATACAAAAGCATTTGACTGTGTGAAGCATGAAGAAGTAATCAAACTGTTAGAAAAATTAAACATTGATGGGAAAGATCTACGAAAAATAAAGAATATGTATTGGCAGCAAACAACAGCTATAAGAATTAACAACTGTTTAGGTACATTTCAAAGCATAAAGAGGGGCGTACGACAAGGATGTGTACTTTCACCTGATTTGTTTTCAATGTACAGTGAATATATTATGAGATCTTTAATTGATATGCCCGTAATTGTGGTTGGTGGGCACGATATAAACAATTTACGGTATGCTGATGACACAGTCTTGATAGCAACAAGTCAGAAAGAATTACAGGAAATGATATACATTTTGGTGTTAGAAAGTGGAAGAATGGGCCTCAGTTTGAATTATGGGAAGACAGAAGTAATGGTGGTATGAAAGAAACAAATTATTCCTAAATGTGTAATAAAAGTCAATGGTGTTATTTTAGGACAAGTACAGAAATTTAAGTATCAGGGCACATGGATAACATCAGATGGAAGATGCATAACTGAAATAAGAAACAGAATTGAACAGGCAAAAACTGCATATTATAAAATGAAAAATATCTTGTGCAATATATCCTTGTCATTGAGTGTTAGAAAAAAAAATTTTGCTTGCTACATACATCCAGTTTTAACATATGGCTGTGAATCCCGGACAATCGGTGGGCAGACCAAACAATTTTTAGAGGCCTCAGAGATGTGAAGAATGCTTAGAATACCTTGAACAACCAAGAGGTTTGGAAAGAGGCGGGAGCCCGAAGACAACTTATCACAGACATCAAAAGGAGACAATCATCATTTTTCGGCCATGTTATGAGAAGAGGGAAAATAGAACATGTTGTGACCACTGGAAAGATATGTGGAAGGAGGGATAGAGGAAGACAACAAGAGAAGATGCTTGACAGTCTTGTTGCATGGCATGGAGGTGTGTCGGCACACGAACTGTTACATGCTGCAAGAGATCGCAGGTTATGGAGAGGCATGATTGCCCACGCCAGTCGGCAAGGCACTTGATGATGATGATGATGATAGATAATCCCACTTCACATGGATATGCAGTTAAGAAATGCAGGAATAATAATTTTGCTTTCTTCGACATGATTTTAAAATAAGTTTAAAAAAGGGAAAGCCCCACCACAAGGGAAAGAATATGGGGTGCTGCTAAAAAGGGATTTTTTTGCTATAACTTTTTAATGTTACATATTATGATTTAATAAGTATTTAAACTTTTTAATGTATCTAAGACAACCAGTATAAAAATTACTTCAGCTTATAAGATGATATGTCGCCGTGTCGGTGAATATTAGACCAAGTAACAACCGGTCTTCTCCAGCCTGCAGGACCCTGACCTAGTAGGAGATGATGCCACAAACTCCACAACTGTGACCTTCACCACCTGATATACTACAAGAAGCTGTTTGTAAGAGAGATGTAGTTGACGATATGCTCCTTTTCCCTGGTCTCCCAGCTTTAGACAAGTTTCTTCTTAAAAGCAGACACTTTTGCGTTTGCATCACAAACTGTAATTCTACAGCTGGTGGAAGCAGAACCACTATGCATTGTCTTCTTGTCCCTAAATCTACATATATCCTTTACTTCTTCTTCTCAAAGTCTCTGTCACATGGAGTTGGAAGTCATGTCTATCCACAACCTTCTGTCTCATGTACTTTCAATCAACTGATACAGATGATCCTCCATGCCATGATGTCAAACTGTCCCGCATCTTTTCTCTCCGTCTCCCCCTGCCTCTCTTCCCCTCCAACTTTCCTACTCTCATAATAAAGAAGTTTTGTTTTGTAAAACATTTGTCATTTTATGGTAATTGTGCTGGTTAACTGTGATTTTAAAAGTAATTTGTTCACATCTATAAAGAAACTGGTTTATTTTCCTTGCCTAGATGGTCTCTGAAGATGAAGATAGTGATGAAGACTTTGATTCCACGCAAGACGCTGTTGTGAATGATCTCGACAAACAGAGGTTTATTGCTCATGTCCCCGTTCCTTCACAGAAAGAGGTTTGTTTCTGTCGTTTTGAGTGTATTTTTTTTTATTTTTATATAAACTCTGTCGTCATGCAACTCATTAATTGTTTTATTACATAGACCCCAGACAGTACACATTTCTGACTTTTTCTGTCACTGAAAGTTTGTTACATTAACTCATTGTAACAGTACTGTTACAGTAAAAGTCTGTGGTAAAGCACCAGCAAGAAAATCAAAATTAACATTTTTAGAGTATGCATCTTCCCTGTAGCAACAAATGGATGCGAGTCACAGACTATCTCCCAGCACTCAGGAAAGAAAAAAGGGGCTTTTTGAGTTGAAATGCTATAGAAAGATTCTCAGAATATCATGGACAAAGAAGGAAAGAAATACTGACATTTTAAAAGATCTGAACATCAAGGAAGATCGGCTAATAAACAGCAGCTTGTCTTGGAATCTGAAATATTTTGATCATATCAAGCACCATAGCGGTTTAGAAAAAATAATAACAGAAGGCATGGTACCAGGAAGGAGGGTCAGTCGCTGACCAACATGAAGATGGTCACAGGATATAAGTGACTCCTTAAATATGAAAGTACATGAGGTGGGAGAGCTGGCGAGAGACCAAGTTTCTTTTAGTCAGACCTTGATGTAGCGACATTCTGCAAAGCACTTGCAACATGATGATGATGAAGAACAGTACTGTTGTATTTGTGACACTTTCCTAAGCTGCTTCAGTGCAGCTCTTTTTGCTTTCCTTGCCTGTCTACTTCTGGAAAGGGGGGAGGGGTTTAAAAAAGTAGTTTTGACAGTCCTATTATGTGCCCTTTGTTTAAGGCATCCAAGAAGGGTGTTGGTCCACTCATACCAGAAGGTCTTACATGCTCTCCCAGCCTTAACCTTACTGGATTCGGAAATCAGGACTGAACATGGCAGGTGATCATTCCCAGGTTTATTTAAGACAGTCCATCTTGGATCAAAAACCGATGACTGGGATACAGATGTCAAACCAGTAGCTGTATCTGCATCGCTGTCTTGTCCTTTATGCCTAAGTTGTATAAGATGCACTCCTTTTGTTACATAGTGTTATTATTTTACCTTCCTTGGTCTCCAGCAGTGGCTACTTTAAACTAGAACTCCTTAAAGCTCAGGTGATCAGGTAATCGCAGTTCCTAGTCCTGGAGTGGATAAAGAACCAGAACTTTCCTCCAGAGTTAACAGCAGGAGGAAATTGCTCGGCAAGCACATGATGCATTAGTCCACATCAGGGTTATACAACTGGTGGCCCGCGGGCTAAAACTGGCCTAACAAGTGGCCCGCAGATCATCTGCCAGTTGTATTGCATTACCACTCTTACTTTGTTGGGACTGAGCATCTGGCCCGTGACCATCCCCATTTCCTAAATTTTGGCCCGAGTAAACTTAGTTGAATAGCCCTGGTCTACATGATATGTACCATTGTTATTATGCAGGTGCTATAAACACTGACTTACCTGTGCTGATCTGTAGCACTAATACAAAGACTGATTCAAGGTCCGGGGGAGAGTGTAAAGGTTCTAGAATATATTCAACATTGAACGGGAGACAGAAGTTGACTGCTTATCAGGTTGCAACTGGAACTATTTGAATGACAGTTCTTGTTGGTTACTGAAGAAGGGGATGGAGCACATCTGGGAATGTCCTGAGTGCAATGATGCAATTCTTTATTCATTCATTCATTCATTTATTCTGTAGCACAGTGACTTGCACTGACATACCAGCACTGGTCCGGTGGTTTGTGCACTGACCTGCCAGTGCTAATCTATAGCACAGTGGTTTATGCACTGACTCAACAATGTTGCTTCATAGAGCAATAGTTTGAGCACTTGGCTTAACAGTGCTGCTCCATAGAGCAATAGTTGAACACTGACATAACTCTTTCAGGCCCATGAATTTTGACAGACTTGGCCCACATTAATTTCCCTTTACAAAAATGGCAGAGGGGTGGGTGTACAAGAAAGGCTGTAGAGATTGTAATATACTTCTTATCCCTAAAACAGTATATATTTTTTAAAAGAGAAATGAGTGTACATTCTGAATCTGATAATAAGTGTTTGTTTGATTTTGTTATAGTTAGTGGAAAAGAAGAATTCAGCAGGTGTTAATTTCACAAGGACAACATTTCACAAAAAAATTCTTCACTTACCATGGTTTTGCAGCCACAAGAATAGTAAATATCCAAATTTGAGAACAAAACTTCAAAGTTTGTTCAATTTTCTAACATATTCTTAGGTTATGATAACTTTCTGTGTTAGTTTATCACTCAGGGGCTCTTAGTTCCCACCGAGTGCTAAGCAAAATTTCAGAGAAAAAATGAGCCATAACACACACACCATTTACTATTCACTTTGTACAGTTATTTACAGACTGTAGCTGCGATGATTTCAATGTAGCTTAGCCATAGTATAGTACTGACTCTTTGTTTAGAGCACTTTCCTTCTCTTACACTATAAATATGGTACTATGGGGCATTGTCTGTGTAACAAACTCGTCAGAATCGCTAGATTCCGAACAGCTGATCACTCAGCTTCACTGGTGTAAATTCACTGTCCGAATCACTTTCCGAAAAATCTAAATTTTTATTATCATTATCACAATTAAAAACATCTGACTGAAACAATTTCAGAGCTTCGGCCGCAAAAAGACTCATTTTGCGACCTGTTCTTGTGGTTAGAACATTGGTAATCAGTGCACTCAAAAACGAACTTAGGAAATGAACTGTCAAAAAAATTTTTATGATTTTTTCCTCTCAAATTATCCACGTGTGGTTTAGTCCAAGAAATGAAACTAAAAGGATTTCGGCAGAGTGACTTTCCCTGAATAGGTTATTTGTACCTCCAAACATTAGAAACTAGTACGAACGTGCGTGCGAAGCAAAATGTAAGAGACACGCAAGTGACAATAACACCATTGTTTGGGCAGAACGGAACTTCTCAAACTACGTTCACACCGTTGTTTGGGCCTTGAAGAGTTAACAATGCTGTTCCATAGAGCAATAGTTGAGCACTGACTTAACGATGCTGCTCCATAGAGCAATAGTTGAGCACTGACTTAACGATGCTGCTCCATAGAGCAATAGTTTGAGCACTGACTTAACAATGCTGCTCCATTGATCAGTAGTTTATGCTGATCAGTGTTGATCCATTGAACAATAGTTTGTGCACTAGCTGATCAGTGTTGATCCATTGAACAATAGTTTTGCCCCCATATGGGGGTTTTGGGGCACCATTTCAAAGGGGGGAGAGGGAAGGAGGGGGAACCACTGGCTCCTAAAAGCATATAAAAAAGGCAGCTTCCTTTAGAGTCACAGTGTATTGGCCTGAGAGTAGAGGAACTAACAGTCTGCATACAAATAAGCCAGATATTTAAAATATATAACTGCAAAATTCCTGGAACAAGACCGAAATTCAGAAGTGGACAAATAACCAGAACTTCCATCCATAATTTACAACCAGTGAGCACTAAGAAGAAAGAGAACAGTTTAGGTGCTGACTTGTCAGTGCTGATTGATAGTAGGACAGTTTGGGCACTTTAAAAAAACCACTATAAATGCTGATCCGTACATAGCACACCAACTTTTCTGCTGACTTACCAGCACTAATTCATACACAGTGACTTGTTCACCCATTTACCATTTTTTCAAATATGTCCCAGTCTTAGTCAAGGTTTCAGCTTCACTGCATTCAGGTTTATCCATACTTACTCCGTTCCTGTGATGGAGCAAATCAGATGAAATGTTCGTCACTGTTCCATTAGAGAAACTGGTGAACAAACGATTATGTGCTGTATTAATATCCTACCTTATACGATGTCATAGGACAGTCCAACATTTTGGAGGGTGGTAAGACTGGGTTTCCCGGCTTTCTGATGCTTTTAACGACCCCAAAACATCTAGAACTGGCTCTAACCCCAACCCACCTACGTCCCACAATTGCATACAGCCTAGGTTCCACGACTGCATACAGCCTAGGTTCCATGACTGCAAACAGCCTAGGTTCCACGACTACATACAGCCTAGGTTCCATGACTGCATACAGTCTAGGTTCCATGACTGCATACAGCCTATATTCCACGACTACATACAGCCTAGGTTCCATGACAACATACAGCCTAGGTTCCATGACTGCATACAGTCTAGGTTCCACAACTACATACAGCCTAGGTTCCATGACTACATACAGCCTAGGTTCCACGACTACATACAGTCTAGGTTCCACAACTACATGCAGCCTAGGTTCCATGACTACATACAGCCTAGGTTCCACAACTACATACAGTCTAGGTTCCATGACTACATACAGCCTAGGTTCCACGACTACATACAGCCTAGGTTCCACGACTACATACGGCCTAGGTTCCACGACTACATGCAGCCTAGGTTCCACGACAACATACAGCCTAGGTTCCACAACTACATGCAGCCTAGGTTCCACGACTACATACAGCCTAGGTCCCACAACTACATACAGCCTAGGTACCACAACTACATACAGCCTAGGTACCACGACTACATACAGCCTAGGTCCCACAACTACATACAGCCTAGGTACCACGACTACATACAGCCTAGGTTCCACGACTACATACAGCCTAGGTACCACGACTACATACAGCCTAGGTACCACGACTACATACAGCCTAGGTACCACAACTACATGCAGCCTAGGTTCCATGACTACATGCAGCCTAGGTTCCACAACTACATACAGCCTAGGTACCACGACTACATACAGCCTAGGTTTCGCAACTACATACAGCCTAGGTTCCACGACTACATACAGCCTAGGTTCCACAACTACATACAGCTTAGGTACCACGACTACATGCAGCCTAGGTTCCACAACTACATACAGCCTAGGTACCACGACTACATACAGCCTAGGTACCACGACTACATGCAGCCTAGGTACCACGACTACATACAGCCTAGGTACCACAACTACATGCAGCCTAGGTTCCACGACTACATATAGCCTAGGTACTACGACTACATACAGCCTAGGTTCCACAACTACATGCAGCCTAGGTTCCACGACTACATACAGCCTAGGTTCCACAACCACATACAGCCTAGGTTCCACGACTACATACAGCCTAGGTACCACGACTACATACAGCCTAGGTTCCACGACTACATACAGCCTAGGTTCCACAACTACATGCAGCCTAGGTTCCACGACTACATACAGCCTAGGTTCCACGACTACATACAGCCTAGGTTCCACGACTACATACAGCCTAGGTTCCACGACTACATACAGCCTAGGTTCCATGACTACATGCAGCCTAGGTTCCATGACTACATACAGCCTAGGTTCCATGACTACATACAGCCTAGGTTCCACGACTAGACTACATACAGCCTAGGTTCCACGACTACATGCAGCCTAGGTCCCACGACTACATACAGCCAAGGTCCCACGACTACATACAGCCTAGGTTCCACAACTACATACAGCCTAGGTCCCACGACTACATACAGCCTAGGTTCCACAACTACATACAGCCTAGGTTCCACTACTGCTTATCATCCCCTTAAATATTTGACTGTCCCATGACCTGTGGATTTCCCCATGTTTGGGGTAGGATATTAATAAAGCACCAACAATTAATCCCAGAACAGTCTAGAATAAGAACTTTTTAAAATACGAGATGCAACCGCCTGTTTCTTATTCTGCATTGCCGTGTAAATACTTTAACATGCACTTGTTTACTTTCAGATTGAGGAGGCATTGCTTCACAGGAAAAAGATGGAACTGTTACAAAGATATGCCTCGGACAGTTTGCAAGAAGAAGAAATGGAAGCCAAAGAAATGTTAGGTGTCTGATACTGAAAGTTGTGTGTGTTGAATGGCCAAACAAATGTTCTGTGTCTGATACTGAAAGTTGTGTGTGTTGAATGGCTAAACAAATGTTCTGTGTCTAATACTGAAAGTTGTGTGTGTTGAATGGCCAAACAAATGTTCTGTGTCTGATACTGAAAGTTGTGTATGTTGAGTGGTTATCAAAGAAATGTTAGGTGTTGGATACTGAAAGTTGTGTGTGTTGAGTGGTTATTAAAGAAATGTTAGGTGTCTGATACTGAAAGTTGTGTGTGTTGAGTGGTTGTCAAAGAAATACCATGTGTCTGATACAGAAAGTTGAATGGCCAAACAAATGTTGTGTGTCACTGAAAGTTGTGTGTGTTGAGTAGCTAAACAAATGTTGTGTGTCTGATACTGAAAGTTGTGTGTGTTGAGTGGCTAAACAGTTGCCATGTGTCTAATACTGAAAGTTGTGTGTATTGAATGGCCAAACAATTGCTGTGTGTCCAATACTGAAAGTTATGTTTGAGTGATCAGACAAATGCAATGTGTCTAATACAGAAATGTATGTGTTGAGTGGCCAAACAAATGCTCAGTGTCTGATACTGAAACTTATTTGTGCTAAATGGCCAAACAAATGCTTAGTGTCTGATACTGAAACTTATTTGTGCTAAATGGCCAAACAAATGCTTAGTGTCTGATACTGAAAGCTATTTGTGCTAAATGGCCAAACAAATGCTTAGTGTCTGATACTGAAAGCTATTTGTGCTAAATGGCCAAACAAATGCTTAGTGTCTGATACTGAAACTTATTTGTGCTAAATGGCCAAACAAATGCTTAGTGTCTGATACTGAAACTTATTTGTGCTAAATGGCCAAACAAATGCTTAGTGTCTGATACTGAAAGCTATTTGTGCTAAATGGCCAAACAAATGCTTAGTGTCTGATACTGAAAGCTATTTGTGCTAAATGGCCAAACAAATGCTTAGTGTCTGATACTGAAAGCTATTTGTGCTAAATGGCCAAACAAATGCTCAGTGTCTGATACTGAAAGCTATTTGTGCTAAATGGCCAAACAAATGCTCAGTGTCTGATACTGAAAGCTATTTGTGCTAAATGGCCAAACAAATGCTTAGTGTCTGATACTGAAAGCTATTTGTGCTAAATGGCCAAACAAATGCTCAGTGTGGGATACTGAAAGCTATTGCTTGTGCTGATAATGGCCAAATGGCCAAAAATGCTTAGTGTCTGATACTGAAAGCTATTTGTGCTAAATGGCCAAACAAATGCTCAGTGTGGGATACTGAAAGCTATTTGTGCTAAATGGCCAAACAAATGCTCAGTGTGGGATACTGAAAGCTATTTGTGCTAAATGGCCAAACAAATGCTTAGTGTCTGATACTGAAAGCTATTTGTGCTAAATGGCCAAACAAATGCTTAGTGTCTGATACTGAAAGCTATTTGTGCTAAATGGCCAAACAAATGCTCAGTGTGGGATACTGAAAGCTATTTGTGCTAAATGGCCAAACAAATGCTTAGTGTCTGATACTGAAAGCTATTTGTGCTAAATGGCCAAACAAATGCTCAGTGTGGGATACTGAAAGCTATTTGTGCTAAATGGCCAAACAAATGCTCAGTGTGGGATACTGAAAGCTATTTGTGCTAAATGGCCAAACAAATGCTTAGTGTCTGATACTGAAAGCTATTTGTGCTAAATGGCCAAACAAATGCTCAGTGTGGGATACTGAAAGCTATTTGTGCTAAATGGCCAAACAAATGCTCAGTGTGGGATACTGAAAGCTATTTGTGCTAAATGGCCAAACAAATGCTTAGTGTCTGATACTGAAAGCTATTTGTGCTAAATGGCCAAACAAATGCTCAGTGTGGGATACTGAAAGCTATTTGCGTTGAAGGTACATGCTAATTTGTTACAAAGCAGACGGCAGTTTAGAAATAAGTTACGAATGACCACAAAAGTGTATAGTATTTCATGTTTTTGAATGCTTCAGAATGTGTGTCTGTATAATCTTTTGTAAGCTGGTATGCCTTTTTCTGGTTTAATTCTGTACTGTTCGTGTGAATTGTCTAGTGTTATCCGATACGAATATTATTGTTTATGGAACTTGTTTTTATAAAAGATTCAGATACTCATGTCACCAGAAATTGTATGTGGTGCTGTTTTTGTTATAAGTTAATTCTACGGTAAATGGTTGTTGGAAAGTTATTTGGCATCTAAACAACTGGATATTAAAATTTGTAGGGTATGATTAGTTAGTCCTTAAGAAAGAGAATAGGGGCTTTTGAGCTGAAATGCTATAGAAAGATTCTCAGAATATCTTGGACAAAGAAGATGAGAAATATTGACATCTTGAAAGATCTCAACATTGAGGAAGATTGGCAAACAGCATCCGGTCTCGGAAGCTAAAATATTTTGGTCATATCAAGCGCCACGACGGATTGGAAAAAATAATAGCAGAAGGCATGGTAACAGGGAGGAGGGGCAGGGTCGACCAACACAAAGATGTGCACAGGATATAAATGACTCCTTGAGTATGAAAGTACATGAGGTGGAAGAATTGGCGAGAGACCGCGTCTTTTTCAGGCAGACTGTGATGAGAGCGACGTTCTGCAAAGAACATGCTACATGATGATGATGAGGGGATGATTAATAAAGATATGTTTTTTTAAAATAGTGAGATTGGTCTATGCCAGATAGAACCTTCAGTATTTATTGAGAAAAAGTCATCGCTGGATAGGACTATATATGTGACAGTATTCAGTGAAATAGTGAGATTAATCAGTCCCAGATAATCTCTTTCAGACTAGAAAGTATATTGTGGTAGTATGTAAAGATAACCTTGATACCTTGACTGACTTCTCTGGTGTAGCGGCTAGACGCTTACCTAGTGATCGGAAGGTCGTGGGTTCAAGTCCGGCAGAGCTGGACTTTTTCAGAAATAATCTCACTGATAATTCTCACTTGGGCGAGAATTATCATGAATTATTTGTTGAACTTAACCAGCACCAGCTGGCCAGTCCCTGCACTCATGACCTAAAGTGATTAGAACCCTAGTATTACTCTGCTGTCGTGCATGGACTGTGTTTTTCTGACACAGGTAACCAATTTAAAAATTACAGGCATCCATGAGTTAATGTTTACATTTTGTGTTGGGTGTAATGAGGAAAGATCGACTTAGGAATGATGATATCAGTACAGAACCAATACTGAACTTTATAGGTAGACAACAAATCAAATGGTTTGGCCATGTAACAAGATTGGCATCACACAGAGCAGTGTTATTCAGATACAACGCTAATAGTGCTAGAGGACCGCAGAAGTTTCAGAGACACTGAAAGGTACTAAATACGAAGCAAACAGGATGGCCTATTCCAGGGGTAGAAAAAAGAAGAGTTACCCGCCATCTGGTCATCATAGCTTCTTCTTCTTCACATTCACCAGTTCTAAACTCTGGCGGAAAGTTCTGGTTGTTCATCCACTTCTGGACTGCAGTCCTCTTCCAGAACCTGAGGGTTGCGTATGCATCCATTTTACAGATCTGACTCATTTGTATGCAGACTGCAGTTCCTTGCCTCTCAGGCAGATGCACTCCGACTTTGAAGGAAGCTCCCAATTAGTCGACTCTTACGACTTGCTTTTGTGTAGGCAGTGGGTCTATTCTTGTTTCCCCTATAACAGGGGGCCGGAACCCATAGGGGGAGTCATCTTGGCATTTTGTATTATTGCACTGACATTATATACATAGTCTGTGAATTCTGCTGTATCAGTCTGAATCAACTGGCGGAATATAATGTTATAATCCACATGACCGAAATGCTTTTGTCCTTTTACAAAAGAAATATGCATGTGTTATTGTTAAATGTTTTATTCTGAGTTAAGAATTGACACTCAATGAAGTGCTCCCTCCCCATCTTCAGCAGCCAGCAAAGTTCTGTTGCTGCTGGTGGCAGTAACAGTTTGATTATACGTCTGTCAGGCCTTTTCTCTGAGTGTAGAGTGTCAGGACATATCCTCTGGCGGGGAACCACCTTTGTGTAATGACTAGATGCTTGGCTGTGGATCCGAAGGTCATGGTTTCAAATCTGCATGGTCAGATTGATTATTTTTTCGTTCAAAGACAGCCTTGGCAACCAGGTCAACCCAACTTCAATTGGGTGTGCCTAGTTGACCATGTTCTTAGTACACTTGTATCCATGGTGAGGTGCAGACGGCGTCTGGAGGTGACAGGTTCAATTCCCGGCACAGTAACTGTAGCTTTTGATTTTTATGTTGTCTAGTGTGTTCTATCTTTCTACTACTTTCTATGAGTGCCGATCAATACACTTTCTGTTACTTGATTAATTCAAATGGGTACCAGGTAAAGTAATGGGAAGTCAAGATGATGTTAAACACATTACCCATCGAGGGCTGATTGGTCTTTACAGGTGGGAGTCTAGTCTCACATCATCTGTGTCAGAGTTGGTTGAAAGTACACGAAACAGAAGGTTGTGGATAAACATGACTTCCAATGACACATGGCATGGACTTTAGGAAGAAGTCTCATATGCCTGATGTGCCACTGGCATGTAAAAGGACCATTACTTACATTCCCTGGTCACTTTCCGCCGCACAATTCTTTCATCAATGTAATGATCTGTTTGTGTTTCCATATTGTTTACTTGCTCCAAAAGGTTTTTGTCCTGCATCAATTCCCCACCCACTAAGCAGCACCAGCCAATCTGTTTTACTTTGTATAATTGTTATCCCAACCACAAACAAAAATGACACTGGCTGTCAAGGGGTATTCCCGATTTATTTCTCATATTTGATTTATAACAGATTGTCAGACCTGCATGACAAATTTCATGACAGTCAACGTGCATTCACTTACTCATTATACACACAAATGATCCAGTCATTACTGTAGTACTTCTAACCAATAAATTTAATTTGTAACAATACAAAGTCACATTTCTATCATTAAAGTTAATGATCATCTTATTTCTTTGGGATGAACAAACCTACACGTTGTAGACGATATGCATAATTAATGAAAGCAAGAAATAATGGGCTCCAGAGCCCTACTGGTGGAAGGAAGACGGACATATTTCCATGGTGTGCAGTTAGAAATGGTGGTGCTGGAGTGTACATAGAATTCCCAAATGGTACTAGGAATAAGTCCAGCATACCAACCGGAAAGTACTGCCATAACTATGATGCAGAAACTCAGGCTATCAAGAGAGCAACAGAGAAACTGCTAAATATCAATCTTGGCTCACAGTATGTGTTAATGCTAACAGATGCAAAATCAGTACTTGAAGCACTCCAGTCTAGGAAACTACCAGAATTGCAAACACTGCTGACATAACTTAGTCTTCAGCGAAGTGTTGTAATGCAGTGGATACCATCATATTGTGGAGTGCCTGGAAATGAGAAAGCTGATCAACTGGCAGGGGAGAAGGTGCGACAAAAGTGCAGCCGGATGTACCAGTCACACACCACCAAAAGAAAAGAATAATTAAATCAATCAGGAAACCACCAGCCTCAGCACAAGACGACTTTTATTTTGGACAATTCAGAACAAGTCATTATCCTCTGCCTCAGAACGGCACAACCGATTATGTAACCACATGTACACAAAATTCAAGATAGGTGTATCAGCCATGTGCACCTGTGGAAAGGTGCCCCAGACAGCAGAGCATGTACTCCAGGACTGCACCGAATTTGACACATAAAGGCAAACCTTTTGGCCAGAAAGAACAACAGTGGAACGTAAACTCTATGGACCACTGAATGAATTAACAACAGTGAAATTTATACAAGAGACAAAACTGCTGATATAGACAACTTATTTCAGGCGAACGAAAGAAGAAGGAAGATGACCTATTGCCACTCCTCCAACAAGCATGTCCTAAAAGGTGACTAATAAGGGATGTTTCCATTGAAGCTGGTGCCCACCTTAGAGGTGAGGAACAAACAGTCTGCACACGAATAGATGTATGTAAGTTGCACCCCACCAGGACATCACACAAGCAATAAACACCCAGTGACACAAAGTGCCACCATGCAGATAAGAATCACCCATGGAGAGGTCCCGAAAACCCTGTTCAGCCATTTGGCCATATTTAGGGCTCCCGGCAAAAGTCAGGATGGGGCTTCAAAATAACTAACAATTGCATCCCACAAGGGGATGACAAGTGACGAATACATGATATACCTTTCTCTTTGATGGCTCATCACTTGAACTCATTTGGTACCAATAAATAAACTCAGCATCAGGTTATTAATTACCACTCATACCAGACTTCTCTGAACTCATTATAACTCAGCTGTAACACAGGACACTGCCCTACACTCTACATTAGCTTTTCCTAGATCTAAACAGTTTGTTTTTTTCAAACTTTTTCCACCCCTGAGCAATGCACAGTGTGTGAACCATTATCTGCTGAATCCCCTCCCCCCCCCCCCCCCCCCCCCCTTTTTCCCTTTTTTTCTTCCTCTTCCCAGCTTAATGTGGCCTCTTAAAATTTTGTATGCAACTGAAACAAAACAAAGTTGCATAAAGAAATATTAAAACATAATATGGGATACAATGAAGAAATGTGAATAAATTTTGCACTGGTTTGCACTGATACTGCTATAAATAGAAAACAAACTAATTCGCATCAGAACTGACTTTCTAAAGCTGACACTGTGCAATTAAGTCAAATGTAGCGATAAAACAAAATCTAAGAACAAATGAGGATTAAAACTACCTTCAATATCAGGCATAACAATTAAAAAAAAACAATGGAACATGGAAAGAAATTCAACTGAGCATACTGTAAAGGTGGGAGTTGACGTGGCACAGCGGCCAGATACTCCCATGCGGATCAGAAGGTCGTGGGTTAACCCCTTGGAGGAGCCGCACTTTTAAAAAAAATGACCTTGACTTCCAAGTCAACCCAGCTTTAAGAGGGTACCAGGTGCAGTGCTGGGAAGTAAAGGCCGGCATGATGCTGATGTCACCCGTCTTGTGCGGATTGGTCTATAAAAATATAGGTTTATCCCTATATGCCTAAAGGCGTGGAATAGGGACCTTTACTATACTGTAAATTTGTGTTACCAATAACCTTTCTCTTCAAAGACATTTTAAAGATAATTTAAACAGACACACTGCCCCCTTCTAAAACAAACAAGTTTTGGAAGGGTGACTAATCAAGGGTTTGCTGAAATTGAATGTGTTAGGCTGAAGGGTGCAAATACCACTGCCTAGCTGTAAACTGCAACACAACATGCTAACTGCCCTTTTAAGGGTAAACACTGAAGAAGACTTCAGACCCTCTCTTTTGTACCTAGTCATAACCGACAGCGGCAGCCCTCCGGGCAACAGCTTAGACGGGCTGGCTAATCAAGAAGAGGGTATAAGACCTAGTTCTAAACCACTCGATGACTGAGATATGCCTACTCTGCATACAAGGTCTGGACTCAGCGGACAGTGCAGATGAAACCGTTTATGGACAAAAAGGCGATTACCAGCCGGCTCTGGAGAGCTTCGCGCAAGGCAGTGCACGTAAGATGCCTTGGTCATCCACCGCACCCATGTCCATTTCCATTTGTCTCGACATTGTCCGGCCACTGAATCAAGATGGGATCAAGTAGGAAGAGTGAGGTTGACGAATTGCGCAACTCTTCCTCACTTAAATCCCAAGTCCTTGAGCGAGTCGCTTTCATCCAATTATCAACTACTTTGGATGAAAAGTGGTTTTCATCATTCATGAAAGATGAACAACACAGTAATAACAGCATCCATTTGTTTTTTTCCCTATCGTATGCACACATACACAGTAATAGTATCATTCATTTCTCTCTTAGATATGTATACAGTATTAGAATATTTCATTTGTTCTTACTCCCTCATCTCTCTCTCTCTCTCTCTCTCTCTCTCTCTCGTATAAACAGTGTAATATATTTCATTTGTTTTCTCCTTTATCTCTCTCTCTCGTATAAACACACAGTATAATATATTTTGTTTGTTCTTTCTCCCTCATCGTTCTCTTGCATACACACAAAGGTATATTTCATTTGGTTCTTTCTCCCTCATCTCTCTCTCATAAACACACACAGGTATAATATATTTCATCTGTTTTTCTCCGTCATCTCTCTCTCGTAGACATAGGTATATTTCATTTGTTCCTTCTCATCTCTCTCTGGTATACACACAAAGTTATAATACATTTCATGTGTTCTTTCTTCCACTACTAGAACTAGTAACATTAACTAGGGACTAATCAGTTTTATCCCATATAGCTTAATCTCTCTAACTGCTCTGCAATCAAAAAGAATGGTTGGCACACTGGAGTGTGGTTTACAGCTAGGCTGCTACAGATGTGCCTTTCGGCCCAACTTCTCTATTTTAGTCAATCCCTAATTAGTCAGTCTTTCATTGTTTGTTGTCATTTGGGGGAGAAGGGGGGGGGGGGGGGGGGGGGTGTTAAGCACGGCCCTCAAACCCTCATAAGAAGGAATAATTTTACTTTTAGGTATATTTCTTTCTCAACAATTACTAACCTAGAGACTCTTGACAGAGTACAAAATAATGCCCTCCAATTAATCTGCGAAGCTATGCATATGTGGAACCCCTCAGGTTGCGGAGAGAAAAAAAAACCAAATTAGGAATTTATGAAAGATGCCTTAGAATGAATTGTAGCCATCCTAATAGACACCTTGTAAAAAACTGAGAATACAAACAAAGAATACATCGGCTTGACACTGTGTTCATAAAATACAGGACAGATACCACCTGCCAGAAAGACATCAAGGCATTCAGAATGTTGCAAGAAACTTACCACCATGTGCTCACTTTAAAGCTCCAGAAGTGCGAATGAAATTGGTAGGCGAGGAAACCAAACAGTCAGACCTAATCGCTCTTATGAACTCATTGCTAAAGACCGTTGATTCTTACCCCCAAGAATGGATACATGTTTATACTGATGGATCTGCATTTAAAGCAGGTTATCCCGATGGATCTGTTGAAGAGATTTCTGATGCATGCAGGGAATTATGCTCAAATTGTGAAGCCGAAATAATTGCACTGGAAACAGCAGTATACCCCCTGTATACTGATTACAGTATATGTTTTGTTACCCTTCAAAGGCCCATAATGTCATCTTCACAGATTCAATGTCTGCCCTTCAAGCTCTCGAGGGCAGTGAATTGACATAGCCAAGATAATCCTGGATGCTGATCAGCTTATTACCTCATACAACATCAGAATAGTGATGCAGTGGATTCCAGTTCACTCCGGCACACCAGGTAAAGACAGACTGGCAAAGAAAGGAGCAACACAAGAACAACCACTTACAGCAACAACCCTACAGACAGCAAAAACACTTATAAAAGCTATTAACAAAGAGACTTGGCTGAACAGATGGGCCATGGGAGACACTGGAAGAGAGGTTTATAGACATATGTCTGGCCCTGATCCTAATGACAGCATTAACCATCTAACAAGAAGGGACCAGGCCACCATCTTCAGACATAGAACACAACATACTCCACTCAATAAACATCTGAACAGAATACAGCCACAACACTTCCCAGAGTGCCAGCTATGTAACTACCCCTATGAAAATGTTGAACACTATCTCTTTGAGTGCCCAAAACTTAGCGAGACTAGAAGATTGCTACTCCCTCCAAGACCAGACAAGTGGAACACCTTGTACGGAGAAAAAGAACAGCTTGTGAAAACATGCGAATTCCACTACATGGCATTGGGCCAAAGCTCATGCGCTGCTTGATCTATAACAATGTCAACAATTACTATGTGATAACTGTTGGGAAATCTTTATCTCAACAATTACTTCAACTCGTGACCTATTGTGCCCCCCCCCCCCCCCCCCATTTCACATACACTGTTAAGAGAACTACTTGATATAAAACAAGTTAAACACACAACTGTCTAGAATAAGCACCTGAAACAAAACAAAACAACTTGAGAAAGCACTGAACAATGAGTTCTCATACAGCATCTGATGTGCGTACATAACTCAAAACCGGAAACACTTGCTCCGTACACTCATCGCTCAACCTGACTATCAACATCCTAGACAACTGCCATGGTCATGACTTGGCTTGCAGGAAAAATTTCTGGGGAAAAGACACCATGAAAATTGGTTACAAATAAATGACACTATTTGTTATTGTTATTCTTATTGTTCACTGGCTGTTATCTCCTGGTACTTCATCCACTTCTGTACTTTGGTCTAGATACAGAACTTGAGTTGTGTATGCACATATATTTTACATATCTGGATAATTTGTATGCAGACTGTTAGTTCTTCGCTGCTCAGGCAGATACACTCAAACTCTAATTTCCACATGCATTTTGTAAGGTTTGCTTTCCTTAACATTTGACTGCCCCAAGTCTGAACTCTTCTTCTTCCTTTCTAACCGCCAATGGAGCACAGGTCCTCAACCAACTCATGCTAAGTAGTTCTATCCTTTGCTCTCGCATGCAGCTCTCCCGGTGTCCTACCCCATCTTTTTAACTATCTACGTGCAGGAGAGCAAATATGTATCTCACTTCACCTGATCCCTTTACATGGACCTGTCTGACACAGGAGACCCTAATGGTAGATAATGTTACCACCACATAACTCTTGGGGTCACGGAAACACTCAAGCTTCTGTCCCAATTCTTCTTCTTCTTCATTCACTGGCTGTGAACTCTGGCTGAAGGTCCTGGTTAAGCGTCCGCTTGGACTATTGGCTTTTACCTGGCAGTGCCGTTAAGCTACTCTTTTCAGTTTCAAAAGCCAAGGTATTTTTTTACGTGCGCAACAATACACACGGGCAACCAAACTCACTACCTAGAGACCAGGGGAAATTACTAGAAGTCCGCGAGAAAAT
Source organism: Candidula unifasciata (assembly GCA_905116865.2). Taxonomy (NCBI): domain Eukaryota; kingdom Metazoa; phylum Mollusca; class Gastropoda; order Stylommatophora; family Geomitridae; genus Candidula; species Candidula unifasciata. The sequence goes on from CAJHNH020000389.1 coordinate 251,172, forward strand.
ATCCCAGCCTTTACCAGGGCCTGAACCCGGTGGACCTCCAGCACTCGCAGGGAACACTCTACCTCCATACCACTCAGCTCCTGTATTTTGCCGACTAAGTGACTTAATACAGTGACGAGAAGCAAAACACAGACGGACACATCAACCAACCTTGAGCCAAGATCTGAATGTCTTGATGTTTGCCCGTAAGTTTGAAATGTAGCACTGTGGAAACATCATTAACATATATGTACTATATTATACTTAAAATATTTTGGTCATATCAATATCCTTTCAATGATGATTAATGGCATAAGTGGACATTGGTGATGATGATGATGATAAACAACTGCACGTCTGCACACAAATAAACCAGACCTGTCAAATAGAAGCACATGCAAAACTCAAGTCCTGGAACAAAGCCAAAGTCCAGAAAGGGATGAACAACCAAGACTTTTCATGGGAGTTTAAAACCGGCGAACGCAAAACAAACATTAAACTTTTCTTCTTTTTAGCGCTCATCAACGGAAAGTTCTGGTTGTCAACTTGCAAACTGAAGTTTTACATGCATAGTCGTTTTACAGATCTGGCTTACTTAAATTCAGACTGTTAATTTGATCTCTATGGCTTTGTTTTTGTCCTCAGAGCGACTGGCATTCTATCTGTTAAGAGCATCACACCGAGCACAAACTCCCTCGCTCCAGTGATGACCTCCAAGGATTTCAGAACCTAGTTACCACCTCTACTACATGACAAACATTTTGCAGATCTGGCTTACTTGAATGCAGAATGCTAATTTTAGCTCTATGGTTTTATTTCTCTCTCAGAATGACTAGCTATCTATCCATTAGGAGCATCATAGAGCACAAATTCCCTAGCTCCAGGGATGACCTCCAAGGATCTCAGAACCTAGTGACCACCTCTACAACATCTACTCAGTGATTCAGTGAGTATGATCTGCAGGGTCAGGCAGGTTGGGTGCGAAGGCAATAATTTGAATAAATACAGAAGTCCACTGTGCATGGAATCACCCTTATTTTCCTGGATACGAGGACGTTGATGGAAATGAAAAGCTGAAAGGTTGGCTATTCCTACCAGTGGTCAACCTATGGTGCATGCTGAAATATTAATGCCCTCTGAGAAATTGGAAGGGTGGAGGACTTTGGGGGCAGTAAATCCACATCACTCGCCAGAATGACAGACTTGGGAATTAAGATTGGCGTAGCAAAAAAACGAGACTCACACCAGACACATCAGAGGACTTGTTAATCAACATAGAACTGGTACTATTAGCCAATTTCTTGAGGCCTCAGAGATGTGGTTTTACAGAAGAATGCTTAGAATACCTTGGACAGCCAAAAAGAGCAACCAAGAGGTTTTAAAAGAGGCGGGAGCCCGAAGACAACTTATCACAGACATCAGAAGGAGACATCATTTTTCGGCCGTGTTATAAGAAGAGGAAAAATAGAACATGTTGTGACCACTGGAAAGATCTGTGGAAGGAGGGATAGAGGAAGACAACGAGAGAAGATTCTTGACAGTCTTGTTGCATGGCATGGAGGTCTGTCGGCACACGAACTGATACATGCTGCAGGAGATCGTGGATTATCGAGAGGCATGATCGCCCACGCCAGTCGGCAAGGCACCTGATGATGACTATTAGCCACCGGACGCTTAGGTTTATTCTAAGGGGAGGATCTAAGCACCTATGGATATCTCCGGAGTGCAATGATGATAACCCAACTAACTGACAAACATAACAGTGTTTCCACAAGTTCACAGACATGCTAGATGTGCAACAACAACTGTTACCTCTGCATTGGCTTGACTGATTCCTCGAGATGGGAAAAAATCTGTTCTTAAGAAGATCAGAAACTCATCTCCCTGAAATATTTACAGTAAAAGAATTAAATTATAAAATAATTGGGATCAAGTTGAATGTGAGAACAACACACAGATGGGACCATTCCAAGCAATGTTATGTAGTATTATTCCTTTTTTTTTTTACTGGGATGTCTCGGTGGCGATATGGTCAAACTGTTAACCTCACGCTCTATGGGTTAACTTTATAGCTGTGGTTTTGGGCTCAGGAGTAAAATTGTTATGGAGATCGCGGGTGGTAGGGAGAGGAGGGTGTTTGAGTCACTATATACATTTTGTGTAGCCTAAGCGAAGGTATTCTAATTTTTTGCCATGTATACCCAAGTATTTCTGGAGTGAAAGGGTTAAAAGACTAAAATTCTGGAAATTTAGTACAGAACCAACTTAATTAGAGCGTTCCTGAACAGTCAGAATAAGCATCATCATGTGCTCTGTCCTTTATGTAATGTTGCTCTTATCACAATCCATCAGAAAGATACTGAATTTTTTGAGTTATGAGTTAGGTTATCTTCATTGCACTCCAGACACACCCATAGGAGCTCAGATTCCCACTCAAGCCATTCACAAATCATGGTTAATAGTGCCACTCCTATGATGGCTGATAAGACTTCTCGCACATCTGCTGTGCCTCTCATGCTAGGCTGTGCCAATCTTTACATCTGATTTCTTGCATTCTTAGCAGTAATGTGATCACAACATCACCCCCCCCCCCCTTCTTTCCACCCTTCTATCTCCCTCTTTAAGGGCATCACCACATTGGCACAATCTACTGAAATATTGATGAGCTGAAATATTGGTCAGCTTCCTCACTGCCAATAACACCCACAGCATGCCCTCTGACAAAGACGAAGGTAGCCAGCTTCCCACGCCTTTTCAGTGACTTAATTCCCTCTCTGCGTGTGGATCATGCTCACAGAATCACTCGGTACACACAAACATGGAAACAGCCCTGTGATTCAGCAGCCACATAATAGCTTGTGTCACTGTCATCACCTCCATCATCGTGCTGCTGGTAGTCATAGAGAAGGCAATGCTGGCCTTTTGGACTGTTCTGCCTGCAGAGCATGCTCTTTATCATCCTAATATCAGGACCTACAGAGGTATACTGAGGAGGGATCACGGGATTAGTAAGCTGAACTTTTCGATGCAGAGTGAGGTGAGGATGGTTAGTCGAGTAACTAGCTAGCATACTTTCAAAAACCCTACTGAAGGGGGAAATCAAATGCAAGAAAGCAAGAGGTGACAGTGATGCAAGTGGGAGGACAACATTAAGAGATGCTGATGAACAGCAATCTGAGAGAGACTGTACAGCCAAGACAAGAGACAGAGGGTACTGGAGATTCACTGCAGCAGCCCTTCACAGCTGAGATTATCATCTGATGGGAAAAAATGACATTTAATAACAGTGAAAAAGAGACAGACCTCGGAATCAAATTAAAAGAAGCAATGTGAACACCACTGTGTAACAAACTGGATCTGTTTCTAACTCAAAGCAATAAAAAAAAAAGCACAGCTGAAAAAGAAATACGGCAGCTGTTTTATCTTTTAACCTTCTTCTTTGTTCACCGGCTGTAAGCTCTAGCGGAAAGTCCTAGTTGTTCGTCCACTTGTACACTGGCTTTGTGTCAGGGCCTAATCTTTTGCTTGTACGTCGATTTTACTGGTTTATTTGTGTGCAGTTGGTTGTTGCTTGCCGCTCAGGCAGATGCACTCCGACTTCGAATGAAGTCCCCAATTACTTCTATGACATGCTTGTGGAGGAGGCAATGGGTCTATTCTTGTTTTCTCTAAAATGGGACCCAGGATCCCAAATGAGGAATCTTTTAACCAACACAGACAAGCAGAGCTGAGAAAGAAAAAAAGACTTCTTAAAAGGGAACTGAAACTGAAAATAATATTTTAATATAAAAGACTTTATTTACCCTTTGTTGCAGAATTTCTTGCATGCAGGAAGCACATTCACCGAGAACCTGTTGAAACCAATGAAAAAAATTTAGTGAACTGCTAATGCCAAAACAAAAAATTAAAAAAAGAGAAACATTATGCAGGCCACTTTTACTTTTCACGGCACTTTCTCTGATTCATTTTAGACTGTGGACCTAGGAATCCTAGGTCAATTACAAAAGTACACACAATTGCTGCTTCCAACTCAAGATAGAGACAAGCGTCTGGCCACTAACCTGCCACTAATCGACCTTTAACACAAGTACCATATTTCCAGGAAAAAGTTTACAATTATGGTTGGTCGTAAACAGGGAATGTGTTTAAAATATTTATTTCCTAATGCTGGGTTTAAAAAATCTTCTTCTTCATGGGGCGTCATCCATCAGCTGTATAACATGGGGGCTCTGGGCGGAAGGTTCTGGTTGCTCGAGGGGCGTCCACCTACTGAACTGCAGGTGTGCCTGCTCCATGGAGGGCGCCTGAGTGTTAAACATATGCATCATGTTTTAGTGCAGATCATGAACATTCTCTTGAATACAGACTGTGCTGGTTCCTTGCCTCACTCCGGCAGATGCACTCCGACTATCTTTTAATAATTCAGCTAGAATAGTGACTGTTGATAGAACATCATCACCATGTGCCTTGCCAACTGGCGTGGACGCTCATGCATCTCTACAGATCACGAACCCTGGTTGCCTGGAACAGCTCTCTTGATATCCCTCCATGCCATCGTTTTAGCCCATCCAGCATTATCTCTCTTGGTCTGCCTCTACTCTTTTTCCCACTGAACTTTCAAGTAGTCACGATGTTCTCCAATGTCTCTCTTCTCATTACTCGCCAAAGAACATTGTTTGTCTCTTTCTTATAGAGTAAAGAGAAACGTAAAATAAAAAATATTCTAATAATAAATCTATAAAAGAGATTGTGGACAGAACACACAGTGGAAAAATCTTATAATAATATAACTAGAATAGTGACTAGATAGATAGAATACAAAATAGGAAAATGTTGTAATATAACTAGAATAGTGATTGTGGATAGAACACACAATGGGAAATCTTTATACATAAATAACTTGAATAATGATGGGATGAGAACAATGGGAAATCTATTTAAATAAATAACTTGAATAATGACATGATGAGAAAACACAATGGGAAATCTTTATACATAAATAACTTGAATAATGACGTGATGAGAACACATAATGGGAAATGTGTACATAAATAACTCGAATAATGACGTGATGAGAACACACAATGGGAAATCTGTATACATAAATAACTTGAATAATGACGTGATGAGAACACACAAAGGGAAATCTTTATACATAAATAACGTGAATAATGACGTGATGAGAACACACAATGGGAAATCTTTATACATAAATAACTTGAATAATGTCGTGATGAGAACACACAATGGGAAATCTGTATGCATAAATAACTTGAATAATGACGTGATGAGAACACACAATGGGAAATCTGTATACATAAATAACTTGAATAATGACGTGATGAGAACACACAATGGGAAATCTGTATACATAAATAACTTGAATAATGACGTGATGAGAACACACAATGGGAAATCAGTATACATAAATAACTCAAACAGTGATTGTGGATAGAATACACAAAAGGGACATATTATAACTAAAAAAGTGACTGGATAGAAAATATAAAGGGACATTCTTGTAATAAATAATAAGCCAGAATAGCGACTGTGAAGAGGACACACAATGGGAAATCTGTATACATAAAAAACTGGAATGATTGTGATGAGAACACACAATGGGAAAATTGAATAATAATGGAACTAGAATAGTGACAGTAAACAGAACACACAAAGGGAAAATCTTAAAAAAAACGATTCAACTAGAATAATGACTGTCGATAGAACATACAAAGGAAAGAAAACTAATAATAATAAAACAAGAACAGTTGTTGTAAACAGAACAATTGGGAAAATCTCATTATATAGCTTGAATAACTGTTGTAAAAAGAAATATTTCAAATAACTACCACGCTAAAGTATTTCTTTAAGCTGTTACATAAACTGACTCACCCCACAGTTCTACTAACTTTCGAAGTGTAGCAAAACACGACTTCTGACTCTGCAGAACAAAATATTCAACAACAGAATGATTAATGTTTGCTAGTTTAAAGCAGGTATTTATTGTATGCATGTGAATATGTGTGTGTGAGTACATGCATGTTGCTGAACCCTTAGACAAAGTAATCTCCAAGAAGATCACTTGTGCTATATGGTCTTAAACCTGGAGATTAAGATGAAAGCTCATTACAACCTTTAAGAACGGTCTTATGACAAACCTTTAGAGCTATCAGAGATGAAAGCAGGGAAGAATGGAGCATGAGAAGCAACAACAAAAATTAATAATCTGGTTAAATCACCAATAATTACTGGCGTCATGGGGAATAATGGACTGTGATGATCGGGACACATAGAAAGAATGGCAAATAACAGAGAGACAAAAACTGAGTACACAAAAGAGATGAATGGGAGCAGATCACAGGGCAGACCAAGAAGAAGGTAGAGATAATATGGGGATTATATACAGACAGACCTACAAATACTTCAAGTCATCAGAAGGAAAAAGAAGGTCAGTCACAAAAAGGAATGGAGGTAGATGATATCTGCACTAAAGAAAAAAAAGGACTTGAATAGAAGAAGAAGAAGATTAGGAAGAAGAGGAAAAGGTAGAAGAAGAAGAGGAGGAAGAAGAAGAAGAGGAGGAAGAAGAAAAAGGAGAAGGAGAAGAAGAAAAGGAAGAGGAAGAAGATGAGGAGAAGGAGGAGGAGAAGAGGCAGGAGAAGGAGAAGAAGAAAAAGGGGGAGAAGAAGAAGATCAATTCCTCTATCTCATTCTTCTTTCTCCCTTCCACCACACCTCACCCCACACTTCTATCTGTTGTCATCCTCCTTCAATTTCTTATACCAGTCTCCTTCTTCCATGCTTCACCATTACTTCCTAATGTCCCCAAATCTTTGCCATCTTTTTATTTTCTATGCCCTGTAACCTGTATATTTATCTTGTCCCTCCTGACTAATCTGTGCCAAGGTTAAATGTGTACCCTTGAACTTTCTTCTTCTTTTTCTTCGCATTCTGGCAGAAACATCTGGTTGTTCATCCACTCCTAAACTTTGGTCTTCGTCCAAAACTTCAGTTCCGCATGCACATCTATTTTACAAACCTAGGTTTATTTTATGCAGACTCTTGGTTCCTTGCCTCTCAAGCAGACGCACCCCGACTTTGAAGGAAATACCCCTTAAATGGTCACCTATGACAGACCTATTCAACTAAGGATACTCAGGGGCCAAAATTTTGAAAATCAGGTTTTTTTACGAGCCAGAGGCTTGAGCCTTAGAAAAATCATTAATACAATCTAACTGTCAATGATCTGCGGGCCACTTGGCTACAAGCTGAATAGCCCTGTCCTATGACGTCCTTGTTAGAAGCAGTGGGTCTGTCGTTTATTCTCCAAAATGTAGCTCCAGAACCCATATGGGAAGCCCACTGACAATTAGTAAGTTAAAGTAAGAATCGGTCTTGCAAATGCGTTTTGTAAATCCAGGTTACCCAGTTATTCCAGCTGAGGGTGACTTGGCAGTGGAGCGCCTTGAGTTGATTTTGACAGTGTCCATTTCAATAGCCGACCATTCAGATAACAATGGCAAACTACTCAACATAAACATTGCCTAGTTAGAACAAAACAGCCACACAAAAATGCTTGGTTTGGTTCTGCAATGTCCTGTAAATGATGTGCAACAATTTTTTTTTTTAAATAATTAGACCCGCATTCGTCAAGACTAATCTGGACTCAATGAGTGATGTGGTCACCATCAGACTGGCCACATTCACTTCACACTTATTTGAACCAAAGCTTTCAGGCTGGCAGGAAAACATCACTCCACTGCAATGCCTTAGCTCTCATGAACAAAAAGTAAACAAGCAAAACATCTAACAACACAAGACGAGACAGACAGGGTTATGAATACCAGCATTAGAGAGAAAGTTGAAAGAAGACCATGTCTGGATTATATTGACAAAGAAATAAATGGTCCAGCCATGTAGCCAGGATGCAGCCAGACCAAACTGCATATGAGACTTTTTAAAGCAGAACATCTGGGAGGAAGGCAAGAGGAAGACCAAGAGAGATATGGATAAACAGTGTAGCTGAAACCTGCAAAATTATGAAAACATCAAGCATCCAATAAGCGCAAGACCAATACAGAAAACCATGCCACTGGACTAGCACCTGGTATTAGTAAGATGACAAAATAAGTAAAAATAAGAAGCAAAACATCTAAGGGAACAAAATGTTTAAATATTGTTGGACAGCTAAAATCTCAATGTTTCATTGGGGGCTGAGACAAATAACTTTGTACCAAAAACAAAACAGAAAATAATTTGTTTGGCCACTTTTAAGAAAGAGAAAAGGGGCTTTTGAGCTGAAATGCTATAGAAAGATTCTCAAAATATCTTGGACAAAGAGGATGCAAAATATTGACATCTTAAAAGATCTTAACATCAAGGAAGATTGGCTAATAAACAGCATCCTTTCTCGAAAACTGTAATATTTTTGTCATATCAAGCACGACGGATTGGAAAAAATTATAGCAGAAGGCATGGTACCAGGAAGGAGGGGCAGGGGCCGACCGACACGAAGATGGGCACAGGATATAAGTGATTCTTCCTTGAGTGTGACAGTGCATGAGGTGAGAGAACTGGCGAGAGACTGAGTTTTTTTCAGGCAGACTGTGATGATAGCGATGTTCTGCAAAGGACCTGCTACATGATGATGATGATGATGATGATGGGGGAAAAAACAGAAACATGATAAGTGTGAAAATTTAAGAAAAGACAGAAATGAGCAAGACGACAAGAGAAGATCCTTAAGAGCCTTTTGTCATGACACAGAAAGGTGTCAAAACACAAACTGAAACATACTGTTGGACACGATGCAGACTGCTATTAAGCAAGACACTTTCTGATGATGTGGGGGGAAAAATATGAATAAAGTTCAATGTGTCCATGTTTATGAACAAACAAACTTCAATGTGTAATGAATGACTTAGCTTAACTTACAGACTGACAAATTTCAGATCAGCAATAAACTTCCCTACCTGAGGATCTGGAATTTCAACTGCCCCCTGAATGATTGACATCAGCACTTGATTTAGGTTCTGTACATCTGCAATATTAACACAAACTTCAATTATAAAAAGTTCTCAAGATAACACCACAGTAATGATTGCAGTGGAAAGTTCTTGTTGTTCACCCACTTTTGGACTTTGGTATTTTTTTTTTACAGCATTATTTTTTCTTGGATGTCCGTTTTCAAACAGATCTGTCTTATTCATGCAGACTTTCAATTCCTCATCTCTCAAGCAGTCACACTCCAACTTTGAAGAAAACCCCTGTAATTAGTCAAACATTATGACATCCTTATTACGGGGCAGTAGACCCAGCCTAAAATGGGTACCAGGACGGGCTGTCCTGGGAAAGTAAAGACAGCCGGCGTAATGCTGACCACATTACCCACAGAGTGCTGATGGTCTGTAAAAATATGGGACGCTCTGCACATATGCCCGATGCGCCGAAAGGCGTGAAAAGGGAACTTTACTTTTTACTTTTTTTATTACGGGGCAGTGGGTCTATTCTTTTACTCTAAAACAAAGCCCAGGAATCCACAAAGTGAACATTTCAAAAATAATTTAAATCAAAATTCCCTCTGATACTGGCAACGTTAGGCCCCTTTCTCGGGTGCCATAGCATGCGTGAACAGGTACTGGGCTTGGAATAAAAGGAAAAGTAATGAGTCAATAAACCGCTGCCATCTCTAGCCTACGGCAGTTAGTGACAAGAACCTGTGACACATCAGCCTTCAGGATGATAACATAGATCCCAAGTGAAGATCCACACGTGGAAACAAGAGCACAACTGAGCATTGCGGAAAAGAAACCTCTGAGGCAAATCAGTAACTACTGCTTCTTGTCTTAGACAGTGGCTGTGTCCCAGGTGTATAAGTAAAGTAAAAAAAAGTAAAGATCCCTTTTCACGCCTTTCGGACCATCAGCACTCTGTGGGTAATGTGGTCAGCATTACGCCAGCTGTCTTTACTTTCCCAGGACAGCCCATCCTGGTACCCATTTTAGGCTGGGTCGACCTGCGACGTCCCATACCACGACACAAATCCACACAGCCTGCAGTGGGTTTCGATCGCGGTATGCTGGCAGGTGTATAAGTGCTAGGGAAATATTACAAGTGGCAGAGGGTTAAAATATCTGCATCATATCCTGTGGGACATATGTTTCAACTTTGGTACAGCTCTGCATTCTTTTTAAAATAAAGATCCTATTTTATATATTGGGTGAACCAGTAACATTTAATCCTCTCCCTGGAAAAACATGAGCCACACAGCAGCAAAAGAACAGATGCCAGAATGAAGACATGAATCAACTGAGATGTCAGAAAATTCTTGTTTGGCTAAACTATCCTGCAATGAAGCTAGCTCTCTGCCGAGAACATGGCTTAATATGTTGTATTTTGAATCAAGAATCGACATCATAGAACTCGGGACACTTCCATAAGTGCTCTGTCCCCATCTTCATCAGCAAGCGAAAAGCTCCAGTTCCGATGGCACCATTAACTGTCTGAATGTATATCCATCTCGCCTTTTCCCTGAGTGTTGAGCGTCGGACAGATCTCCTGGTAACTCCTCGCAGTGCCATTCTCCTCAAACCGTAATGATCTATCTGTGCCTCTGCACGGTTCACTTGATCCTGAAGGACCCTCACAACATCTAGCTTGTCATACATCAGTTGACCACCAAGTGATGCAGAACCGACCAGTATGTCTGCATCCTCAATTCCCAACACACTGGCATTCCTGGAGAAAATATCCAAAGTATGCTAACTACCTGGGACCTCTGAAGTGATTGCCACTCTGCCCGCAGCATGCCTGTCTCCACCTTTTTCAACATGCTCTGTGAGTTAGTAACAAACAAGGCATGTGTGTACAGCTGATTCTGTCCCCACGGCTTAGAGCTACAGGCTTTGTGGTGTGTAACTGTTGTTAAATCAGAACTTGTCTCAGTGGTCAAATCTTTGCTGTTACATTTTCTCATGCAGATTATCGCAATGTAATCAGTTGTAACCTTCTTGTGCTTGTCATGGTATTGACTGTTCACCTCCACACCCTCTGATAATGAATCACGATAATTTTCCTTCTGCGTTCATACGAAGACATAAATGTGTTGTGCTCGTTCACAACATGGCTGTTATACTTGTGCCTATTGGCCGACATCTGAGGCATTTGCTGCCTGAGTTATTCTTCAGGGGTATCACAATACAACAGGTAACATAAAGAAATCAGAAATTATGACACTGTGGAAACCCATTTGTAACATAAGAGAATAAGAAATTATGACACTGGGAAACATATTTGTAACATAAGGGAATCAGAAATTATGACACTGGGAAACATATTTGTAACATAAGGGAATCAGAAATTATGACACTGGGAAACATATTTGTAACATGAGGGAATCAGAAATTATGACTCTGGGAAACTTATTTGCAAAATATCAGGAATGGATTTTACTGAGAGACCAATTCCTCATATTCGTTTTTGGGCCCTATTTCAGGAAAACAAAGAAAAGACCCCCTGCCACCCCCCCCCCCCCCTTCCCAACAAACATGCCATTTAAAAAAAAGGATATTAATCAATAGTATTCCTTTCAAAGAGTGCATCTACCTGAGACGTGAGGAACCAACAGTCTGCATACACATAAATCATATCTTACAAATGTGCAAGAAAAACTCAAGTTCTGGAACCAGACTAAAGACCAGAAGTGGATGAACAACCAGAATTTTCCACTGGAGTTTACAGCTGGGGAACGTTAAAGGGAAGAAGAAGAATGAGAGAATAATCAAAAAAGGTCAATCAATATCAAGAGAGCCTCTACCTAACTAGATGCTGTAAACCTTCACGGAGAGAGAAAATAGAGAACAAAAACATAGATAACATTTCACGTTTAAAATAAAATTTTCCACATTCATAGTCCTAAAGGTACCTTGAAATTTTAGCACATCCAGGCAGTTGCACACAACTGTAGCCAAGAACAGAAAATAGCCCCTCCGTAAAAGTTTCTTTTCTTCGGCAGAACAATGGTCATTCAGCTCTGAAGGGGCACTCAGAACCTGGTAGATGGTTGTCACCAGCGGCATGAACACCTGACTCACAAATGGAGTTATTGCACCCTGAGAGAAGACAAACAAACATCATTACTGTGCCTTCTTTTGTCTAGTCCTGTTCTGCTTTCTCCATCAGGTTCTGAAAGGCATCTTATGTCAGCCTTGGTGTGTGCTACACTGAGGCAGGTATTCACGGTCTCAGATATTCTATCTATCCATCGCTTGCATGCACACGCTCTAGATCTGCTTTCACTGTAATCAGGTGCGAGGGCTCTCTATGGTGCCCTATCTGGTGGTAGTCTTCACACATGACCAAACCATTTGATCTGTTGTCTCTTGGTGTACTTTAGCACTGGTTCCATAGTTGTTTTCCTAAATCTTCATTTCTGATCTTGTCTATTTTTGTTATATACAGAATACAGGGTATATATTTTCATTTCTGTTATTTGGATTACTGTACCATGAGAATACACAATTAACTGGCCAGGGTACAGATAGATTTTAAAAAACAAATGTTACCTCCTGTGAACAAACTAACATTCCTAGCTGTGTAAGAAACCGGACCCTTATCAGGTGTTTACTACTGAAACGTCTGCGGTGTCTCTATCTTCTGCCCTCAATCCCATTTGTTCACACACCTTCAACTTTTGTCCTCCTATTCTTTGCATTCAAAGGCTTTAAACTCTGCCTGAAACCTGAAAGTCCTGGTTATTCAACCATGTCTGACTTTGCTCTTCTTCTAGGAACTGAGTGTTCATGCACATTCATTTCACAGATCTGGCTTATTGTGTGCAGACTGTTGGTTCCTTGCCTCTCAGGGAGAGGTGCCTAACTCTGAAACAAACAATGATCCTATATACATTAGACAGGCTCCCAGACGGAAGCCTAGGAGAATAAGGAGAATTTAGACCAGTATGTAGTTCAGCACTTCTGCATCCCAACCCTTAGCCAACTCATGACAAGCTCTTATAGCCTTCTCTATTTCCTGCAATCCCTTTGAAATCCACCCCATTTTGTTCATTTATCTCTAATTTTCTATGTACATTATTTTCCCCTTATGTCTTTCAACTGTGGGTTCCAGAAAAACAGCATTCCAGTTACGCTATTATTAAGTTTTCTCAATATGCATGCAATTCAGTAGAAGCTCATATTTCTCACCTTTTGCTTTAATGAAATCTGTTCAGTTTTTCCCTACACTCCACATTAGTGATTCTGTCATATCATCTGAGTCCTGTTCTGTGCAGGTGAGAGTTAATGAATGTTTGTGATTTACTGGTAATTGTTTTAGATGTTTCTTTTTGATGAACAAGTAATTGTTCTAGACATGCTCCATGTTTATTCTACATACAACAATGATGAGTTCACATTCAGCAATGTACTCACTCTAAACTTCATGATGATCTGGTTGACTAGTGGCAGAAAGTCATACAATTCTCTCGCGTCTGGCTGTTTAAGTAACTTCTCCATGGCTTCCGGAAGGAAAGGCATGATCTCTTCTTCTAAGCATACAACCTGAACAAACAAACAAAAAGGGCTGTAATCAGACAGCATTATGTAACTTTTATCAAACAGAATGGGCTGTAATCAGACAGCATTATGTAACTTTTATCAAACAGAATGGGCTGTAATCAGACAGCGTTATGTAACTTTTATCAAACAGAATGGGCTGTAATCAGACAGCATTGTGTAACTTTTATCAAACAGAATGGGCTGTAATCAGACAGCATTATGTAACTTTTATCAAACAGAATGGGCTGTAATCAGACAGCATTATGTAACTTTTATCAAACAGAATGGGCTGTAATCAGACAGCATTATGTAACTTTTATCAAACAGAATGGGCTGTAATCAGACAGCGTTATGTAACTTTTATCAAACAGAATGGGCTGTAATCAGACCGCATTATGTAACTTTTATCAAACAGAATGGGCTGTAATCAGACCGCATTATGTAACTTTTATCAAACAGAATGGGCTGTAATCAGACAGCGTTATGTAACTTTTATCAAACAGAATGGGCTGTAATCAGACCGCATTATGTAACTTTTATAAAACAGAATGGGCTGTAATCAGACAGCATTATGTAACTTTTATCAAACAGAATGGGCTGTAATCAGACAGCATTATGTAACTTTTATCAAACAGAATGGGCTGTAATCAGACCGCATTATGTAACTTTTATCAAACAGAATGGGCTGTAATCAGACAGCATTATGTAATTTTTATCAAACAGAATGGGCTGTAATCAGACAGCATTATGTAACTTTTATCAAACAGAATGGGCTGTAATCAGACAGCGTTATGTAACTTTTATCAAACAGAATGGGCTGTAATCAGACAGCATTATGTAACTTTTATCAAACAGAATGGGCTGTAATCAGACCGCGTTATGTAACTTTTATCAAACAGAATGGGCTGTAATCAGACAGCGTTATGTAACTTTTATCAAACAGAATGGGCTGTAATCAGACAGCGTTATGTAACTTTTATCAAACAGAATGGGCTGTAATCAGACCGCGTTATGTAACTTTTATCAAACAGAATGGGCTGTAATCAGACCGCATTATGTAACTTTTATCAAACAGAATGGGCTGTAATCAGACAGCGTTATGTAACTTTTATCAAACAGAATGGGCTGTAATCAGACAGCGTTATGTAACTTTTATCAAACAGAATGGGCTGTAATCAGACAGCGTTATGTAACTTTTATCAAACAGAATGGGCTGTAATCAGACCGCATTATGTAACTTTTATCAAACAGAATGGGCTGTAATCAGACAGCATTATGTAACTTTTATCAAACAGAATGGGCTGTAATCAGACAGCATTATGTAACTGTTATCAAACAGAATGGGCTGTAATCAGACAGCATTCTGTAACTTTTATCAAACAGAATGGGCTGTAATCAGACAGCATTATGTAACTGTTATCAAACAGAATGGGCTGTAATCAGACAGCATTATGTAACTTTTATCAAACAGAATGGGCTGTAATCAGACAGCATTATGTAACTGTTATCAAACAGAATGGGCTGTAATCAGACAACATTATGTAACTGTTATCAAACAGAATGGGCTGTAATCAGACAGCATTATGTAACTTTTATCAAACAGAATGGGCTGTAATCAGACAGCGTTATGTAACTTTTATCAAACAGAATGGGCTGTAATCAGACAGCGTTATGTAACTTTTATCAAACAGAATGGGCTGTAATCAGACAGCGTTATGTAACTTTTATCAAACAGAATGGGCTGTAATCAGACAGCGTTATGTAACTTTTATCAAACAGAATGGGCTGTAATCAGACAGCATTATGTAACTTTTATCAAACAGAATGGGCTGTAATCAGACCGCATTATGTAACTTTTATTAAACAGAATGGGCTGTAATCAGACAGCATTATGTAACTTTTATCAAACAGAATGGGCTGTAATCAGACAGCGTTATGTAACTTTTATCAAACAGAATGGGCTGTAATCAGACAGCATTATGTAACTTTTATCAAACAGAATGGGCTATAATCAGACAGCATTATGTAACTTTTATCAAACAGAGTGGGCTGTAATCAGACAGCATTATGTAACTTTTATCAAACAGAATGGGCTGTAATCAGACAGCATTATGTAACTGTTATCAAACAGAATGGGCTGTAATCAGACAGCATTATGTAACTTTTATCAAACAGAATGGGCTGTAATCAGACAGCGTTATGTAACTTTTATCAAACAAAATGGGCTGTAATCAGACAGCGTTATGTAACTTTTATCAAACAGAATGGGCTGTAATCAGACAGCATTATGTAACTTTTATCAAACAGAATGGGCTGTAATCAGACAGCATTATGTAACTGTTATCAAACAGAATGGGCTGTAATCAGACAGCATTATGTAACTTTTATCAGAATGGGCTGTAATCAGACAGCGTTATGTAACTTTTATCAAACAGAATGGGCTGTAATCAGACAGCATTAGGTAACTGTTATCAAACAGAATGGGCTGTTATCAGACCGCATTATGTAACTTTTATCAAACAGAATGGGCTGTAATCAGACAGCATTATGTAACTGTTATCAAACAGAATGGGCTGTAATCAGACAGCATTATGTAACTTTTATCAAACAGAATGGGCTGTAATCAGACAGCATTATGTAACTTTTATCAAACAGAATGGGCTGTAATCAGACAGCATTATGTAACTTTTATCAAACAGAATGGGCTGTAATCAGACAGCTATGTAACTTTTATCAAACAGAATGGGCTGTAATCAGACCGCATTATGTAACTTTTATCAAACAGAATGGGCTGTAATCAGACAGCATTATGTAACTTTTATCAAACAGAATGGGCTGTAATCAGACAGCATTATGTAACTTTTATCAAACAGAATGGGCTGTAATCAGACAGCATTATGTAACTTGTATCAAACAGAATGGGCTGTAATCAGACAGCATTATGTAACTTTTATCAAACAGAATGGGCTGTAATCAGACAGCATTATGTAACTTTTATCAAACAGAATGGGCTGTAATCAGACAGCATTATGTAACTTTTATCAAACAGAATGGGCTGTAATCAGACAGCATTATGTAACTTTTATCAAACAGAATGGGCTGTAATCAGACAGCATTATGTAACTTTTATCAAACAGAATGACAGCCGTAAATAACCAGAAACCAACAACAACAATCATTCATATGTTCGCAGTAATCGCCAGTCAAAGGTCATACATTCCAATCCACTTTATGGCAATTTCATAATTAGGTTGGCTCCCACATTGATTCAAGCCTGAACTGACACCATGAAAAGTCCCAGACAGTAAAGCCAGGCACATCCACACAAGATAAAACATTTGGAAGAGGGCCGCAACAGCCACCCCCACCCCTCCCCCATTTTTTCACCCCAAAGCCTAGGCAAAGGGGGACAAGACATAAGGGCAGGGCCCTGATCCTAGTTTAACAGCATTGTAATAATACTGAACTGAATGGTCCTTTACCAAGCGCATCCTAAAAGGTGACTCATATAGATTATGCTGAAATCAGATGTGCTGAGCCGAAGACACAGATATCAGAGCCTAGCTGTAAACCACAGCTGGGGCCAGTGCAGAAGAAGAAGCTGTAATGAAACTGCCCTTTCTAGGAGGAACACAGAGGAAGTAGAAGAATAAGTTATATTTTACTGAATTAACAGAATTTAATCACTTTAATCAAGTAACAATAATCAAGTAATCAGGCTGTTATCATCTGAGACCTTGATTCAAAATAGTTACTGATTTGCAATCACAGCGACAAAAATTTATGTGATAAGAAAAATAGAATATGTTATATTATTTTAATGATATGGTAATGTTATTACTTGCATTGTGCAAGTATGTTGTGTGTGTCGTGTTTGCCTGGGCGTGTGTGTGTGCGTTTTTTTTTTTAAATGATGTAAACTCTAGTGGAAAGTTCTGTTGTTCATCCATATCTGGACTGCAGTGTTGATCCAGAACCTGAGTGTTACATGCACATGTTTTACAGATCTGACATCTGTAAGCAGGCTGCTTTTTCCCTGCCTCTCAGGCAGATGCACTCCGACTCTGAAGGAAACCCCAGATTAGTCGACTCTTACAACATGCTTGCTGGGAAGGCAGTGGGTCTATTCATGTTTTTCCCACATGGTGCCCTGGAACCCAAACAGGAATTAATCTATTCAATTACTAAGATTTGTAAAACCCTCATTAGCAAAAGTTAATGGTCGATGTTTGATGCAGGAGAGCCTAACATGTGATACCACAAAATCCAGCTTCAAAATGGAGGTGGAGCCGCCACTGCAGCTTTCCGCTGGTTAGAGAACACGACACACACACACACACACATATTGTGATTGTAACTGACTCAGCCTTTCCCAAGGTTTTCCATATTTTATGCTACAAAATTTGTAATCAACTTGATCCCATAAGCTGAAATCATTTACATGGTCTAATTACAAACACCACACTGAATATTACGAGGAAAATAAATTTTTTTTTAACAGCATTAAAATTAAATGGTATGATAGAATAACTAATGTAGAGCTTTCGGAGAGAACTAAACAGGCTCCAGTGGACCAAGAGGTAAGGAAAAGACGCTGGCGTTGTATAGGACACAAAACTGAGAAAACAGGAGAACAGCATAACTAGAATGTCTTTGCATTGGAACCCACAGGGGCATAGGAATAAAGGAAGGCCAAAAAGCACATGAAGAGAGCTGGAGAGTGAAGTTAGAAAGATGGGGGAGGACATGGGGAGAGCTCCATGCAATGGCAAAGGATAGAAAGACTTGGCGAGAGTTGGTTGAGGGCCTTTGCTCCATTGGGGGATTGAAAGGCAGAAGAAGAAGAAGAGAAGATTAAAATAATAAAAACAGCACAAGCCCGATCAATATCACAGAATTATTCAGATGAAAACAAATGCTCAACTATACCATTCTATGTAAATACTGTCTGACTCCCTGTTGCAATGAAGCCCTTTGGTTGGTAACCTCTAGGGCAGCCAGGAAGATGGACAGCAATTCAGTGAAAGCCAACACACAGCCACACTGCTTCATGGTCTGTTGTCCCGAGAAACCTTTACTGGCACGGCTGAAAGTATTACAAATGGGCAGTTGAATTACAAAGTAACTGTTTTAATGCAGTTTTATTTGTTTTATATAATAGACATCCTCATTTATGGTGCCTGCGGGGAATAAATGAAATGAAAAGACAGAATCACTAATGTAGAGCTTTGGGAAACAATAGAATGAATAATAGTAAATAAATGGGTGAGAAGCTTGAAACTTGATAACAATATAATAAAAATGCCTTTGCACCCTAACCTGCAAGGTTTTTTTAACAAAGACAAATTTATAAAATACATACAGACGGGAACAAGAAAGTGAGGAGAAAATGGTTGGGAGGACACGGGGTAGGCTTAAGCATGTCACAGCAAAAGATTTGACGAACTGACTAAGGGCCTATGCTCCATGGGAGAATATACTACATCTTTCAAATACGTTATTACTAGGGCCTATATAAGAGAAGTGAAAAAAAAAAAAGTAATGTTGTGACCAATAATGCATGGCATAAGAGGCAACAAAGGACAGTAAAGAGGTTATTCTGAAGTCAGAGTGCATCTGCTTGTGAAGTGAGGAACCAACAGCCTGCATACAAATAAGCCAGATCTGTGAAACATGTGCACGTAAAACTCTCGAACAAGACTAAAATTCAAAATGGAGGAACAACCAGAACTTTCTGCCAGATTTTACAGCTGGTGAATGCTAAGAAGAAGAAGAAGATGTGAACCATACTTAATACTTAGCATCCCACCTGGCAAGAGACATGGCGTTGTGAATACAGTCAGCATATGCCAGCTGTCTTTTCTCATCCTGCTCTTCTTGTAATTTTGTCAACATGATGTTGAACTTGCTGGCTATTGGCAGCAACAGCTGCTTCATCAGAATCTGCTTTTTCTGCAACAAGACAAAAACTAGTTAAGGAGAAGAATGGAGAAGTTATCTAAGACTGGAATCACCTATTGCCTGTAGCCCCGATACTGTGTCAAGGAAAAGACAAATCATGCTGGGCATTTATTTCTATTTATCATTTAGAAATGGAACATAAATTACAAATGTCATTTGGTAGCAACCACACACTATAAACTGAACCCTTTCACCCCAAGAAGCCTAAATCTAGTCACTTTTGGTTGTGAAACATCCCTCGAAATGTCCATATAAGGCCACATCTGCAATTACCTGTTTTTGAAAAGTGTAGATAAATGTCATTGGTCCAGTGTGCACCTGTGCGGTGTTTAATAGGCCAGGTTATAAATACAGTAACTAAAAACAGCAGAGAGTTTTTAATGGTCTTTTGAAAGCTAAGTCGATGTCAAGTTTTACCAAAAGCCTCAGTGACAAAGGTCAGAGAGTTACGGATTGAGTCACACAATACATATTTTGAAAAATTTAAATTGTAGAAAAATAACATTATTAAAAAATCTAGTATCGAATCTTTGGACCCATAAAAGATGTAAACAGCAGGGAATGAAGAGTCAGAAGCACCAACGAAATTCGTGATCTGTTTAAATCACCACTGATCATAGGCATTATGAATGCTAATAGGCTGATATGGCTGGGGCATCCTGAGAGAATGTCAAATGACAGAGAGGTAAAAAACTGTATACACAAGGGAGACGAATGGTCCTAGACCATGAGGCAGACCAAGAAGACGATGGAGAGATAATGTCCAGAGAGATCTGCAAACACTTGGATTTACCAACTGGAAAGAGAAGGCCAACCAGAGAGATGAGTGGAGGCGGGTGAAATCTGTAATAAACCTCAAGGGCTCGGAATGCTAAAGAAGAAGAAGAAATAAATGTAATGTATTTGTGACCTGTGTTATATGGTTGGGTTTTGAAACTTCCAAGAGATTTCTATGGGTTCATTGCCCAGTTTTGTTTTATTAGCATTCCCAGGATGAAAGTATTAAGAACCTGCTTGTACAGTTGGCAGAGGACACTTTCAATGGAATGTCACTCAGTTGTGACTGGGGGGGGGGGGGGGGGGCTAGGTACCAGAGGCATTTGCACTTTAACATTTCTGATTACTGCCATCAACTCTTGAGATTTCCTGCCAGTTGGGTTTAGAGTTGTGACGATAATTTATCCATGCTGAACAATGACGATATACAGTCGGAGTCTTGCATGCGGTTGTTTAAAGCCGGCACAGAGCTTGCCGACATGTGAGGTGAGGAAAAGGGAATCCTTTTATACTGAAAGCGCAACAATCTAAAGTTTCCCTCCCGTCTGTGACTGAAATCGCAACATGCACCCACGCACTATTTGTATGTTACATACATGTTTCATGTGTATGTTCATAACAAACATTTCCAAATAAAGTGTACATAAATTCCTGATAGACAGAGTAACTACAAATTATGTCTAAACAAAGTATATAGAAATTACTGCTAAAGATGTGTGCATAGAAACTGCTACACATTATACACAAACTAATGCTTAAAAAACGTTACTGTTAAAGACACAAATTACTGTTACAGAAAGTAAACACAAATAAATACTAAAGAAAATACACAAATTAATGCTAAAGAAATGATACACAAATACTGGTTAAGAAAATGGCCACAAATTACTGCAAGAAACACACAAATCATTGCTTAGTAATAATACACAAATTATTCTTTGAGAAAGTATACATGAAAACTCACATTACTCTGAACAAAGTATTTGTATTTACCTACTATAAATAGAATACAATGACTGCCAAAGAAAGTATGTGTGTGTGTTAACAAGGGCTATTTAACTAAGTTTACTTAGAGGGCCAAAATATTAAAAATAGGGATTACCACAGGTCGGTGGTCCACGTCCCTGTGTACAAAGATGATTATTACAATACAACTGGAAATAATTCTCGACCACCTTTTAGGCCTTTGATTGTCGACTTGGCCCATAGGCTGCCAGCTGAATAGACTTGCTCCAAAAGAAAGCACACATACATACAATGCAAAAAGAAACATACAAATCACTGAAAAATGAAAGCTGACCTCCGGTTCTATAGAGCTGGAGACAATCAAGGTGCTTGCAGTCTCATAGATGAAGAGCTGGTCACTGTCAGACAAGGAATGTGTGAGCCCATTGTCTGGGGAGTTGATAGTCAGCAGGTCCTGCATCTTGGTCAGCACAACCTCCAGGTAGGGCGTCAGGTGAGTTCTGAAATGAGAGCCACATGGATTCAAAGGTAAAAGGCAATCAACCCTATGGCTGATGACAGACTGTGATAAATCTTTCAGTCGCAAACGCACCATGTGAACTGGGTATAACTCAGGTGCAACAATCAACATGTGCTGATAAGAAACACCCACTGCATCAAGCACTTTTTAGTGAAAAGGGCAACAGACTGAACAGGGGAAAATCATGGCTAGGTCGGGCAGAAGATGTTATTAGGCAGATATGCAGCATAACCGACATCATACCTGGTGCAGAGTGGATACCTGTGCCTCATGCGTTTATTTGTACATTTTCCTGTATTGTCACACTCAACAGGCGATGTAGAGAAGAGAATCCTGTTGCTGTTAACCCTACCAGACCACTGGCCCGATTTTCCAGGAATTTCCTAACTAGCTGTTATACCGCTGGCATCATTTTCCGGGAATTTACGTAGTACGTGAAAAATATGCGTCACAGACTAAAAATAACCAGCCAGTCGCCTTCAGACTTCGCTGTTAGTCATTGCAAATGACTTCCCAAATGTGTTGAGATTTCTTTGTGTGGTTTGATGTGAAAACAATTCGGACAATTTTCAATGAAATGAGCGGCTTCGACAAGAAAGTGACGTAGGTCTAAGCTTTTCAGTCCAACAGGTGATGGATACTTTGGTTAATTCAGACTGTGAATACGTTCATGAAGAATACGTTCCTAATTGAAGTGACACAGTCAGTGAGAGCTAGAGTGAGGAGAATTATGAAAATTATAGATCTAGAACTAGATCGATAGTAAGAGAAGGGGGTGTATTCCTCAAACAGCAACATCTGGTGCTTACACTTGGTGAATTGGTATACAAAGTAGGAAGATTGGCGCTAGATGACAGGTAAACCTATTTTCTACAATGTCTCCAAGTTTTATCTTATTCTAACCACTTGTTTGCATGTAACTAATTTTTTGGTACACCATGTTGGGTTTTCGTGTTAGTGCCCAGGAGCTCTGGTTATAGGGACAGTTAGGTTCAGGGCCTCAGGTCTGGTATGGTTAATGCAGAGGTCAACGCTCTCATCAGTGAAAATTCAGATGAAGCAGATGCATTAATCTACAGACGGATCCGTTATATGCCAAAAAAGAAACACATGGGCATTCACAGCACGCTCAGCGGGCAGAACAGTTAAAGAAGCCAACGGCGCCTTCTCCGTGACAACCAGCAGACTATGGAGGTGATGGCAGTGACGCAAGCGTTTGTCTGGCTTGAAACACAAAAATACACCCGCGTATGTATACTCAGTGATTCAATGAGTATTATCCGGAGGGTTCAGGCAGGTTCAGTGCGAAGACAATGGCTTGAATCATTACAGAAGTCAACTGTGCTTGGAGTCACCTTTATTTTTGTTCCGGGACACGCAGGCGTCGATGGAAATGAAAGAGCTGACAGGTTGGCTGGATCCGCTATCACTACCGACGGTCAGCCTATGGATCATGCTGATAATATTAATGCCCTCAGAGAAATGGGATGCTGACCACATCACCCATCTTGTGCCGATTGGTCTATAAAAATATAGGTCTAGCCCTATATGCCCTATACGCCTAAAGGCGTTTGAAAAGGGTCCTATTTTTTTTTTTACAGCACACATTTAACCAGGTTTCATAATGCTTATGTTGCCCAACAAGATACTAGGTACTGCACATTGTAAAGGACCCTTTTCTGTTTCTTGAGGCATATTGAGGCACATGGGGCTACCCCATATTTTTAGGGACCAATCAGCATTTGACATGTGATGTGGTCAACATTATGACATGTGAAGTAGTCAACATTATGACATGTGAAGTAGTCAACATTATGACATGTGAAGTAGTCAACATTATGACATGTGAAGTAGTCAACATTATGACATGTGAAGTAGTCAACATTATGACATGTGAAGTGGTCAACATTATGACATGTGATGTGGTCAACATTATGACATGTGATGTGGTCAACATTATGACATGTGAAGTAGTCAACATTATGACATGTGATGTAGTCAACATTATGACATGTGAAGTGGTCAACATTATGACATCTGATGTGGTCAACATTATGACATGTGAAGTAGTCAACATTATGACATGTGATGTAGTCAACATTATGACATGTGAAGTAGTCAACATTATGACATGTGATGTGGTCAACATTATGACATGTGATGTGGTCAACATTTTGACATGTGATGTGGTCAACATTATGACATGTGATGTAGTCAACATTATGACATGTGATGTGGTCAAACATTATGACAATCATCTTTACTTACCAGAACAATTGCTGGTACCCACTGGGTTAACCTGAAGGCCATTACTTTGAGATTTGAAAAAAAAATTTAATCTGAGGTCTTAACTGTTGCACAGTTAAATCATAGGGCAGATAACCTTCAAAATTGGAGTGCATCTGTCCGAGAGGCGAAGAACCAACAGTCTGCATTCAAATAAGCCAGTACTGTAGAATAAATGTGCAAACCTCAAGTTCTGGAACAAGATTTAAAGTCAAGAAGTGGAGAAACAACCAGAACTGTCCACTGGAGTTTACAGATGGACAAAGCTAAGAAAAACACATAAGAAATTAGACAGACGCCACAAATAAGCCAGATGTGTGAAGCAGATGTGCATGCAACACACAGGTTCTAGAACAAGACCAATGTTCAGAATTTGAACTTTCAGCCGGAGTTTACAGCCGGTGAATGCAAAGAAGAAGTTTCACAAGGTCTATAGTTTGCACAATTACATGTGATAAAGTCAGCAAAAAACATGGTATGCAATAAGAACTAATTTAAAAATAACTTGCAAAATAAATGTCTTACTTGGTACTTTTAACAAATCTGAGAAAAAGATAAGCAACTCTACTTCTGACTTTGGGTGAAGTATTTCTCAAGCCTCTCTCATCAAGGAAAGCCTCCTGAAAAGAAAAAAATCAAGTATTACAGAAAATATATTCAAATAGCTTACTGCAGTACCGTGACTCAGAACTGTGCCCATGTGGACAGGCAACTTGTGCTGCAGGTATGCTCTCTGCATGCAGTAGGGAGATCCAAAGTATTGCCAGTTGGCATCCTGTAGAAACCAAGCTGTGTGCGCCAGTGGCGGACATGTACCCTGCCTGTGTTGGCCTCTCTTGCTCAAGCCTACCTTATGTTCACTTGGTGGACCCTGTTTTTCCCAGTAATCCAGTGGAAGGTTGGAATCTCAAACCTCCCCCCAGATGAAAATGATAAAAAAAATCAAATGAGGTAAAGCTGAAAGGATGAGCCCACTCTCCCTCTCAAGAGATCCTGAAGTCCAAAATACTAGGCCAGAAGGCGGATTTAAAAAAAAAACAGTACTATGCAACTCCCACTATAGGAATAAACTCACAGAGAGCAAGTACAGCAGGGATCTACCAGTCATCAGTAGAAGTTATCCTCGTCGAGAAACGTTTCAGCCTACGATCTCCTAGACGTTTTCAGAGGTGGGCCCACCTGAGTTCATGAAGCTCAGGGCTGGTACCCTGCTGCACGAAATTACCGGATGGTGTTTTTCTTTCGGATAGGGACAAGACAACTTGGTGGTTTCGAAGAAGGTACTGTGAAAAAAGAAGCCGCCGCGGTAGCCTAATTAGAACAGTCAGCATTCATGGACGACCGAACGACAAGCTTACGATTGGTTTACCGGACACATGTTGGACTTTTGTTAGCAGGTGGCAGAGGATCACTGGCAGACAATTCGGACACGATGGACTTTCAAAGGGTGAGAAACCCTTTTCCCACTAGAAACCCGGACCAGCTCACCGAGGCCCGTCCCCTACGTTGTTTCGTTGCGTCCAAAGCCAGCTCGAGGCCCTTTCGGCTACCTCGCCCAGTTTTTTAAGTGTTTGTTTCCGTTCATTACCGCGCAATCCTAGATCTTTAATCACATTGTACAGTGAAGTGGAGACGAGACCTCTCGCTCCCACTTCGACGGCAAAGACACGTACCGTGTACGCCTCGTCTCTCCTCAGACCGGCTGCTAAATCACCGTATTTCTCGAGCTTGTACGTGTGATTTTATTTATTTATCGTCCAAACGCGACTCATACGGGACGGTGAGCTCAATCAGGATGAGCTGCTGTTTCTCCGCAGAGTGGAGAACTATGTCAGGTCGCAGGCCGGTCTTTCGGATTAACTCGGGGTACCTTTCATGGCCTGGCAGATCAACCGCCAGTAACCAGTCCCTCGCAGAGTCTAGCATAGATGGAGCAAATGCGTTTCGGTTGACCTTACCTATTTGAATCTGCCATGCCTTGAGGAAACGAATGGGGACGATGGTAGAACTGGCCCTTGCGTTGGCCCTCATTCTAGCCAACTCTTTTAGCACCTTGTTGTGTCGCCAGGTGTATCGGCCTTGACCTAGGGCTTTCCTGCACGCGGACAGGACGTGCTCAAGAGTCTGCTTCGCTTTGCACAACGGGCAAGTCGGATCGTTAGTCGCAGACCATTAAACCATGTTAACACCGGATGGTAATACATTGTACGCCGACGAACTATATATATGATTACATTGTCAGATGAATTTATTGCTGGTGCTCGCCCTGTGGAGTTCTGCCGGGCAGGTGAAGTACCATGTTCTGAGCCTCAACAGAATCTACCCTCAGCTCCTGTGGGACCTAATAGACAGTCTTGTGGAGTCGGGAGATGGCTAACGATAGTGACTGAGCAAAACCATAGAACTAAACTCAAAGAAAATGGAAAAGCTGGAAAAATAAAACAGCATTTATAATTCTTGAGAAAGATGTCGACCCCACCTTAAGCCCCACTAACCAGGTAAAGTTCTGGGAAATAAAAGCAGCTAGTGTAATACTGAACATATCGTCTACCAAGTGATGATTGGTGTATAAAATATAGGTCTAGCACCATATGCCCAGTACACCTGAAGGCTTGGACAAGGTTCCTTTACTTTACCTAGGAGACAAGTCATTTGGGGGGAGGGGGGGGGAGGCCTGCCTTGATGAAGATGTCAATCCATACAGCTTTAGACCGTGTCTTCAAACATAGCCTTATATTATCTCATGATAAGTGAGTAAACTGTAGAACCCTTTCCCTTGTTTTGGGGTGTGGCCTATTGAGTTTCCATTACAATTTCCAGTACTGTGAGCGTACATGAAGTTCAAAGGTTACAAGGCTTCAACGACTGAGCACAACGTGGGGGCACTTACCAAAACTTCTGGGATGTGCTGTGGTTCACACACAAAAAAACGATCATAGCGAACAACTGTCTCAAAGAACTGCTGCAGAACCGAAATGTGCCCTTGTCTGCTAACCTGACTAGTGATCAACTGAAATGAATACAGAGAAACAGAGTCATGAATACAAGAGAAACAGAGTCATGAATACAAGAGAAACAGAGTCAGGAATCCAAAGAAACAGAGTCAGGAATACAGAGAAACAGAGTAAGGAATACAGAGAAACAGTGTCAGGAGTACAAGATACAGAGTCAGGAATACAGAGAAACAGAGTCATGAATACAAGAGAAACAGAGTAAGGAATACAGAGGGGAAAAAGTGTCAGGAATACAAAGAAACAGAGTCAGGAATACAGAGAAACAGTCAGGAATACAGAGAAACAGTCAGGATTACAGAGAAACAGAGTCAAGAATACATAAAAACAGAGTCAGGAATACAGGGGGGGGGGGGAAGTGTCAGGAATACAGAGAAACAGAATCAGGAATACAGAGAAACAGTCAGGAATACAGAGAAACAGAGTCAGGAATACAGAGAAACAGAGTCAGGAATACAGAGAAACAGTCAGGAATACAGACAAACAGTCTGGATTACAGAGAAACAGAGTCAAGAATACATAAAAAAACAGAGTCAGGAATACAGGGGGGAAAAGTGTCAGGAATACAGAGAAACAGAGTCAGGAATACAGAGAAACAGTCAGGAATACAGAGAAACAGAGTCAGGAATACAAAGGAACAGAGTCAGTAATACAGAGAAACAGAGTTAGGAATACAGAGAAACAGAGTTAGGAATACAAGAGAAACAGATTTAGGAATACAGAGAAACAGAGTCAGGAGTACAGAGAAACAGAGTCGGTAGTACAGAGAAACAGAGTCAGGAATACAGAGAAACAGAGTCAGGAATACAGAGAAACAGTCAGGAATACAGAGAAACAGAGTCAGGAATACAGAGAAACAGCTTCAGTAAATCAGAGAAACAGAGTCAGGAATACAGAGAAACAGAGTCAGGAATACAGAGAAACAGAGTCAGGAATGCAGCGAAACGGTCAGGATTACAGAGAAACAGAGTCAAGAATACAGAAAAACAGAGTCAGGAATACAGGAATAAAAAGAGTCAGGAATACAGAGAAACAGAGTCAGGAATACAGAGAAACAGAGTCAGGAATTCAGAGAAACAGTCAGGAATACAGAGAAACAGTCAGGATTACAGACAACCGGGGTCAAGAATACATAAAAACAGAGTCAGGAGTACGGGGGGGGGGGAAGTGTCAGGAATACAGAGAAACAGAATCAGGAATACAGAGAAACAGTCAGGAATACAGAGAAACAGAGTCAGGAATACAGAGAAACAGAGTCAGGAATACAAAGAAACAGAGTCAGGAATACAGAGAAACAGTCAGGAATACAGACAAACAGTCTGGATTACAGAGAAACAGAGTCAAGAATACATAAAAACAGAGTCAGGAATACAGAGGGGGAAAAGTGTCAGGAATACAGAGAAACAGAGTCAGGAATACAGAGAAACAGTCAGGAATACAGAGAAACAGAGTCAGGAATACAAAGGAACAGAGTCAGGAGTACAGAGAAACGGAGTCAGTAGTACAGAGAAACAGAGTCAGGAATACAGAGAAACAGAGTCAGGAATACAGAGAAACAGTCAGGAATACAGAGAAACAGAGTCAGGAATACAGAGAAACAGCTTCAGGAAATCAGAGAAACAGAGTCAGGAATACAGAGAAACAGAGTCAGGAATACAGAGAAACAGTCAGGAATGCAGAGAAACGGTCAGGATTACAGAGAAACAGAGTCAAGAATACAGAAAAACAGAGTCAGGAATACAGGAATAAAAAGAGTCAGGAATACAGAGAAACAGAGTCAGGAATACAGAGAAACAGAGTCAGGAATACAGAGAAACAGAGTCAGGAATACTGAAAAACATGATCAATTTTTGTGAAATGAATTCTCTTTAAATACAGTAAGTAAAATTAGCTGAAATCAGTACAGAAAAATAAAGTAAAATTAATTAGCTTTTAATAAGAAATAAATACAAAGCGAATAGTGACAGTAGCAGTTAAGCAACTTTA
>CAJHNH020000389.1:280227-375227 GCA_905116865.2 Candidula unifasciata
GGAAGCCTCTACCTAAACTAGAGCTGTAAACCTTCCCGGAGAGAGAAAATAGAGAACAGAAAACACAGATAACATTTCACGTTTAAAATAAAATTTTTCCACACTCATAATCCTAAAACGTACCTTGAATTTTAAGAACATCCAGGCAGTTGCACACCAATTTTAGCCAAAAAAGAAACATAAGCCCCTCGTAAAAGCTTCTTTTCTTCGGCATGAACAATGGTCATTCAGCTCTGCAGGGGCACTCCAGAACCTGGGTAGATGTTAGGGTCACCAGTGGCATGAAACACTAAACTCACAAATGGAGTTATTGCACCCTGAGAGAAAGACAAAACAAACATCATTACTGTACCTTCTGTTGTTCCAGTCCCTGGTTGCTTAGCTTTCTCCATCACCGGTTCTGTAAGAAGCTATCTTATGTCAGGCCTTGGTGTGTGCCACATTGAGGCAGGTATTCACGGTCTCCAGATATTTCTATCTATCCATCGAATTGCCACTGGAACCCACGCTTTAAGATCCTGCTTTCATTTTCGTAATCAGGTAGCGGAGTGATCTCTATCGGTGCACTAGATCGGTGGTAGTCTTCACACATGACCCAAACCATTTGATCTGTTGCCTCTTGCTATACTGGTTCCGTTCTAGTTGTTTTCCTATATCTTCATTTCTGATCTTTTCTCTTTTTGTTATATACAGAATTCAGGGTATATATTTTCATTTCTGTTATTTGGATTACTGTACCATGAGAATACAAAATTAACTGGCCAGGGTACAGATAGATTTAAAAAAATAAAGTTTACCTCCTGTTAACCAACTAACATTCCTAGCTGTATAAGAAACCAGACCCTTATCAGGTGTTTACTACTGAAACGTAAACAGTGTCTCTATCTTCTGCCCTCAATCCCATTTGTTCACACACCTTCAACTTTTGTCCTCATATTCTTCGCATTCACAGGCTTTAAACTCTGCCTGAAACCTGAAAGTCCTGGTTGTTCAACCATGTCTGACTTTGCTCTTCTTCTAGGAACTGAGTGTGTCATGCACATTCATTTCACAGATCTGGCTTATTGTGTGCAGACTGTTGATTCCTTGCCTCTCAGGGAGAGGTGCCTAACTCTGAAGCAAACAATGATCTATATACATTAGACAGGGCTCCCAGGACGGAAGCCTAGGAGCAATAAGGAGTAATTTAGACCAGATATGTAGTTCAGCAACTTCTTCATCCCAACCCTTAGCCAACTCATGCCAAGCTCTTATAGCCCTCTCTATTTCCTTCAATCCCTTTGAAATCCACCCCCTTTTGTTCATTTATCTCTAATTTTCTATGTGTACATTATTTTCCCCTTATGTCTTTCAATTGTGGGTTCCAGAAAAAAACAGCATTCCAGTTACGCCTATTATTAAGGTTTTCTCAATATGGCATGCAAATTCAGTAGAAGCTCCATATTTCTCAACCTTTGCTTTCTTTAATGAAATCTGTTCAGTTTTTTTCCCTACACTCCCACATTAGTGATTCTGTCATATCATCTGAGTCCTGTTCTGTGCAGGTGAGAGTTAATGAATGTTTGTGATTTACAGGTAATTGTTTTTAGATGTTTCTTTTTGATGAACAAGTAATGATTTAGACATGCTCCATGTTTCTGCCTACACACAACAATGATGAGAGTTCACATTTCAGCAATGTACTCCACTCTAAACTATCATGATGATCTGGTTGACTGTGGCAGAAAAGTCATACAATTCTCTCGCGTCTGGCTGTTTAAGTAACTTCTCCATGGCTTCGGGAAGGAAAGGCCAGATCTCTTCTTCTAAGCATACAACCTGAACAAACAAACAAAAAGGGCTGTAATCCAGACAGCATTATGTAACTTTTATCAAACAAGAATGGGCTGTATCAGACCGCATTATGTAACTTTTATCAAACAGAATGGGCTTAATCAGACAGCATTATGTAACTTTTATCAAACAGAATGGGCTGTAATCAGACAGCGTTTATGTGAACTTTTATCAAACAGAATGGGCTGTAATCAGACAGCGTTATGTAAACTTTTATCAAACAGAATGGGTAATTTCTTTAGGCTGTAATCAGACCAGCGTTATGTAACTTTTATCAAACAGAATGGGCTGTAATCAGACCGCGTTATGTAATATTTTTATCAAACAGAATGGGCTGTAATCAGACAGCGTTTGTGTAACTTGTATCAAAACAGAATGGGCTGTAATCAGACCGCATTATGTAACTTTTATCAAAGCAGAATGGGCTGTAATCAGACAGCATTATGTAACTTTTATCAAACAGAATGGGCTTGTAATCAGACAGCATTATGTAACTTTTATCAAAACAGAATGGGCTGTAATCAGACAGCATTATGTAACTTTTATCAAACAGAATGGGCTGTAATCAGACAGCATTATGTAACTTTTATCAAACCAGAATGGGCTGTAATCAGACAGCGTTATGTAACTTTTATCAAACAGAATGGGCTGTAATCAGACAGGCATAATGTAACTCTTTATCAAACAGAATGGGCTGTAATCAGACAAGCATTATGTAACTTTATCAACAACAGAATGGGCTGTAATCAGCCAGCGTTATGTAACTTTTATCAAACAGAATGAGCTGTAATCAGACAGCATTATGTAACTTTTATCAAACAGAATGAGCTGTAATCAGACAGCATTATGTAACTTTTATCAAACAGAATGGGCTGTAATCAGACAGAACTATGTAACTTTTATCAAACAGAATGACAGCCGTAAATAACCAGAAACCTACAACAACCATCATACATATATTTGCAGTAATCGCCAGTCAAAGGTCATACATTCCAATCCACTTTATGGCAATTTCATAATTAGGTTGGCTCCCACATTGATCCAAGCCTGAACTGACACCATGAAAAGTCCCAGACAGTAAAAGCCAGGCACATCACAACAAGATAAAACATTTGGAAGAGGGGCCGCAACAAGCCACCCCAACCCTCCCCATTTTTGTCACCCAAAGCTAGGCAAAAGGGGGACAAGACCATAAGGGCAGGGCCCTGATCCTAGTTAAACAGAGCATCCTAATAATACTGAAACTGAATGGTCCTTTACCAAGCGCATCCTAAAAGGTGACCCATATAGACTATGCTGAAATCAGATGTGCTGAAGACGAAGACACAGAGATCAGAAGCCTAGCTGTAAACCACAGCTGGGGCAGTGCAGAGAAAGAAGGCTGTCATGAAAACTGCCCTTTTTAGGAGGAACACAGAGGAAGTAGAACAAGTTATATTTTACTGAATTAACAGAATTTAATCACTTTAATCAAGTAACAATAATCAAGTAATCAGGCTGTTATCATCTGAGATCAACTTTAAATGATCAGTTACAGGGGTTCATAAGACCTTGATTCAAAATAGTTACTGATTTGCAATCACAGCGACAAAAATTTATGTTTTAAGAAAAATAGAATATTTATGTTATATAATTTTTTTTAAGATATGGTAATGTTATTACTTGCAATGTGCAAGTAGGTTGTGCGTTGTAGTGTTTGAGGGCGATGTGTTGTGTGTGTGTGGTGTGTGTTTTTTAAATGATGTAAAACTCTAGTAGGAATAGTTCTGGTTGTTCATCCATATCTGGACTGCAGTGTTGATCCCAGAACCTGAGTGTTACATGCAACACTGTTTTACAGATCTGAACAATCTGTATGCAGGCTGCTTTTTACCTGCCTCTCAGGCAGATGATTCACTCCGACTCTGAAAGGAAACCACAGATTGGTCTACCTTTACAACATTGCTTTGCTGGGAAAGGCAGTGGGTCTATTGATGTTTTTCCCCACACGGTGCCATGGAACCCAAAACAGGAATAACTTAATCTTATTCAATTACTAAGATTTGTAAAAACCCTCATTAGCAAAAGTTAATGTCGATATGTGATGGAGGAGAGCCTAACATGGGGATACCCACAAAAATCCGCTTCCAAAAATGGAGGTGGCAGCCGCCAATGCCAGCTCTCTTTTTGGTTAGAGGAACATGACACACACACATGGACACATGATTGTAACTGACGCAGCCTTTCCCAAGGTTTTCCATAGTGTTTGCTACCAAAATTTGCTAATCAACTTGATCCCATAAGACTGAACTCAATTACATAGGTCTACTTACAAAACCACCACACTGAATATACTATGAGGAAAATAATTTTTTTTTAAACAGCATTAAAATGAAATGATATGATATAGAATAACTAATGTAGAGCTTTGGGGAGGGATAAACTAAAACAGGCTTCCAGTAGGACCAAGAGGTGAGGAAAAAGATGTTGGCGTTGTATAGGACACAAACTGAGGAAAACAGGAGAACAGCATAACTAGAATGTCTTAGCATTGGAACCCACAGGGGCCATAGGAATAAAGGAAGGCCTAAAAAGCAACATGGCAAAGAAGGGAGAGCTGGAGAGTGAAGTTAGAAAGATTGGGAGGGACATGGGGAAGAGCTCTTTGCAATGGCTAAAGGATCGAAAGACATGGTCGAGAGTTGGTTTGAGGGCCTTTGTCTACATTGGGGGATTGAAAGGCAGAAGAAAGAAAAGATTAAAAATAATAAAAACAGCACAAGCCCGATGAATTATCACAGAATTATTAAGAATGAAAAACAAATGCTCAAAACATATACCATTCTATGTAAATACTGTCTGACTCCCTCCCGGTTGCAATGAAGCCTTTGCTGGTAACCTCTAGGGCAGCCAGGAAGATTGGACAGGCAGAACTCAGTGGAAAGCCAACACAACAAGCCAACAATGCCTTAATGGTTGTTGGTCCCGAGAAACCTTTTACTTGGCACGGCGCCTGAAAAGTATTACAAATGGGCTAGTGAGTTACAAAGTAACTGTTTTAAAGCAGTTTATTTTTTAATAATTAGGAACATACTCATTGATTGGTGCCCTGCGGGGAATAAATGAAATGAAAAGAAAAGAATCACTAATGTAGAGCTTGCGGAAACAATAGAATAAATAATAGTGAATAAATGGCGTAGAGAAGCTTGAAAAACTTGATAACAATATAATAAAAATGCCTTTGCACCCTAACCTGCAAGGTTTTTTTAAACAAAAGACAAATTTTAAAATATACATACAGACGGAGAACAAGAAAGTGAGGAGAATAACGGTTGGGAGGACACAGGGTAGGCTGAAGCATGTCCACAGGAAAAAATTTGACGAAACGACTAAGGGTCTATGCTCCATGGGAGAATTAACTACATCTTGCAAATACGTTAGTACTAGGCCTATATAAGAGAAGTGAAAAAAAAAAAAAAGTAATGTTCGTGCACCAATAATGCATGGCATAAGAGGCAACAAAGGGACAGTTAAAGAGGTTATTCTGAAGTCAGAGCGCATCTGCTTTTGTGAAGTGAGGATACCAACAGCCTGCATAACAAATAAGCAGATCTGTGAAACATGTGCACGTAAAAACTCTCAAACAAGACTAAAAATTCAAAAAGGGATTGAAACAACCAGAAGTTTCGCCAGATTTTACAGCTGGTGAATGTAAGAAGAAGGAAGATGGGAACCAATCTTCAATACTTAGCATCCCACCTGGCAAGAGAAATGGCGTTGTGGAATACAGTCAGCATATGCCACGCGGTCTTTCTCATCCTGCTCTTCTTGTAAATTTTGTCAACACTGATGTTGAATCTTGCGGGCTATTGGCAAGCAACAGCTGCTTCATCAGACTCTGCTTTTTCTGCAACAAGACACAAAACTAGTTTAAGGATGAGAATGAAAGAAGTTATTCTAAGACTGGACATCACCTATTGCCTGCTAGCCCCGATACTGTGTCAGGAAAAAGACAAAATCATGCTGGGCATTTATTTCTATTTATCATTTATAGAATGGAACATAAATTTACAAATGTACATTTGGGTAGCAAACCACACACTATAAACGAAACCCTTATCACCCCAAGAAGGCGCTAAATCTCGTCACTTTTTGGTTTGTATCAGTGAAACATCCATGGAAATGGCCAATAAGGCCATCTGTCTGACACATGACCTGTTTTTCGAAAAAGTGTAAAATGTCATTGGTCCAGTGTGCACTTGTGCGGTGTTTAATAGGCCAGGTTATAAATACAGTAACTAAAAACAGCATTCAGATTTTAAGGTTCTTTGAAAGCTAAGTCGATGTCAAGTTTTACCAAAAGCCTCAGTGATAAAGGTCAGAGGGTCACAGCATGAGTCACACAATACATATTTGAAAAATTAAAATTGTAGATAAAAAAAAATATTTAAAAAATGAAATAACAAATCTTCGAACCTATCAAAGATGTAAAGAGTGGTTAAGTGGTGAATGGGGAGTGAGAAGCAACAACGAAATTCATAATCTGTTCAAATCACCATTGATCACTGGCATCATGATAGCTAATAGGTGAAATGGCTGGGACATATTGAGAGAATGTCCGATGAGAGAGAGGTAAAAACTGTATACACAAGGGAGATTAATGGTCCTAAACCACGAGGCTGACCAAGAAGACGATGGAGAGATAGTGTCCAGAGAGATCTGCAAACTTTTGGATTTACCAACTAGAAAGAGAAGGTCAACCAAAGAGATGAGTGGAGGCAGGTGAAATCTGTAACAAACCTCAAGGGCCCGTAATGCTAAAGAAGAAGAGGAAGAAAAAACGTAATGTATTTGTGACCTGTGTTATATGGTTGGGTTTTGAAAACTTTTTCCAAGAAATTTTATTTTATCAGCATTCCCATGATGAAAGAGTTGAGAACCTGCTTGTCCAGTTGGCAGAGGACACTTTCAATGGAATGTCACTCAGTTTGCACTTCAATATTTCTGATCACTGCATCTCTAAGTGCCACCAACTTTTGAGATTCCCTGCCAGTTTGGTTTAGAGTTATCCATGCTGAACAACGACGATATAGAGTAGGAGTCTTGCATGCGGTTTCGGTGAGCCGGACAGAGCATGCTGACATGTGATGTGAGGTAGATTGAATCCTTTTTACACACAGCACAACAATCTGAAGTTTCCCTCCCGTCTGTGCCTGAAATTACTACACTGTGCACCCATGCACTATTTGTATGTTACATACATGTTTCATGTGTATGTTCATAACAAACATTTCCAAATAAAGTGTGCATAAATTCCTAATACACAAATTAATGCTAAAGAAATTATATACAAATTACTGATTAAGAAAATGCCCACAAATTTTTACTGCAAAAAACACACACAAATCACTACTTAGTAATTATACACAAATTACTGTTTGAGAAAGTATACACAAAAAACTACTAAACTACTAAAGAAAGTATATATGAATTACTCTGAACAAAGTATTTGTATTTAACTATTAGATAGAGAATACAATGACCGCCTAAGAAAGTATTTGTGTGTTAACAAGAACTATTCAACTAAGTTTACTCAGGAGCCAAAATATTCAATGTTGAATTAAGAATCGACATCACAGCACTCGGGACACTCCCATAAGTGCTCAGTCAACATCTTCAGCAGCAAGCGAAAAGTTCTAGTTCCGATGGTACCAGTAATCGTCTGATTGTATATCGGTCTCATCCTTCCCCTGAGTGTTGAGCTTTTGCTAGATCCCCTGGTAACTTCTCGCAGCGCCATTCTCCTTAGACCGAAATGATCTATCTGCACCTCCGCACTGTTCACTTGCTCCCAAAGGGCCTTCACAATATCTAACGTCATGCATCAATTCCCCACCAAGTGGTGCAGAGCCAGCCAGCCAGCCAGTCTATCTGCCTGCTCATTACCACGGGTGGGTGGTTCAAGTCCCAGTGTAAAAAGATCATTATTACAATACAACTGGCAATAATTCTTGACCACTTTTTAGGCCTTTGAGGGTCGATCTGGCCCATAGGCTGCCAGCTGAATAGCCTTGCTCTAAAAGAAAGCACACATATACACAACTGCCTAGGAAAATGTACAAATCATTGAAAAATGAGGGCTCACCTCCGGTTCTATAGAGCTGGAGACAATCAAGGTGCTTGCAGTCTCATAGATGAAGAGCTGGTCACTGTCTGACAAGGAATGTGTAAGCCCATTGTCTGGGGAGTTGATAGTCAGCAGGTCCTGCATCTTGGTCAGCACAACCTCCAGGTAGGGCGTCAGGTGAGTTCTGAAATGAGAGCCACATGGATTCAAAGGTAAAAGGCAATCAACCCTATGGCTGATGACAGATTGTGATAAATCTTTTAGTCGCAAACGCACCGTGTGAACGGGATATTACTCAGGTGCAACAGTCAACATGTTTTTATATTTTTGTACATCTTAAGTGAGGAGCGACTAGCCGAGTGGTTACAACGTCTGGCTGCCATGTGGGAGACCCAGGTTCCACCCTCACTAAAAGGGATGGAATTTTTCTGTCAGGGGCAAAATTAAACATCCCAACTTTCACAGTCCGTGGTCCTAAATCTTCACAACCCCCTGTCTACACCGCCCTAAACAAGTGGTAAATACAGATAGTAGTGACAGTACATATTAAATTAAGTCAGGCAAACTATAGCAATCCAGCAACACAAGTCACCCACAAAGTACTGTGTATTAGGACCCATGTTTTTTGTTGTCAACATGATTGCTTCAATCAGGAATCAGCTATGATTTTCTGGGACTGAAACTGTTATAACAGTGTAATGTGCTATGCCTTCACACATAACAAGTTAAGGACCCTTTTCCACGCCTTTAGGGCGTATTGGGTATATAGGGCTAGACCTATATTTTTATAGACCAAAGGCACAAGATGGGTGATGTGGTCAGCATCACGCCGGCCACCTTTACTTCCCAGGACTGCCACTGGTACCCACTCAGGCTGGGTCGACCTGAAAGCTAAGGTCAATTTTGAAAAAAGTCCGGCTCCACCAAGGAGCGAACCCACGAACTTCAGATCCGCAGGCAAGTGTCTAGCTACTACGCCACAGCGACTCTCTTCACACATACCAGGCTGCAGTATAATAAGTTTCTACCTTGTTTCTTGCCTGTCGACCAAAATGTCTTAGGCTTGAGTCTGCAACAGGATTGATTTTTTTTTTTTATAATAAGCTTTGCTACGCAGGTTAACCCATCCTAAAACAGGAAAATCTTTTTCTTCTTCACATTCACAGGCTGTAAACTTCAGCAGAAAGTTCTGGTTGTTCATCCCCCTATGGACTTTAGTCTTGTTCCAGAACCTGAGTGTTGCATGCACAGCTGCTTTAGACCTGACATGTGTATGCAGATTGTGGATTCCTTGCCTCTTAGGCAGATGCACCGACTTCGAAGAAAGACCCCTGTTAGTCGACTCTTACGACGTGCTTTTTGAGAAGGCAATGGATCTATTATTCTTGTTGTCCCCACAATGGGACCCTGGAACCCACACAGGGGTGATAATAAATGTCCCAGATAGTGAAGGTTTGTGGCATGATGTTGAACACACAGCCCATCAAGTGACAATTAGTCTTTTCAAATATAAGTCTTATCATCATATGGCCGATGCATCACTGGCATGACAAGTGTTCTACCGCCACCTTCCTTTCCAATAAATGTGAAAACAATTCAACTTACATTTAACCAGGTTTCATAATGCTTTTGTTGCCTGACAAGATACTAGGTACTGCACATTGTAAAGGACCCTTCTCTGTATCTTAAGGCATATTGAGGCACATGGGGCTACTATATATGTTTAGGGAGCAATCAGCATTTGACATGTGATGTAGTCAACATTGTGACAATCATCTTTACTTATTTAAATCTGAGGTCTTAACTGGCGCACAGTTAAATCATAGGGCAGATAAACTTCAAAATCAGAGTGCATCTGTCCGAGAGGCGAAGAACCAACAGTCTGCATTCAAATAAGCCAGTACTGTAGAATAAATGTGCAAACCTCAAGTTCTGGAACAAGCTTTAAAGTCAAGAAGTGGAGAAACAACCAGAACTGTCCACTGTTTACAGATGGACAAAGCTAAGAAAAACAGATAAGAGATTAGACAGACGCCACAAATAAGCCAGATGTGTGAAGCAGATGTGCATGCAACACACAGGTTCTAGACCAAGACCAATGTTCAGAATTTGAACTTTCAGCAGCCGGTGAATGCAAAGAAGAGGTTTCACAAGGTCTATAGTTTGCACAATTACATGTGATAAAGTCAGCAAAAAACATGGTATGCAATAAGAACTAATTTAAAAATAACTTGCAAAATAAATGTCTTACTTGGTACTTTTAACAAATCTGAGAAAAAGATAAGCAACTCTACTTCTGACTTTGGGTGAAGTATTTCTCAAGCCTCTCTCATCAAGGAAAGCCTCCTAAGAAGAAAAAAATCAAGTATTACAGAAAATATATTCAAATAGCTTACTGCAGTACCGTGACTCAGAACTGTGCCCTTGTGGGCAGGCAACTTGTGCTGCAGGTATGCTCTCTGCATGCAGTAGGGAGATCCAAGGTATTGCCAGTTGGCATCCTGTAGAAACCAAGCTGTGTGCGCCAGTGGCGGACATGTACCCTGCAG
Organism: Candidula unifasciata; assembly: GCA_905116865.2. Classification (NCBI taxonomy): domain Eukaryota; kingdom Metazoa; phylum Mollusca; class Gastropoda; order Stylommatophora; family Geomitridae; genus Candidula; species Candidula unifasciata. The sequence continues at coordinate 290,716 of CAJHNH020000389.1, forward strand.
CCTTTAGAGGCACGATGCTTTCTTAATCTTCTTTTTTCCATGCGTTTTGTTTTATATGCTCAAGTCAGACCGTCAAGTGGGCTGCCTCTATGAACTCGAATGTCAGCTGCAGGTCCTTCACGGCACTTCTGAGCTTGCTCTGCACACTTTACTCTTGAGCTGATGTTTCTTTTCCAAGTTGTTGGTGTAGTGGCAGGTCTGCAGAATGTGCTCTAGTATTTGTGGTCCCATCTGACAGACACTGTAGGGATTGTAGTCTTTATTTTTTGCATGTGACAGTTGAGCCGATCCTTAATGAAGCAATGATGCACAATATAATACAATGCACAATATCTGTTGGCCTCTCTTGCTCAAGCCTACCTTATGTTCACTTGGTGGACCCTGTTTTTCCCAGTAATCCAGTGGAAGGTTGGAATCTCAACCCTCCCCCCGATGAAAACGATATAAAATCAAATGAGGTAAAGCTGAAAGGATGAGCCCACTCTCCCTCTCAAGAGATCCTGAAGTCCGAAATACTAGGCCAGAAGGCGGATTTTAAAAAAATACAGTACTATGCAACTCCCACTATAGGAATAAACTCACAGGGAGCAAGTACAGCAGGGATCTACCAGTCATCAGTAGAAGTTATCCTCGTCGAGAAATGTTTCGACCTACGATCTCCTAGACGTTTTCAGAGGTGGACCCACCTGAGTTCATGAAGCTCAGGGCTGGTACCCTGCTGCACGAAATTACCGGATGGTGTTTTTCTTTCAGATAGGGACAAGACGACTTGGTGGTTTTGAAGAAGGTACTGTGAGATAAGAAGCCGCCACGGTAGCCTAATTAGAACAGTCAGCATACCTGGACGACCGAGCGACAAGCTTACGATTGGTTTACCGGACACATGTTGGACTTTTGTTAGCAGGTGGCAGAGGATCACTGGCAGACAATTCGGACACGATGGACTTTCAAAGGGTGAGAAACCCTTTTCCACTAGAAACCCGGACCAGTTCACCGAGGCCCGTCCCCTACGTTGTTTCGTTGCGTCCAAAGCCAGCTCGAGGCCCTTTCGGCTACCTCGCCCAGTTTTTTAAGTGTTCGTTTCCGTTCATTACCGCGCAATCCTAGATCTTTAATCACATTGTACAGTGAAGTGGAGACGAGACCTCTCGCTCCCACTTCGACGGCAAAGACACGTACCGTGTACGCCTCGTCTCTCCTCAGACCGGCTGCTAAATCACCGTATTTCTCGAGCTTGTACGTGTGATTTTCGTCCAAACGCGACTCATATGGGACAGTGAGCTCAATCAGGATGAGCTGCCGTTTCTCCGCAGAGTGGAGAACTATGTCAGGTCACAGGCCGGTCTTCCGGATTAACTCGGGGTACCTTTCATGGCTTGGCAGATCAACCGCCAGTAACCAGTCCCTCGCAGAGTCTAGCATAGATGGAGCGAATGCGTTTCGGTTGACCTTACCTATTTGAATCTGCCCAGCCTTGGGGAAACGAATGGGGACGATGGTAGAACTGGCCCTTGCGTTGGCCCTCATTCTAGCCTGGTCAACAACGGCTGCTAACTCTTTTAGCACCTTGTTGTGTCGCCAGGTGTATCGGCCTTGACCTAGGGCTTTCCTGCACGCGGACAGGACGTGCTCAAGAGTCTGCTTCGCTTTGCACAACGGGCTAGTCGGATCGTTAGTCGCAGACCATTTAACCATGTTAACACCGGACGGTAATACATCGTACGCCGACGAACTATATATATGATTACATTGTCAGATGAATTTATTGCTGGTGCTCGCCCTGTGGAGTTCCGCCGGGCAGGTGAAGTACCATGTTCTGAGCCTCAACAGAATCTACCCTCATCTCCTGTGGGACCTACTAGACAGTCTTGTGGAGTCGGAAGATGGCGGACTATAGTGACTGAGCAAAACCATAGAATAAAACAGCATTTCTAAACCTTGAGAAAGATGTCGACCCCACCCTAAGCCCCAATAACCAGGTAAAGTTCTGGGAAATAAAAGCAGCTAGTTTAATACTGAACATATCGTGTACTAAGTGATGATTAGTGTATAAATTATAGGTCTAGCACCATATGCCCAGTACACCTGAAGGCTTGGACAAGGTTCCTTTACTTTACCTGGGAGACAAGTCATTTGTGGGGGGGGGGGGGGGGGGGGGCCTGCCTTGATGAAGATGTCAATCCATACAGCTTTAGACCGTGTCTTCAAACATAGCCTTATATTATCTCATGATAAGTGAGTAAACTAGTTTTTCTACAGAACAGCAAAAGAGCATTCCAGCCATAAACAGAAACAGTGAAGAACCTTTTCCCTTGATTTGGGGTGTGGCCTATTGAGTTTCCATTAGAATTTCCAGTACTGTGAGCGTACATGAAGTTCAAAGGTTACAAGGCTTCAACGACTGAGCACAACGTGGGGGCACTTACCAAAACTTCTGGGATATGCTGTGGTTCACACACAAAAAACCGATCATAGCGAACAACTGTCTCAAAGAACTGCTGCAGAACTGAAATGTGCCCTTGCCTGCTAACCTGACTAGTGATCAACTGAAATGAATACAGAGAAACAGTCAGGATTACAGAGAAACAGAGTCAAGAATACAGAGAAACAAAGTCAGGAATACAGAGAAACAGAGTCATGAATACAGAGAAACAGAGTCATGAATACAGAAAAACAGAGTCAAGAATACAGAAAAACAGAGTCAGGAATACAAGAGAAACAGAGTCATGAATACAGAGAAACAGAGTCAAGAATACAGAAAAACAGAGTCAGGAATACAGAAAAACATAGTCAATTTTTGTGAAATGAATTCTCTTTAAATACAGTAAGTAAAATTAGCTGAAATCAGTACAGAAAAATAAAGTAAAATTAATTAGCTTTTAATGAGAAATGAATGCAAAGCAAATAGTGATAGTTGCAGTTAAGCAACTTTTGTCAGCTAATAAACCAAACAAAACTGTTTCTTTTTTTTTTTTTAATTTATTTTTATTTGTCCTCTTCTTCTCTGAGTCCCTAGTCTGGAGCAATGTATAAATGTCAGAGAAGAAAGGGTAAAGGAAAGAAGGAAAATGGATAAAACATGAGAGAGAAAGGTTGAACGAATGAAAGATTGGATAGAGAGGAGGAAGGGAGAAAAGAAGGATTTTTAAGGAGACAGAAAGTGTCGGGGGGAAGGGGGGAACAAAATAAGAAACCAAAGAGAGAGATCTATGCTGAATACAAAGTTGTATATGTAAAATATGATCCTGGCCTATTCAATTATTTTGAAACTCTGATATATTAACTTCTTTCACTTGTTTTTGAACAAGATTTAAAACTGACATAAATAAATTCTGATGTAAAAGTAGCAGCATGAAAGTCGTTGCAACAAATTCCCATTATAATTGCATTCTGCAAAGGACATTGCCACAGAAGGCTGTCAACTCACGATAATGAGGGTCTGCATCTGTACAAGAAACAAACACTGGCACTTTTCCATCTTTCCAGCAAACAGTGTTATAATACCATGCTATAAGAAGAAACATGAATCAGCCTAAAGTAACAGCCTCACCCACATAGCTTAAAGCCTGAGCAGTATTGAAGAAAGCATGTAATGCCTATGCAGCATGATCCCTCTTTCCCCCTGCAATATTTACCTGAAACGGAAACTAACGCCAGAACTTTTGAAACAAAGCATGCTACACAGTTATGCTTTCAGGTCGCATTTCCTCTTCCTAGAAAAAGTAAGACTAGCTTCCTAGAATAAGTAAGACTAGCTTCCTAGAAAAATTAAAACTTGCTTCCTTCCTAGAAAAAGTAAGACTTGCTTCCTTCCTAGAAAAATTAAGACTTGCTTCCTTCCTAGAAAAAGTAAGACTAGCTTCCTAGAAAAAGTAAGACTAGCTTCCTAGAAAAAGTAAGACTAGCTTCCTAGAATAAGTAAGACTAGCTTCCTAGAAAAATTAAAACTTGCTTCCTTCCTAGAAAAAGTAAGACTTGCTTCCTTCCTAGAAAAATTAAGACTTGCTTCCTTCCTAGAAAAAGTAAGACTTGCTACCTTCCTGGAATAAGTCAGACTTGCTTCCTAGAATAAGTAAGATTAGCTTCCTAGAAAAAAGTAAGACTTGCTTCCTTCCTAGAAAAAGTAAGACTAGCTTCCTAGAAAAAGTAAGACTAGCTTCCTAGAAAAAGTAAGACTAGCTTCCTATAATAAGTAAGATTAGCTTCCTAGAATAAGTAAGACTAGCTTCCTAGAAAAAGTAAGACTTGCTTCTAGAAAAAGTAAGACTAGCTTCCTAGAATAAGTAATTAGCTTCCTAGAATAAGTAAGATTAGCTTCCAAGAAAAAGTAAGGCTTCCTTCCTAGAATAAGTAAGACTAGCTTCCTTCCTAGAATAAGTAAGACTAGCTTCCTTCCTAGAATAAGTAAGACTAGCTTCCTTCCTACAATAAGTAAGACTAGCTTCCTAGAATAAGTAAGACTAGCTTCCTTCCTAGAATAAGTAAGACTAGCTTCCTAGAATAAGTAAGACTAGCTTCCTAGAATAAGTAAGACTAGCTTCCTTCCTAGAATAAGTAAGACTAGCTTCCTACCTAGAATAAGTAAGACTAGCTTCCTACCTAGAATAAGTAAGACTAGCTTCCTAGAAAAAAAAACTTGCAGCAAAACATAAAAGAGATGAAGCCCTATTACAGGTTTTCGAAAACGGAGTCTTACGACAAATCTTTGCACGCATCAAAGATGCAAACAGCGGTGAATGAAGAGTGAGAAGCAACAACGAAATTCATAATTTGTTTAAATCACCACTGATAGTTGGCATCATGAGAGCTAACAGACTGAAATGGTTAGGGCATAGTGAAAGAACGTCAGATGACAGAATTAAAAACTGTATACACGAGGGAGATGAATGGTCGTAGACCACGAGGCAGACCAAGAAGACGATGGAGAGATAATATCCAGACAGACCTGCAAACACTTGGTGTGTCACCAACTGGAAAGAGAAGGCCAACCAGAGAGATGAATGGAGGCGGGTGATATCTGCAGCAATGAATCTCAAGAGCTCAGAATGCTAAAGAAGAAGCTTCATAGAATAAGCACGACTAGTATCCTCAAAGTGCACTCCTCCATATTTACAAGAATAATAATTGACTAACAATACTAGACACCACAACAGCAACACGAGGATAACAACAACAGATAAAAAACTAATCTCTCTCTCCAGCAGCAGTCACTTACAAGTCTCATCATGTCCTGGAGAGCTGAAGCCTTTTCTAAATTACCACTGAAATGCTGTCCATGAGATGCCTGCATATGAAAGCAAATGGAGAATAACATCAATCTCATATTCTATAATTTCAGCACAAATTGATTTCAGTGAATTACAATAGAATGACATCTTGAAACTATAAAAAAAAGTGCATAAATATGACTGCATATAATTGGTGTTCTTCTAAATTCAAATTCCCCCTCAAAAAAGTGACTGACACACTGTATTGTAGTTTATAGCTCTCTGTGACTGGCATACTGTATTGTAGTTTATAGCTCTCTGTGACTGACACACTGTATTGTAGTTTATAGCTCTCAGTGACTGGCACACTGTATTGTAGTTTATAGCTCTCAGTGACTGGCACATTGTATTGTGGTTTATAGCTCTCAGTGACTGGCACATTGTATTGTGGTTTATAGCTCTCAGTGACTGGCACACAGTATTGAAGTTAATAGCTCTCTGTGACTGACACACTGTATTGTAGTTTATAGCTCTCATTGACTGGCACATTGTATTGTGGTTTATAGCTCTCTGTGACTGGCACATTGTATTGTAGTTTATAGCTCTCAGTGACTGGCACACTGTATTGTAGTTTATAGCTCTCTGTGACTGTCACACTGAATTGTAGTTTATAGCTCTCTGTGACTGGCACACTGTATTGTAGTTTATAGCTCTCTGTGACTGGCACACTGTATTGTAGTTTATAGCTCTCTGTTACTGGCATACTGTATTGTAGTTTATAGCTCTCTGTGACTGACACACTGTATTGTAGTTTATAGCTCTCTGTGACTGGCATACTGTATTGTAGTTTATAGCTCTCTGTGACTGGCACACTGTATTGTAGTTTATAGCTCTCTGTGAATGGCATACTGTATTGTAGTTTATAGCTCTCTGTGAATGGCATACTGTATTGTAGTTTATAGCTCTCTGTGACTGGCACACTGTATTGTAGTTTATAGCTCTCTGTGACTGGCACACAGTATTGTAGTTTATAGCTCTCTGTGACTGGCATACTGTATTGTAGTTTATAGCTCTCTGTGACTGGCACACACTATTGTAGTTTATAGCTCTCTGTGACTGGCACACAGTACTGTAGTTTACAGCTCTCTGTGACTGGCACACTGTATTGTAGTTTATAGCTCTCTGTGACTGGCACACTGTATTGTAGTTTACAGCTCTCATCAACAATCAACAGGTCCTTTACAGAACCTCGCTCTCACCACAGCAAACCTGAAAGTCTCTTTCGCTAGCCAATTCTCCAGCACTATATGCTTTTACAGCCAATGCATCTTCAATGTCTTGTAACCACATTCGTGGAGGTCAACCTCCGCCTCGTTTTTCCAAAAAACTGCAATTCCATCACCATTCTCAACAGGCCATCATGACACTTAACATGGCCAAAACACCTCAGCTGCAGGACAGAGTGTCACCTTTTTGTGCTCTATGTACAGAGCATGTAGGACGTCAGTGTTTTCTTCTTCTTGGTCCACGGTATTCCAAGAATTTTTCTGTAACATTTCAGTTCAAAAGCTCTGATTTCTTTCTTTAAAGACTGAATAAGAGTTAATGACTCACATTCATAAGCTGTCAAAGGGAAAGAGTCAATAAATAGGCTACAATACTTTTTTCTTTTTAGCCCAACATATCCAATCTCAGCAATCAGTCAATGAGTTATCTTTCATGACGTGCTTACTAAGGGGACAATGGTGCTTACTAGGGGGACAATGGTGCTTACTAAGGGGACAATGGTACTTACTAAGGGGACAATGGTGCTTACTAAGGGGACAATGGTGCTTACTAGGGGGACAATGGTGCTTACTAAGGGGACAATGGTACTTACTAAGGGGACAATGGTGCTTACTGGTGGGGGACAATGGTGCTTACTAGGGGGACAATGGTGCTTACTAGGGGGACAATGGTGCTTACTAGGGGGACAATGGTGCTTACTAAGGGGACAATGGTACTTACTAAGGGGACAATGGTGCTTACTAGGGGGACAATGGTGCTTACTAGGGGGACAATGGTGCTTACTAAGGGGACAATGGTGCTTACTAAGGGGTCAATGGATCTAAATTTTTTGTTTGTTTAAATGCCCAACCCCCCCCCTCCTCCCCCCATCCATAAAATGAATGATTACATCAATTCTGTGTGATATATCAAATGTCTAGTGCCCTTAGCGGAATGCTTAAGTCTGACGGCTCCAGGTTGTAACTCCAACTGAGATTCAGTCATGATTATCATAATCATCTTATCTTTGTGATATCTCACTTCGCATTGATGACAAAATTCCAGCTAGGTTTTAATCTGATGTAGCATTATCTGTCCATCTGGTGCTGAGAGGATTGACAATGCACAGGGTTTTATTTCATGACTCAGTCACTCTCTAAGAATGGCAAGCCACCTGCCAAGTCTCTCAAGCCACCAGCCAAGTCTGTCAAGCCACCAGCCAAGTCTGTCAAGCCACCTGCCAAGTCTGTCAAGCCAGCTGCCAAGTCTGTCAAGCCACCTGCCAAGTCTGTCAAGCCACCTGTCAAGTCTGTCAAGCCACCTGCCAAGTCTGTCAAGCCACCTGCCAAGTCTGTCAAGCCACCTGCCAAGTCTGTCAAGCCACCTGCCAAGTCTGTCAAGCCTCCTGCCAAGTCTGTCAAGCCATCTGCCAAGTCTGTCAAGCCACCTGTTAAGTCTGTCAAGCCACCTGCCAAGTCTGTCAAGCCTCCTGCCAAGTCTGTCAAGCCTCCTGCCAAGTCTGTCAAGCCACCTGCCAAGTCTGTCAAGCCACCTGCAAAGTCTGTCAAGCCACCTGCCAAGTCTGTCAAGCCTCCTGCCAAGTCTGTCAAGCCACCTGCCAAGTCTGTCAAGCCACCTGCCAAGTCTGTCAAGCCACCTGCCAAGCCACTTGCCAAGTCTGTCAAGCCACCTGCCAAGTCTGTCAAGGCACCTGCCAAGCCTGTCAAGCCACCTGCCAAGTCTGTCAAGCCACCTGCAAAGTCTGTCACATTAAGCCACAATAAATGTAGAAATAAAAGTGACAAGTGTATCTGCTGCACTGGATTTTTTTACTCCATTTTATCATTTGGCAAGAAACTTTGGTGCTGTTCACGGTAACAGTGACATTTAAATTAGGTTACGCACTGCGTGCCGTTTCATTAATAAATAATTGGATTGCTCATGGGCATAGTGGTGTGAGCTATTGTTAGATTATTTGGTGACACTACTGGCGATGTGCGATGCTGCAGCGTGTCGTTGGTCACTGCACCGCTCTGTGAGCAACACCGCATTGACCGATGTGCTTCGGTGTTGCATGCAGTTCGCTCGACACAGACAGATGTCCCACGGAATAGACTCGCACACCCCTGTGACACAGAAGAGTCCAAGAAGCTATGAATAAAAGGTCAAAGTCACGGTTACCTTGAACAGCATCGACAGTTAAAAGTGAAAAAGTCAGGAATTAAATAAAGGAAATGAATCATCAAGAGGATGGTCACAAGAGGGCTCATGATTTGACAATGCAATGAAACCAAAATAAAGATGCTCAGGAATTTAAACAGATGGCAAAACCAATCTATTAGTTTCCTGTTTCAATAGGGTTAAACTCAGCTCACTTACAGGTATGGCTTCTCCTAAACTGTACATCAGTGTAATGGCCACCTCCACGTCGCGATAGTCAAGGGACTGCCAGCGTGACAAAGTCTGAGACACCAGCTCATGGACACGCAGCAGAATCATCTGAGCATCCTAGACGATAAAGAGTTTCAAATATTCACAAATCACCACAGCCTGTACAGAACTAAGTTTTTTATAAGGCTTGCAAATACATAATAAAGAAACATAAATACAAGTTTTAAAACTTGAATTGTTCGGAAAAGGTAGTTTAATAAGTCTTGTTGAAATTATAAGATTTAAAACATTTAAATTTTCAAGCTTATATGTTTAAGAACAATTTATAGAATACCATGGGGGTGGGGGGGGGAGAGCAGAAAGACAATGACATCTAAAAAATCTTAACCCTTTCGCTGCTGCGCCCTCCGCCAGCCAACGTAACCACTGTGCTAAGCCAGGCGAGAGCTAATCTTTCCCCCTGTGCTGAATACCGTTTTTTCCTTCAAAAGCAGAAGACGCGCTTACGGCACAGGGTAAAAATTGTACACCTAAAATAAAAAATCGTTGAAGGCGTGTGGTTGAACTGCGCTGACAAGTCAGACGCGCTATTACTACGCCGTGAAAACTCATTAACAAAAAGAAAACACTACAAACTTACAAAGCAAACACAAAACACTTTAGTAAGCAAATACATGGTTTTTATTATTATTAATAATATCTTTGTGTGTGAAATATTTCAAAACAATATCCGACACACAATGCCAAATCACATTCCTTGCACATGTATCTGGGTTTCCGTCGTTTTTTGCTTTTTGCGCATACCACATACTTTCTGGTTGGGAATTTTTTCTGCGATGTTACGGACTCTATTATTGAAGGGGAATGCCTTTGTACTAAACGAAGTGGCAGATCTTCACTTTTTTGTCCTCCTACACTTTTTCTCTTTTCCTTGCAATATTTATGTAGAATTTCTCTTTCTAACATTAAGTGAAATTCGGCAACAGGTGTGTTTTTCCCCACAACAACTTTATATAATGAATGTGCACAGTACACCAACCACGCTTCACATAACGTGTAAAGCATCTAAATCCACCTGAACGCACGTGACAGGATGTTTAATTAATTATTTCTTTGGTTATCTGTTGCCGAAAATGCTAACAGCTTAAATTTAAAATTTGCATTTAAAATAATTAATTTAAAAAAAAAAAACGGCTCGTAGGGGTTGAACGCTGGACCTTTCGATTGTAAGGCAGACGTGATACCAACTACACTAGAAATTCACATGAAACTATGAACTGAAAAAAAGACCAGTATTGTACACTTTAATAGACAAACACATTTATGTCAGTTGTATAGTATATAATTAACATTAATATTAATCATCACGTCAGTACGTGACTATATCTTTTTTTGTGTGATTATTTTGGATCCGTTTCAAATCCAATTGATGTAGATAGCTAGGTCATATGGTCACTGGTCAGTCTTGCTCACAGCCAGAAGTACACGTGTCCGCCGGCGTGCCGCGAAGATAACCCAGCTCATATAACTCACACGTTTCAAAGTGATCCTTACTACTACTCCTTGAAAGAAACTCAATTAATTCTTCTTTATTTAAACAAATGTTCTTGTTATTTTGTATTTTTTAAAAAAAATTAGACTAACGCAAAACCAGAAATATATTTCAGGGCAAAAAAATTACCGATCACCGACAATGCTTCTATGGTAACAAAGAAACAGGATAACGTGAAATGCATCTAAATACGCCTAAACTCACTCGATAAGGGTTTTAATTGTATGTAAACGGGTCAGTTTGATCAGATTAAGTTAATGTGTATTGCTATTTCACCCCTAAGAATTACTGTCCTTGGCAATCTGTAAAAAAAATGTCCAGAACGAGATATCTCGTCCTTAGCAGTGAGGGCACAGAAAATTGCAGCCGAGTTATCTCGTCTTTAGCAGTCTGCCGGGCAGACGAGTTATCTCGTCCATAGCAGCGAAAGGGTTAAAATTAAAGTGTCAATTGCGGACTTCCGGCGACCTAAATTTAGCACTTCCGGCGACTACCGCCACGGCCAAGAGTACCTATCACGCCACTACACGGGACTCACGAGAAACAGCTACCGCATCTCCTGCGCTTCCTCCAGTTTATTTGCTCGTGAGTCCCAGCCATCTAGTTAAGCCCCAAACCACACTCCGCGAAGCGGCGTGGGAGATACTCTCGGCGGTGGCGGAAGTCCGCAATTGGCACGTGACTGAGGCCCTGTTAGGGCATATTTTCGGCCTCGATAATTTGGGACCGTTATTCAGAAGATAGCCAAAAGCTTTTATAAATGCAGAACTGGCACATGGTGCTCAGCTACTTGGCTCACCCTAGGAATCATCATATCCATCATATGTCTGCTTAACCCTATATCCGTAGGCTGAGCTTTCCCACGTATTGTGAGCTATGCCTTTGAAAGAATTGGACAATTAGCTTACAAACAGCATCACATCTTTCATACTGATATGCTTTAATGATATTAAACTGAACGCTAAGATGGTTTTAAAAGAATAGTAATAGAAGACATGACTGAAAGAAAGAGCATGGGCTGACCATCATACAATGAACACTGGGCATTAGAGACCATGAAGTAGGGGAAAGTGGCATGGGACAAGGAGGCCATCAGCAGACCTTAATGGGCAGGACATCTTGTAAAGGCCAGCTGAACCATGTCATCATCACGTTGCAGGTACTTTATAAGAATGTCCTTCTCAGCACAGTCCACCTGATAAAAGCTCGGTCTTTCACCAGCTCTCCAACTTAGTGCACTTTGCTACCCAAGGTTTCACTTGCATCCTATGCCCAACACCGCACTGGTCGACCCTTGTCCCTCTTCCCTGGCACTGTGCCTTCTGCTACTATTCGTTCCAATACGCTGTGACACTTGATAAGCTGTTTACTAGCTGGTCGACCCTTGTCCCTCTTTCCTGACACTGTGCCTTCTGCTATTATTCGTTCCAATCCGCTGTGACACTTGATAAGCTGTTTACTAGCTGGTCGACCCTTGTCCCTCTTTCCTGACACTGTGCCTTCTGCTATTATTCGTTCCAATCCGCTGTGACACTTGATATGCTGTTTACTAGCTGGTCGACCCTTGTCCCTCTTTCCTGACACTGTGCCTTGTGCTACTATTCGTTCCAATCCGCTGTGACACTTGATAAGCTGTTTACTAGCTGGTCGACCCTTGTCCCTCTTTCCTGACACTGTGCCTTGTGCTACTATTCGTTCCAATCCGCTGTGACACTTGATAAGCTGTTTACTAGCTGGTCGACCCTTGTCCCTCTTTCCTGACACTGTGCCTTCTGCTACTATTCGTTCCAATCCGCTGTGACACTTGATAAGCTGTTTACTAGCCAATCTTTCTTGATTTTCAGATCTTTTAGGATGTCAGTATTCTTTTCTTCTAGATCCATGGTATTCTGAGATATTTTCTACAGCTTTTCAGCTCAAAACCCTCTTTATTCTCCCTTAATGGTATTCTGAGATATTTTCTATAGCTTTTCAGCTCAAAATCCTCTTTATTCTCCCTTAATGACTGCAAGACAGCATAAAATTCACAGTCATATTAAGCTACATGTTAAATGCAGGCACTCAAAGTTTTGAGGATATGTAATGATTATATGTAATGGGGTATTAACTTTTAATTAAAACTACTATTAAACAAAATGGCAGAGGAAAAATACATACCAGACTAGCAATATTATTGAAAATCACCCGTGCCTGTTTCCTGTACTCCTGAAATTCCGCTTCCTCTTCACCCTAATATGTACCAGACAAAAGAGTTATGCAGACATTGATCACTAAATTATTACTTAACAAAAAAAGTCTTATTTCCACTTGCTTTGCTAGAGGCTAAATAAACCCTCTTTGCATTCACCTGCTATAAACTCCGGCAAAAAATCCTGTTTGTTTGTCCATCCGGACTTGTGCTTTGTTGCCAGGGTCTGAGTTTTGGGTGTAAATGTCTTTTACTGGCTTGTGTGCTGGTTGTTCCTTACCACTCGGGCAGATGAACTCCGACTTTAAAGGAATCCCCAATTAGTCGTCTCCTACGACAAGCTTGTTGGGAAGGCAGTGGGTCTATTCTTGTTTTCCCAACAATGGGGCCCCAGAACCCACAGGGGGCAGCTAAATAAAATAACAGCTAAATCACTCATGTCAATTCAACATCACTAACATGCAAAAGAAGCAAAGTACTCATTTTGTGGTGTAGGTAAATAAAATCCCAGGTCTGCAGGCTGCATACTGTCGGCTACAAAAGAGATAGCCCATGATGTATGAGATGTTCAATATATGGAAGTGAGGTTAAACAGCCACTAGCAGGATGTGACGATTCCTTGGGTGAGCCCAGTACCAGAGCACCATGTATTAGCTCTGCATTTGTGCAAGCCTCCTTGGATGGCAGGGAATGCTCATGTTCTGTCCCTGCCTTCTCTTGAGGGCTGATCAGCATTATGTGGCCTCTCTGGACAAGCCTGATTGTGGCACCACCTGCGACCTGGGAAATAAAGATGACCACACAACAATGAGACTGCCATGTCCGCAGAAACTAACCGGGAAGGCTAACCCGGTCAACAAATGCCCGCAGAAGTTGGATGTGTTGGCCAAAAGGTGCAAATATCGCAGCCATGCTGTAAACGGACACAACGCAATTACATCTTCGGACGAACGCAGAAGAAGAATTCAACATCACCTTACAATATTTTTTCCTGTCACTGGTTTCTTAATTGCTAAATTTGCCAAAATAAGCCAGACTTCTTTGTCAATTGTGTGCACATGCACTTGTATGTAAACTGCATTTATTCCTTAACCTAATTAATAAGTGATGTTTTCTTTGAAGCTGGATTGCATCTGGGAGTCAAGGAACAGTCTTCATACAAGTAAGTAAGATCTGCAAAATGGAGGTGCACACACAACCCAAGTTCTGGAACAAGACCAAAGTCTAGGAGTGGATGAACAACCAGAATATTTTGCTGCAGTTCACAGCCAGTGAACAATAACAACAACAACCTAAATCTATGACAATAACTGTGTGAAACTAGACATCCAGATTTAAAACTCACCTACTTAAAACTTCTTTTTTTTTGTTTTTGTTTTTTCTTTTACAAAATCACTCATTGGTCCTCTTTCTGTATGCCTTTGTCTGCATGCAAGACTATCTCTTCTTCCATCCATATGATCATAACATGCTTTATTAGTAAAATACAATTGCTATGGGAAAGATGGGTAATTGGAAGGGCCAAATGTAAAATGGGCCTGCGTGCCCAATTTGTGAGCCTTTGAAAATAAAGTTTGTTTGTTCGTTCGTCCGTTCCTTTATCCCATGGAGGAAATTACCATAAATCAACTCATATTGTCATATTCTCTGCTACCGTGTACCTCAGGTCCTCATCTTATTACCTTTAATTCTATTCTACATATTTTCCCTTTTACTTCTTTGCTATTGTGGCCTCCAGTGTAATAGCATTCCAATTATAAGGTTATCTAAATATATGTCCTACCCATTAGTGATTCTAAACTACCATACAATTGGTCAAGGCCTTTTGGGAACAAGCAACAGAATCAGTAGAGATACAAGATGACTATGGCCTGAAGAGAAGGAGGCATCTGGGTGTAACCAGAGGGTCTGGCTGGGTCACTACACTCAAGAGGAAAGGCAAGACGGACATATAACCAGATTGTGACCTGTTCCGTCAGTATTGCAACTCTGCCCTGGCTGCTGAAGATGATGATGGAGCATGCAAGTGAATGCCCCGAGTGCTCAACTCAACTACTATACAATTTAATTCCTTTTCTACACCCACGTAGGCACAGGTTAACAATTTCAATTGTCTACAAGTATTAGAAAAATACATATATATGAAACACTTGCAGGCGTTAACTTTTGAAAACATGCAAATGGCTTCTTACAAGGCATTGAAATAAAAGCATTTACCTCTTTCTCAAAGTTATAAGATTCATCATATTTCAACTTTTTTATTATGGTGAACAGAAGACCCTGGAGAGAAGAAAAACAAACAAGATAAACTCAATGTACCCACAGTTATATTTACACTGTTTAAAAAACTGACGAAATTTCATACAATTACAAGAAGGCTTTCAATGAAAATCTAAAAAAATGTGACAGAATTTTAAATAACCATGCCATCCACTGTCTTATAACCTGTCAATTCTGTTTTTAAGGATGTCAAGAGTGTTAAGCACATTACATTCATAGTGCTGACAAACATGGCGATGTCATAATGGCAGTTTATAGATCGCCATACCATTTTTGATCTGAACCAAAGTGGAACAGCATTCTTCTTTTTCTTCATCATTAATCTGAGTGATATAGCTATGTTGTGCCTGTTTACAGTAGAGCCGTGAAATCTGATCCTTTCGGCTGACACATATGACCTCATCTGGTATTTCTTTTTCTTTTTTCTAATCAGGTTTTCCTTTCTGGTTAGTTTTGTGGGACATGACACAGCATTATTTGTGAGGTGTCCTCTCTGTCCCTTTATCTACAGGGCAATTGCGTGCAGACTAGTTAGTCAGCTCTTAAGGGAAGGCAAGGGCAGATCATGGGCATTTCCTGCCATCCAAGAAGATTTCCATATTGCACAGCTGACACATGACACTTTGGTTCTGGGCTCATCCAAGGAATCGTCACGTCCTGCACATGACTGTATAACCTCACATCCGTATGTTAAGCTTCTTCCTCATCACAGGCTGTGCCCTTCAAAGATCAACAGGAGCAGCCTGCATGTCTGGGACTTTGATAACTACACAAATAGGCAGAATCTCCTTTAGCACGCCAGACAGCTTTTAACGTTATTGCACGGGGATATTCAGCATAGCAGTATCAGAATAGCATGCATCGGGCATGGTCTCCCCTTCAGGTCCTGACACTCTGACAAGTGGGAGCCAATGTTAGCAGATATTTGAACCTTGTCTGCGGGAGCAGCCAGCAGTTTCTGAGACTTTGATGAACTCGTAAATGCGCACAATCTCCTCCAGCATGTTAAACGCCTTTAACGTTGTTGCATCAGGACACCTGTACTGGAAAAGCATGCACCACGCATGGCTTCATTGTTTGGTCCTGAGACTCAGATGAGTGTGGCCAACGGTAGAAAACACTGGAACCTTGACGGTCGCACAGTGGGACATTTTATAGTCAGACTTATGAACCTTGTCACACGGTAAGATGCATTAGGGGTGGGCTGATGAGAACAAGAGGGTTTCTGGACACTGCATCTCTTGAGGCCACCCACTCCGAGATCTGTCAGCTTTGTCTAGGCCCATACGAACCATTATCCATATCGCAGGAGAGGATATATGACAGGTGTTTTGCCTGAGGATCTGTAAAAACAGCAAGATGAGGTGAGGTAAGGAGGATCTCCTTATACATATCACAATGGTCTTAACTTTTTATCATGCATGTGATTAAATTCACCACACAATGACCAGCAATCTATAATCCTTTTTTTTCTTCTAAATCAGTGATGGGGGAACCTACAGAAATTCATTGCCAAATAAAGGTCTAATCTGGTGAGGCATTCCTGTCAGTCCAACAAGTGAATGAGTGGAATAGGAAGTTTCAAAACTGTTGCTCAATTGACTCTGGGGTCACTATCTGGTGTGGCTGAGCCGTCCTTGAACAATCTGTCACAGAAGTAGCCCCAAATTTAGAACTTACTATGGATGTTCTAGGCATAAAATCTGGAACAAGACCAAAGTCACAGGCATTGGTGAACAACCAAAGGTTTCTGCTGAAGCTTAAAGCCAGTGAATGCTAAGAAGAAGATTTACCTCAATATGTTTCTTCTGAACTTCGCTCATAGCAGGCATAGTTTTGACTGTAGCAATATATTCTGTGGCAAAGTCAATGACAGCAATGGACACATCATCATCCTCATCACCAAGGAAACGAAGCATGTAAGGAATCTTGGCTTCTAAAGCCGCCAGTGTTGTATCCGAGCTTCTGTTGGCACCATTTTTTGACAGCCTGAAACAGAGGGCATAATACAGTTTCAGAACTTTATACAATACCTTGGCCGTGGGGGTCCTGGGGTCCAGACCCCCACCCTCAGCACCAACAAGCATGTTGTAAAAGACAATTAATTAGAGGTTTGCTTAAATCTTATGTTCTGGGCAAGGTTTGCTTAAATCTGATATTCTGGGCAAGGTTTGTTTAAATCTGATGTTCTGGGCAAGGTTTGCTTAAATCTGATGTTCTGAGCAAAAAGCAGACATCACAGCATTCTGGAAGGGGGGAAAAGAGAGAACAGACCGGTACTTAATTTATAACTTACCCCTGACGTCACGACAACGTCACAGGAGACATTTCCAATAAATTCTAGGGTGTTCAGGTTGTAGTTTCTCGCGATTTCTCTACAGTAAAGTTTAGGGTTAGGTTTAGGATTAGAAGACACTAGATTTCCTGTTTGGGGTACGTTATAAATTAAGAACCAACAGACCCACTGACTCCCTAACAAGCACGTCAAAAAAGAATTTGAGGGAATGTCCACTAAGTTAGAGTGCTTATACGTGAAAGGTGAAAAATTATCAATCTACATAAAATAAACCAGATCTGTAAACAAATATACATGCAAAACTAAACTTCTGTAACAAGACCAGTCTAAAAAAAAAGTAGACAAACTACCAGAACTTTCCACTGGAGTTTACAGCCCGCGAAGGCTAAAAAAAAATATCTAACACATAGAGCTCTGTGACGGACTCAGTTTTGTTAAATGGATACCAGAAACTGAATTAGCAAACACAGTTGTCCTAAAAAAAAATTATAGAACTAGTATTACCCTGCGCAGGTCTATCAGTCTTAGATGAAAAAAATTAATCTTAAATAAAATGAATCACGGATCAACTTTGGTGCCCAGTTGCCAATGCTTCCAGCAGCTCACCCACTGCTAATCTCTTGTCAGAAATTCTTTTTTTCTGTGTGTGTGTGTGTGTGTGTGTGTGTGTGTGTGTGTGGGTGATCATGTCTCCAAAAGTTTGCCTTTCTTCACACAAAGATAATAATCTTCTTTCCATAAATGGGATTGTCAATTTCTATAAGAAACCATACAGCACAAAGCTACTGTTTTTCCTTCTTCTAATTTTGACATTTTTGACTAAACCTTCCCCACCAAAAGTCCTGTAAAATAAAGATGGTGATGATGTATTGCAGCATATAAATTCAGCCCTTCCAAACACTCATCTTGAACACAGCAATTAAATTTCATCAATGTATTTTTTAAATACAAATTCAGACCACAACTTTCAAAACCATATGTAAAATCCAAACGTGATAGAAAAAGCCACCAGTCTAACCCACCCCCCCCCCCCCCCCCCCCCCCCCCCCCCCCCCCCCCCCCCCCCCGACTGTGTGGGATGTTATACTATCAGAAAGATTGTAGGAATAACACCTTATGCCAAATGCACTGAGAATCAGAAGATCAGAAATTCTGGGCATCTTGATGGAAGGCAGCACCAGTAACCAACCAAGATGCACGAATGAGAGCAAGAAGATGATGATGACACTGAAGACATTGCACATTTACACAGAATAACAGATTTTAAACAGATTTTAGACAGTGGTAAGAGAGTTGCATCGTGGAAAAGACTGGAGCCTCACCCTGTAATATTCCTAACAAGACAGTGGTGGATGCACTGCAGAACCCCCTGTCCCCTCCCCCCCTTCACCACTGCTGAGAAAGCCCCAAACAAAGAGAAAGAGTGCCGAACCATAAACTATTCCTCTCAAAACACATGACAGCAAAAACAGAAGATGATAATATAAACATCATTTCAGAACAATTTTTTTTGTCTTTTTTTTTTAAAAAGTAAAAAATAAGAGCCTTAACAAGCAAGTTAATAAGCGGGAAGTTGACACAGTCAACAAATGCTCAATGAAGTTGTGTCGGTCAAAAGGCACAAATATCGCAGCTATGCAGTAACAACGCAGTTACATCACTTAACTTCTAGTTGGGTCCAAAGTGATTTGCTATTGTGGCTTGTCCATGAGAAGCCAAAAAATCAACACTTCTAGTTGGCTCCAAAGTGGTTTTACCAGCTTTCTATTGTAACTCATCCATGAGAAGCAGAGCTACCAGCACTGATATTGTATGCACCTGTGCAAGAATTCAGAAGGAGCAGAACCTATTATATTTACTAACAACAGTAAGAGAACTCTTTTGCTGCCAGAAAATCCCCAAGTTGGGAAAGAAATTATGAATTGCAAAAGACCTGCTACATCAAGATGATGTTCTCTCATAGTATGCTTCAAAACTACCTTATCTTCCTATGTCTTACTTCCCTACTGTTATCGCATACTCCAGTTTTGGCCTTCCTCCATGCCATAGAAAGTAGATGATCTCTTTCAAGACATCTTCAATACATTTTTTAAAATCTAGTCCTGATGTTCTTATAGTTCTTTTAACAAAAAAAAACCACATCTCTGCAGCTTTAATATACATTTGTGTATGAACCCGAGTGTTGCGTGGGCATCCGTTTTACAGATCTGACTCATTTGTATGCAGACTGCTGTTCCTTGCCTCTCAGGCAGTTGCACTCCGACTTTGAAGGAAGCTCCCAAATAGTTGACTCTTATGACATGCCTTTGGATAAGCAGTGGGTCTATTCTTGTTTTCCCTATAACAGGGCTCCGGAACCCACATGGGGAAAACATAATTAAATTAAACACACATAATCGAACACAGAAGAAAAAAAGTGCTCATTTACCTCACATTTAAAAATGCCAGCAGAGTCTAAGACATTCATAAATGACTCAATGAGAGCTGTTTTTGCCACCGGTTCCATCCCTTTACTGATGATCTCATGGACACAGTCACAAGCGGCCTCCCTCAAAGTTTCCAGCCTTAGAAATTTTAGCAGCAGCGCCACCATTCGTTCATTTGCAAAGAAGCTTATGTCCATCCACGAAACATAACGTCCAACTATCTCCAAACATATAATGACTATGTCAGGTTGTGTGGTCTCGTATGCAGTCTGTTATCAAAGATAATGAGACAGAATACAAAAATGTTATTTAAACAAGGATACAAAAAACAGACATAAAAATCTTCACCTCCTGCTTTGCCATTTTTATGTGTCAAATCTTCGCCTTAGTGTTCACTGGCTGTAAACTAGCGCGGTAAGTTCTGGTTGCTCAAAAACTTCTGAAGTTTAATCGTGTTCCAAAACTTGAGTTTTGCGTGCACATCGGTTCACAGATCTGGCTTATACGTGCACAGACCATTGGTTCCTTGCCTTTCATACAGATGCACTCTAAAGACAACAGCACTAATTAGTTGACTTTTATGGCATGCTTTTTAGGGGTGTGGGGGGGGGGCAGTGGAGCTGTTCTCATCCTCTCCCCCAAATAGGGCCGGGAAATCACACAGGGAGTAACATATATAGCCTACAGTTTACTTCATTCCAGTCTGTGCTTTTATTTTTGATTTCATGGCCTCTCCTTTTGTACACTCTGTAGATGTTGCTGCATCAGATCTCAGCATGGATGCACGAACTCCGTAGCTACTGCGAAGACTGAGCTTATGAAACACATCAGAGGGGGTCTGGATACAAGTAAGCCAAGACTCCAGTCCATAAGCAGATGAACAATCAGAACTTTCCGCTGGAGCTATTGAACGCTAAGAAGAAGAAGTACATGGCTAGAACATAGCTACAGGTAGACATATTTCTTCTTCTTCGTCTTCTTAGCGTTCACTAGCTGTAAACTCCTGCGAAAAGTTTTGGTTTTTTCGTCCACTTCTGAGCTTCACTTTTGTTCTAGAACTTGAATTTTGCCTGCACATCCATTTTAAATTTACACATCTGGCTTACTTGTACGCAGACTGTTGATTCCTTGCCAGTCAGGCAGATGCGCTCTGACTTCGAAGGCAAAAATCTTTCATTAGACCCCTTTTATGACATACTTGCTGGGGAGGCAGTGAGTTTGTTCCTTTTTTGCCCTCAACATGAGGCCCAGGAACCCACACAGGGCATCAGATATACAGCAGCCTAAACCTGGATGGCATCAGTCTATGTATGTATGTATGTATGTAAGTTGTACCCCACCAGTACAACACATAAGCGATAAACACCAGGTGACACACAGTGCCACCATGCCGATGAGGAAGGATCACCCGTGGAGAGGTACCGGAAACCCCGGCTATATTTAGGGTCCCCGGCAAAAGCCAGGGTGGGGCTTGAAATAATGAAAAATTGCATCCCACATGGGTAAGGCTGATACTGGCATCAATCTACAGGAAGCAAATTTGACACAATTATTGAAACCAGCCATGTTTTGAGTTACAACAGGTGTACACATAACTGGGCTTGATAGACTGCTTCAGAAAGAAGAATGAAGTACTGGATATTTCAATTATCAGTGTCAAAAAAAAAAAATAATCACAAGAAAATGTTTTCTGCAAGTTTCATAAAGTCACAAAAACAACAAAGAAAATCTAATCTGGTTTACCATTATCTGATACCAAGAGTCTGCCAGATCATTGACACAGCGCTCTCTCATTGCGTCCTTTATCAAACTGTTTCTCTGCGCTTCCTAAGTACAAAGCAATTCGTATATTACATCATCATAAATTTCCATTTTTGCTGTTAAACATTGTGGGGATTCTGCAATCCATTCTTCTTCTTCTTCTTCAGTCATGAACTACTGAATCTATTATGGGCTATAAACTTGGATACCAACCTGATGTCTCTTAGCTTTTCTAAAAGCTTAGTTGTCAGTCTTATACCTAATTTATTTGTTTGTTGAATTTACAATGTCTAGTGCATAAACTTGTACATGTTGTTCCCAGGATCTGCTGATAACATCATTTCTCACTCAGTCTTGGAGGGTTAAGTTGGTAATGGTTAAGCTTTCTTCAGTTTATCATCTCAAAGGTGTTCATTTTACGTAAGGTGGAATCTGATGTCCAAGTATGGCACATATTATATGGCTGATCTTCTTCTTTTTTTGCGTTTACCGGCTGTAAGTTCAAGTAGAAAGTACTGGTTGTTCATTCACTTCTGGACTTTGGTCATTCCAGGACCTGAGTGTTGTATGCACATACATTTGACAGATCTGGCTTATATGTGTGAGACTGTTGGTTCCTTCTCTCTCTCTCAGGCAGATGCATTCTGACTTCGAAGGAAACATGGCCGATAAAAGAACAACACAATCACTGTCATTTAACACTAACTTAAATCGTCTTCTTCCTGCACTTTTGGATGTCAATCTGAATATATATGAAGAGGTTCTGTATATACTGAGCAATATATGAAGAGGTTCTGTACATGCTGAGCAATATATGAAGAGGTTCTGTACACAGTGAGCAATATATGAAGAGGTTCTGTTCATACTGAGCAATATATGAAGAGGTTCTGTATATACTGAGCAAAAAATAAAGAGGTTCTGTACATACTGAGCAATATATGAAGAGGTTCTGTACACAGTGAGCAATATATGAAGAGGTTCTGTTCATACTGAGCAATATATGAAGAGGTTCTGTATATACTGAGCAACATATAAAGAGGTTCTGTACATACTGAGCAACAGTTGCGCACATAAAAAATCCCTTGGCAGCACTTGGAAATCGAAAAGAGTATCCTAATGGCACTACATAATTGGGAGTTAAAAATCTACCATAAGTATTTCAGTATCCTCACCGGTGCTACAGAGCCTGTGCACTGTGCTAAGCTTCTCGAAGACTTTAGTTAGAAGAAGACAGGAGCACTTATGGGTTGCTACACGTCTGCCATGATGATTCGTTGTTCAAACCTCAAATCAACACTGTTGAAAATACGTCTTGGCTGACAGCTGATCTGGGAGGAAAGCTCCGACAGGCAGAAAGACAGAGTGCTGCTCTTCTGCAGCCCGCTTTCTTCCAAATATATTGGCGGTACCTTTCCAGTCGGTCACCGTAAAGAAGACAAAGTAAGTAATTATGACCAAAAACCAGTATACTGACCTCTGGACTGTGAGCAATGTCTCGGTCAACAACCTCTGTGTCGATGCCCATCAACACCCTGAGGTAAATATCTACAGCCAGGGGTCCCCTGGTCAAGGTGGACATTATGTCAGAGAAGAATCGCGGCCAGCGCAGCGGGAAGTCACTCACAAATGCTAGGGATATCACCTGAGCCAGTTTATTCCTGATGAATGGCTTGCTCTGTGAAGCTGGATTGGACTGAAGAAATAACAGTTACAACAACTAACTGCCACAAGTGTTCTAAGGCAACCGCATAGTGTAGCGGCTAGACGTTCATCTGTGGATCCAAAAGTCCTGGGTTCAAACCCAAACGGATGACACTGGCTCCCAGGTAGATCCAGCCTTAAATGGAAACCAGGTAAAAGTCCTGAAAGTAAAGGCAGCTGGCACAATGCTGACCACATCACCTGCTGAGTGCCGATTGGGCTATAAAATATAGGTCCAGCCCTACGTGCCCAAAACGCCTGAAGACAAAGAAAAGGGTCTGTTTTTTTTAACATATATTTTTTGTACAAATGTTTAAAGTGATAAACCAAATAACAAAGCTTAAGAGGCATAAATTGTTATTCTAGTTAATGCTGTTAATTACTATAAACATTCATTAACTGGTGCCTGCAAAGAATAGACAGAGTTAATGGTATAACAGAATCCCTAATGTAGATCGTTGACAAATAATCAAGAGATGAGGGAAAGATGCTGACAATAGATAGCATACATACTTAGAAAATCTGATAACAATATAACTAGAATATCCTTGCACTGGAACCCATAGGGTCAAGGAAATAAAGGCAGACTGAAAAGCATCTGAAGATGAGAATAAAAAAGTTAAAACAATGCAGAGAACATAGTGTGAGTTACATGTGAAAGCAAAAAATAGGACAACTTGGCATTAGATGGTTGAGTGCTGATGCTCTATTGCATGGTAAAAGTCTTGTCAATCTCTATCCTTCCTGGACTTAAGGTTATTTTATAACCGCTGGGTGATCCCCTAAAAAAACCTTAAGGTTGAACTGGGCTCACCGGGATTTCTACCTGTAGGATTCTCCTCCCTGAGGTGTTAACCCGGCAGACTGCAGTCCTAAAGGTGACAAACTGCAAGGGCAGAAGAAATCTTTTGAGATGCCTATGTTTAGCTGTCCAATAATATTTTTATGAAGGTACAGGTTCGCAGCAGACAGACAAGGGCCTAGTTTTCATGTTCTTTACCAAACAGTACTCGGTGGTGCTTCTGCCCACCTCAAACAGAGAGCGGTATATTTTGCACACCTGACAGAGAGTGGTGATTCTGCATACCAGACACAGACAGTGGTGTTTTTGCACACCTCACACAGGGAGTGGTGTTTTTGCACACCTAGCACAGAGAGCGATGTTTTTGCGCACCTGGCACAGAGTGTGGTGTTTCTGCACACCTCACACAGAGAGGGGTATTTTTGCACAACTCAAACAACAGAGAGTGGTGTGTTTGCACACTTCATTCTGTTCCCCTCATCAGATTAAACTCCTAATTCTATGTTCACACCACAACAGCTATTGCTTTTTTAGACACAAAAATCCACTCTTTCATTCCCTCATACTCCTGCACTCCCGGACAGTATATTCAAGCGAGTCCCTATAATGCTGACGTTTGGTTTCCATTTGTGCCTCACTTGTCTATTATTATTTTTTTCACCTTCCGCAATACCAATGGCAATTCAGACACAAAAATTCCTCTGGTAACTTTATTTTCTTCTCTATTATCTTGGCTGCCAACAGACAATACACCACAATGAGCAATGATGTACAAAACAATAAAGCCCAAGAACAGATACTCCCATGGTTTATACATCATCTCAGCACCGCAAGGTACAGATCAAGATGAGATTTTTAAAATGTACATACAAATTGGGAAATCAAATGTTAATACGAAGTAGAAAACTCTAAAAATAATTAAATCAGGTAATGCTATTACCTCCATTTCTAAAGAAGTCAAAACAAACTAAAGATGAGATAAATAAAAATGTCCATACAAGTTAGGAATCATACCTTAAGACATAAAAACTTTGAAAACATTATACCAGGTAATTTTATTACCTCCATTTCTAAAGAAGTCATGATAAAGGCTTGCATAATTCTGATATCTTCAGCAGAGGCTTGTGGGTACCTGAAATTAGTAGATGATCAAGCTCACTGTGAAAGGGTTCTTGCTAAGTTAGACTTGCAACACTGCTTGCATGTCGGATGTACTGAAACCTTTCTTCTGTTTCTTTGCGTTCAACATCTGTGAACTCTAATGGAAAGTTCTGGTTGTTCATCTACTTCTAGACTGCAGTCCTGTTCCAGAGCCTGAATGTTGTGTGTGCATCGGTTGAACAGATCTGACTTATTTGTGTGCAGACTGCTGGTTGCTTGCCTCTCAGGCAGATGCACTCCAGCTTTTAAGAAAGCTCCCAATTAGTCGACTCTTACAACATGCTTTCGGGAAGGCAATGAGTCTATTCTTGTTTTCCCTTATATAGGCCCCCGGACCCACACAGGGAGGTATTAAAGCCTGAAAGTGGACTTCAAACTTCTTCCTTCTTCTCCATTCACTCTTAAAATAACGGTGGTTAGCATGTTGTGTTGTGGTTTGTAGCTAGGATATAATATCTGTGCTTTTTGGCAGAACACATCCAATTTCCGCAAACCCCTTCTTTTTTCTTCTGGTTGTTCTTCCACCTCTGGACTTTAGTCTTGTTCCAAAACTTGACTGTTGTGAGCACATCCGTTTCATATATCTAGCTCGCTTTTTCATATGCAGACTATCGGTTTCTTGCCTCTCAGACAGATGCACTCTGAAGAAAGCCACCCCCCCCCCCCCCCCCATCCCCAATTTGTCTACTCTTACAACATGCTTGGGCAGCCAGTGGGTCTATTCTTGTTTTTCCACCACATTAGGGCCCTAAAACCCACCTTGGGGGGGGGGGGGGGGGGGGGGGGGGCAAACCCCTAATAAGTCACATTTAACAATATGAGTTAAGGAGGACTGATGGTTTTTTTTTTTTTTCCTTTTTATCCCAAAATGGGGCCTTCTGTAACCACAGGAGGAGAGCTTGAAACAAAGTTGGTGAGTAGAAACAGCTGGAGGTCTTCTTCTTCTTCTTCGCATTCACCACTGTAAACTCTGGCGGAAAGTTCTGTGTGTTCGTCCACCTCTGGACTTCAGTCTTGCTTCAGAACCTGAGTGTTGCATGCACATTCTTTTCACAGATCTGACCTTTTTGTATGCACACTTGTGGTTCCTTGCCTTTCAGGCTTTAAAGGATTTCCCCAATTAGTTGACTCCTACGACATGTTGTTGGGGAGGCAGCGGGTCTATTCTTGTTTTCTTCCACAATGGGACCCCGAAAACCACACTGGCAACAGTTGGAGGTGAAGACGGATGTTTCCACTAACAAGCATGTTTTGCTTCTGGCTGGAAAAGAGGTGCCTATGGTTCATCCCTTGTAATGACTCCGTGGAGCACGTTTTCTCCTTTATCTGCAGACCACACTGAATTTCCATGAATCTCCCAGAAGAAGGCTATGAGTATTCTCTCCAATGATCCCTTCTACACAAAGCTGTTAACGCCTTGTGGAATGTCAGGTTTAGTATACGCCCCCCCCCCCAACAATTGACACTAAAAGATAACATAACAGGTGGTGTCGAATACTGTTTTTTAATAGCTTAGGCATAGCTTTTCTCTCAGTCTTTGCATTCACCAGCAGAAGTTGTCTGTCCAGTTCTTGCTCCAAAACTTGAGTTTTGCTTGCACAGTTTTTTAAAGATTTAGCTTATCCACATGCAGACTGCTGGTTCCTCACCTCTCAAGCATATGTACTCTGACTTCCATGTAAACACCTCTTATTAGTTACCTTTTATAATATGCATGTTAAGGAGGCTGTTGGTCTCTCCCCCCGCCTTCCCCAAACTGGACCCCTCAACCCACATGGGGACAAAGCTTACCAAGACATGAATGACTATATGAAATGGTCAGGGTGTGAATACCTGTTCACAAGCTGTAGACATTTCTGTAACATTTTCTCAAGATTGTCTTACCAAATGCCACCATATCTATTCTACAATTCCAAACCTCAGGTTTGATGTTAAATAAATTGCTGTTATTACTCAAAAACTGTTCAGAATTATACTGATTTTGTAGCAAAATTAATTACTGTTCTCACTTTTATTATTGTATTTTTTATATACGTAAAAGCTACCAGATCCTCTCTATACTTCTGGCCCATCAGACATGTGATGCTAGACACATGTTTACAGATCAATCAGCACTCAACTGGTGATGGGGTCAGCACCACACTGGCAGCCTTTGCTTCTCAGCACATTGCCTGGTACCCACTTATAGGCTGAGTCAACATAAGAGCCAAGGTCAATTTTAACCAAATCTGTCTTAGCATGGATGTGAAGAATCAATAAACCATTTTGTTGGGAAACATGCTTGGACAAGAACTAACCATACTGTGGTAACATAAAATATTGAAATATATCAGAGGGAGTAAAACATAAAAGAAACAATACAATCATTGAACTGCTGAAGTACTTCTAGTTTGTCAGAATAAGAGCAGTATTCACTTGATGAACAATGCTTAAACAACAACTGTACCTGGTTTTTGTGTAAAACTCACAAATCTGCAGGCAGAAGAATTTCACATGATCATTCCTGCAAACAGAAAAAAAAACAGAAAAGATCAACATCAAAAATAAAGATTATGCAATTACAGACATCATTCAGAGTTTAAAAAAACAGAAATGGAGGAAAAGATCAATATTAAAGAAAGAAGAAAAAGCCCCTAAAAAAATAAAAATAAAATCATCATTTCTAATATTTCTATGCCAATCAATGTGGGGTGGAACAAGACCGTGTTGAATTGTACTGACAAAGATTGAAATGGTTCAACCATCTAGTTCTTCTTCTTCTTTTTCAGCATTCCCAGCCCTTGAGGTTCATTGCTGCAGATATCACCCATGTCCATTCATCTCTCTGGTTGGCCTTCTCTTTCCAGTTGATGACACCAAGTGTTTGAATGAAGGTCTGACTGGATATTATGTCTCCATCGTCTTCTTGGTCTGCCTTGTGGTCTATGACCATTCATCTCCCTCGTGTATACAGTTTTTACTTCTCTGTCATCTGACATACTTTCAGTATGTCCCAACTATTTCAGTCTATTAGCTCTCATGATGCCAGTGATCAGTCGTGATTTAAACAGATTATGAATTTTGTTGTTGCTTCTCACTTTCCATTCACTGCTGTTTGCATCTTTGATGGGTCCAGAGATTCGCCGTAAGACTGTTTTCAAAAACCTGTAATAATGCTTCATCTCTTTTAGTTGCGCTCCACGTTTCAGAGCCATTTAAAACGACTGGTCTTATCAACGTTTTATATATTTTGATCTTGCTGTTGCGAGACAGACACTTTGACTTTAGCAGATGGTGAAGGGCATAGTATACTTTATTTCCAGATTGTATTTCTTATCTCGTTTGCTTGAAATAAATTATTTGTATCTGCAATGTTGTTTCTAGTATGAACTTCACTGTCTTTTGTAATTCACTTAGCGACCCGTAAAGTTTGCCTTCCACCAGTGTCTCTCTTGGCAATGTTGTATTTGGGACAGTCTTAAATGATGTGATCAGTTATCTCAGGTGCCAGTCCACAGTGTACATGTGTCTGTGAAGTTGACTGTGCCCTGTTCTAAGGTGTAGGATAATGACTTGCTCTGGTCTGTCCATAATATGATAATCGTCTTGTGCCAGTTTTGGTGGCTTTCTGATTGATTTTATTTTTCTCTTCTTGTGTTGATAAGAGACTGGTATATCAAGTGTTCTTCAGTTGCATCTTCCTATCAGCTCTTTTATTTCCGGAAACTCCACAGTGGAATGGTATCCATTGCATAACTGCCTTATGCCGGCTGCCTAGTTCAGATAAGCCATCTAGTGAGAATGCAGCCAGGCCGGCTAACATGCATATAAGATTTTTCATAGCAGAACATCTGGGAGAAAGCCGACAGGAAAACTAAGAACGAGATGGATAAATGGAGTTTCTGAAACCTGCAAAACATAAATCCCCCAAGCTACCTGAGAACAGCAAGACACATACAGAAAACCACAACACTAGTCTACAACCTGGTTTATCAGTGAGACAACAAAAGATAAAAAAGAAGAAACAATGTCCCAAAATAATTATAAAATACTCACTGAAAAAAGACAGAAATTTATAGTTAAGCAGTTGTATAAGGTAAAAGAATGGGCCTCAGCATGACTAAGGAAAAAAGATGAAGTGATAATATAACAAAAAAAGTGTGCCTAACTATACAATTAAAGTCAATAGCATTATCATGAGACATGTACAGAAGTTTATGTATTTAGGCAAATGGATAATGTCAGATGGAAGATGACAACAGAAAATAAAAGAACACAATAGAACAGGCAAAAATTAATTTATCCAATGAAGAACAGCTTATGCAGTAAGTCATATCTTTCCACACCCTTGTGTCTCCTGCACCGATGACTCTTCATGACCTGATAACAAACTGTCCAGCATCTTTCTTGGTTTCCCCATCTCTAACCTCCTGCAAGTTTCTTGATGTCATGACATACTACAGTTTTCCCCCTCTTATGATGTAACTAAAGACTGTCTCTTTCTGGTGCAAGCAATCAGTTCTCTTCCTGAGTTAACTTCTTTCTAGACATCGTCATGATATTTGTGTCTGTTGTTATGTCCTTGATGTTCTCATCATTTGTCTGTAAAACCACATCTCTACAGTTTCAAGACTTATACGCACTTTTTCTATTTTTGTTCTCCCTGCAAGTGGTTTTCAGACAAGAGGGCCACAGGCTTCTATAAATGTTTTGGTGCAATGCATGTCTTCCACTGATCCACACAGTTAGGTTTCAACCGGAATGTTAAGAGCACAGACCTAGGACCCCTCTACTGCAATCAGAGAGCACATCTGAAGCACTTTAGTTTCTTTTGTCATGTCTGTCCACATAAAGCAACAGTCTGAGTCCACAATATGAAATTTCGGTTCTTTATTGATATCCTACCTCAGATGACAGGACAGTCTAACATTTTAGAGGGTGGTAAGAATGGGTTTCCCGGCTTTCTGATGCTTTTCACGACCCCAAAACATCTAGAACTGGCCCTGACCCCAACCCACCTACGTCCCACGACTGCATGCAGCCTATCCACCACCCCCTGAAATATTAAACTGTCCCGTGACCTGTGGATTTCCCTGGTTTGGGGTAGGATACTAATAAAGCACCAAAATTTCTTGT
Source organism: Candidula unifasciata (assembly GCA_905116865.2). Taxonomy (NCBI): domain Eukaryota; kingdom Metazoa; phylum Mollusca; class Gastropoda; order Stylommatophora; family Geomitridae; genus Candidula; species Candidula unifasciata. Next base: position 320,862 of record CAJHNH020000389.1, read on the forward strand.
AGATATTGCTGTCATGTCTGGTGTGCCCAGTTTGCCATCTGAAAACAATGGTCTGTTGCTTTTGTGTGAGGACAACTGGTCTTCAGGATTGTGTTCCTAATAGGTTTTCTAAAGGCTGACCTGATCTGGGTTTGGGAGTCACCATGGTGTTGGCGGCTGGACGCCTGCTAACGGATCAGAATGTCGTGGGTTCGCATCCTGAGAAAGCGAAACTTTTTTTAAATGACCTTGACCCCCAGGTCGACCCAGCCTTGAGTGGGTACCAGGTGCAGTCCTGGAAAGTAAAGGTGGCTGGTAAGATGCTGACCACATCACCTCCCAAGTGCCAATTGGTAAAAAAAATAAAGATCTAGCCCTATATTCCCAATGCGCCTAAAGGTGTGGAAAAGGGACTTTTACTTTACTTACTTTTGATCTTGGTTTTTCCCTCATAGGTATATCCTGCATCTAGATGTTCTGTATAACTTAAAATTGTATGTCAGTTGCCTGCTCTTTTATGTACTGCTATGTGGCCTGGGATCCACTGGAGGAGCAGTCTGTTTGCTTAGATGTTCCATCTGCTATTGCAGAGATCTCAGCTTGTTGAACTGTAGCTGCTTATCACTTCCTTTTGCAGTACTGAGTCAGTGTCAGTGTAACAACTTCTGACTCAAAGCTGTATTCACTGACTAACATGCATACTGCCTCCTCCAGCACCACTGTCTCTGCTTTGTAATTAGTAGAGGTTCCCCTCAAGACTGGAGATCCCATCAAGGGCATCCAGGAGTAGAGTATACAGGTCGCCCCTCAAGAGAAGGCAGGGGCAGATCATGGGCATTCCCCACCATCCAAAGAGGCTTCCATAAATGCAGAGCGGACTCAAAACACTCTGGTCTTAGGCTTACCCAAGGAATCGTCCTCAATGGTCCATTCAATCTGGATTCTATCTCCTCCATCCCTTAAAGCTTCCTCTGAGTATCCTTATCTATTTGGTTTCAGAGTAATAAGCACAACAAAACTAATTTAAAATAACTAGTAAATTAAAACAACTCACTGATGATAGTTTCCACTTGTGAATCCCTGAGCACAAACTTTCCATCCATCTATTGACTGCTTCAGCTGCTCTACAAACTGAACAGCCTGTTGATGTATAGCCAAAGTTAGAACATTAATATAGTTAACTATGACTAACCAGTTACGATGGTTTGGACATGTATGCAGAATGTGAGAAAATCGGCCACCATGGCAGGCCTGGGAGGCTAAGAACCAGGGAAGCAGACCTTCAGGACGACCCAGGGTGCGCTGGGAAGACAAACATCCCGACAGTACCTAACTGACAGAGGACTGGAATGGAACAAAGCCAGAAAGAAAACTGCTGATAGAGATGACTTGTGATCTCTCTGGTAAACCTCTACACCCCAAGGTAGAAGAGGAGAGACTAAGTAAGTAAGTAACTATGACTAACTACACTCAAACATGCTGATATATATATTCCCTGTGTGGGTTTCAGTGGCCCCATAGTGAGGTCAACAAGAACAGACCTACTGCATCTCAAACAAGCATGTTGTAGAAGTCGACTAATTGGGAGCTTCCTTTAAGGTCACAGTGCATCTGCTCAAGCATCAATGAGCAACCAACTGCACATAAATAAGCCAGTAAAACGGATGTACCCGCAAAAGTCAGGCCCTGGCAAGTCCAAATGGAAAATAACCAGGAATTTCCGCTGGAACTTACAGCCGGTGAACATGTATGTATGTATGTGTGTGTGTGTGTGTGCGCATGAAGTGATGACAAAGTGCACACAACCTCTCAGCCGTATCTATCCCAAAGAGTTAACAACTGTTTCAGACCTAAACAAAGCAACATGAGTGATATGCTTTTGCCTATATGCATCAAACAATGTTATCATAAACCTACACAGGTCAAACTTTCCCGTTTCTTTCTTGCTAGTCCCACCTGCCATCGCTACTGGCTATCGGTCTCACAGTACAATATAACACTATTGTTTGCAAGGACGAAACTGTGCCAACCAACAACATGTGATGCTTCCATTAAAGCTCTTATAATTGTTATGTGAGGAGAGGCTGGCCGAACAGTTATGACCATGGGAGACAAAGGTTTGAATCCTCTGTAGAGTGGAAATTTTTTTTTCTGTCAGTGGGCAAAAATAAAATCAAAGACTGCATAGTCCCTGCGACAGGCGCCCCAACCCCCCTCTTGAAAAGTAGTAAATATAGGCAGCAAAATATATTTCTGTTAATATGTTTCCATGTTTTATTCATTGTGGATATCATTCTCTTTAGGCATCGCCTGTAAAACATTGTGTAACTAAAATATGAACAACTGATTTTTTTACTTGCAATATGCTTCTACTTTTCATAGTGTTGATTATAGATACTCACTCTGTTTGAGACTCAGAGTCAGGGGCCATAGCCAGAGAGGCTAGACCTTGAAGGGCCAACTCATCCATTTCAAGACACTCTGAGGGAAACAAAAGTATGTTAAATGTATGCATATATATATACCCCCCCCCCCCCCAGGGAAACAAAAGTATGTTAAATGTATGCATATAAATATACGCCCCCCCCCCCCCCATTGTTAGGGGGTAGAGGGGCTGAATAAAATCAACTGCACAGGTTCTACTGTATTTCAAATGTGGTGCGGTGATGAATGATTTCATCACAGGCACAAGGGAAAGATCAGAAGACCACTGTCTGTGCATTTCTCTTCTGCCTTTAGTTTTACCATTACATGGGCAGCCAGCACAGAAGTGGATGAACAACCAGAGTTTACAGCTTGTGAACAGTAAGATGGCTAATTTTCTCCTCCTGTTTAGAGTTCCAGAGAACTATTACCATTGTCATTGAATTCATTCTGTTGTGCTGTGAATATGTCACACAGCTTTAGTCTACTGGGTCTATTTCAGTATTTGAGTATTTCTCCATTTCCTTTTATGTGCAATCTATTATTAGATAACACTCACGGGTGGAATCCAGTCCTTTGATCATTCATCTTTGGGTTTCTCATACTAAGAGAAACGCAAATAGTCTTAGTAATCTGTTGACAACAACTATCACTGAATAACGCATGCCATGATGCAATTGTCAGCAATTGAGAAACCGTCAAATGTTTTTTTTTTACTTTCACAAGCCTGCTGGTACTAATGTACTATAGTACTAGTAGTCAGTATACCAGACTATATTCTTGGAGTAATATTATTATAAAATTATCATCTATGATCAGTAATACTAATATACTAAAATTTAATATTCCAGAAGATTGTATATTTATTTGTTTATTATATATAATTTTACTGACTGAAGGAAAAATGGGCTAAAATTCAGAAACCAAACCGGTCTTCGTTTTCCAATCTTGAGTAAATTAAAAAATAAGCCTTTAAAATTTATTCTTAACTGTAATACGTTAATATGTAATGCTGACAAGTCACTTGTGAGGAAAAAATAACTTTTAATTTAAAAAAACAAAACAAAACAAATTTATTTTGACATTTGACCACTCTGCTTCTTCAACGAAAACATAAGAAATATTTATTATAAGTATAGCTAAAATATGGGAAAAATTGAAAGGATTGGAATGTTTCGTTAAACAGAAGTTGACAGTTATTAGAGTGCATATATACCGGGTGAAAATTTTGATCGTTTCTACTTTACATTCTCAGCCACGTTTCACAGAATGTCAACACTGTACATCGCCATGTTGCATTTGCTATCACACTTAAAAATCCTACAATTGTTTCGTTGCCGTGACTGAAAAGTTCTGAACGAGACACGATGAAACGAATAAAATTGTATATCACGTAAACGTGTTTTTAGCAGAAGAAAACAAAAGTAATTCCAGAATATTTCTGTAGAATCAGAATTCCCCTTTTTCATTATCATTCATCATAACACATATCTACATCGAATTTGGACGGGTGGTGAATGAATTCCATTCCGATTCCTTTTGAGAAAAAAATTAAAAGTTAGGCCACTTGACTTCTGCTAGCAAGCCGAGGCTACTAACAGTCTCCGCCTATATTTGTGGTCTGGGTTATTTGCGTGCCGGGATAGTCATACCCGACCGGGCTCTGGAACGTCACTTCAGACTGCCTGCCCACGCAGCGGTCTGCACCGCCGAAGCCCTAGAAGCAGTGGCAGGTGACCCACCGACCAAACTAATAATTTTCACAGACTCCATGGCTTCGGTAAAGGCCCTGGAGGGACTAGGGAAATGCTCCCGATCCGACATCAAGGAAAGGATCCTTACCATCACCACCGAGCTTTGCCGAATGGGCTGCCCCTTCACTTTATCCTGGATACCCGCCCACAGAGGTATCCCAGGTAACCAATGGGCGGACCAGGCGGCAAAGAGAGGGACCGTCACCAACAACTACCTAGATGTGGGACTGGGCAAAAATGAGGGCAAGGCCCGCATTAAAGAGTACGTCGGTGCAGTGTGGAAACAACAGTGGGCAATATGCACAAAAGGGCGACACGCGCACCGGCTACTCATAGAACCCAGCTACAGATCCCAAGTCAATGAACCCACAAAAATCCCAACCATCAACACACTGTGGAAACTGCGACTTGGGATCTGGAAAGAGAGATCCATTAGCCCGATGTGCACGGAATGCTGGAAACTCAACACTGTGGAACCCTTTCTGATATCGTGCAGCAAATACAAAGCACACCGAACAGAACTGAGGAACCACTTTGAAACGTATGGCAAACCCATGACCGTCAGGGCTTGTCTCAAAACAAGTAGCAGCCCGGAGATGCACAAGATGGTGAAGCAATTCATCAGCCGATCGACAGGCGAGGACACGCCCCAAGCGTTAACCTAGATGGCCGAACATCAAACAGACCAGCCGCCTGACCCACCAAATGATGTCAGCCAGGGGAACCCAACCGTGGGGTCCCACTTCTCTCTCCCCTTACCTAGCAAGCTATCTATCTCTCTCAATCCTTCGACCTTACTATATATTCCTACGGAGCATTCCTGCCCTCCAGTTTTTTTTTTTTTTTTTTTTTTTTTTTTTTTACAAACCCTGTGTTTTATTCCAACTATCGCTATACCATGTGTGGCCAGAAGAAAACTGGATAAAAAAATTAGAAGAAAAAAGCACACCCCTACACATGTAGGAGGTGAAAATAAAAGCACCAAAAAGATGTTAAATTGTGGTCCCTGAAAAATGTCTTGTGGTTGGTGGCTCAGTGCTGGCTTGTTTGTTTCGAGAAGTTGCAGCCCTGGTGGAATCAGTGACTGCGTGATTGACAACCTGCTAAGGAATCAGCTCCAACACCGATAATGGCAAGGAGAACAAGTGGCATACAGAAGGCGCACTTACACGCCTTAACACAAATCCGCACAAAAGAAGGACCCAAGTAAAGCAAAGCTTCAGTGGCACGCTGAAGCGTCAGATTTTTTTTTTATTTTTAAATTTCTAACGAACGAACGATTTGCGTCACTTTCGTGACTCACGTTTTAGTATTTGCGCCGTCTCTGAGCTGGATGCTTTCTTCCTTCGAGTCAGACCGCTCGTTCTCTACCCTGTTGTTATCTGTGTACTTCTTGACTTCTTTTCCTTCCATGTGTTTCCTCCTTGGTTTCAGCTCCATCTGATGTGGCCAGACGTATTTCGTAGGAGAGCTAGCTTCTTTACACAACGTCCTTTGGACCACCATTTAAAGTTTTAAAATTTTGAGTATTTTACATTGCCTAAAAGTACTGAAAGCAGTTTTTGGTTTTGGATAGATCCGAAATGTGAAACTATTCCGTGTGTGACCATTGTGGTCTTACAGTTGTCTTCCTGCAATAAGATGGTGAATAAAGGCGAGTGATATCTCTCGACACCCACAGTGGTAAAAGAGGAAGTGAAGAAGAAGATATCCAGTTGACACTTTTCCGTATAGACATCAGAGCAAATCGGGTTGAAGAGCTCGCGCATGCCTGATGATAAACTCAGGTCTGAAGAACCCTTTGCATCACATGTTCTAGGCACGGTCACTGTTTCGCATCGAGGAACATTTTTGCGGTGGCCGTTGCATATTTGATCCATTTGTAGACTGAAAGGAGTTTCGTCGCCCAGCTACTGATTTGAGTGCACTACGCGACCCTATGAGCTGCGGATTTCATTTGGAATGTTTTTCGACTGTGACCAACGTGGTGTTGTGAACTGTAGATTCAGAAAATTGCGCGTGTTCCGTGTTCTGTCGTCTCAATATTGGTGGTGCCCTTATGTGATTAAAATTGATCGCGAGTGCAACTGCTGATCTGTTTGTAACTTCTGCTACCGTCGATGATAAACTTCATTTATAATGTCAGACTGTCTATGTTAGCACTTCTGTTAACTACCGTATGCTTTTAATGCGTGTATGCTAGTGCATATGCTGAGACAACAGTCTGTCAGTCTTTCCACAAGAGACTGTGATAAACATTTTGTGTGTTTTTCGTTGGCACAGGGGCGGAGCAAAGATGGGGTGACCCGTTTGCTGAAACTAGGATTACAGAGATTACCAAGATTACACGTTCATTAACAAATAAAGAGACCAACAGGCTAAAAAGGGGAACAAATCATGGCTAGCTGCAACAAAGAGTGATATGAATCTCATATGTGGTCTTACAGAAATCAGCACCCAGCCGACAACGCAAACCGCTAGTGTAAACACCAAGAATGCAGCAGACAACTACTATCTAAACCTGTTATCCATAGCCCCGCTGGTCCCTCTAATCATCGCAGAACCAGACAATAGCATAGAGGGAAAAGAACTTAAACACTTCACCAGCTACTTAGAATAAACCTAAAACAACGCACCTGCAAGAACTGTCCGAAGACTGCCCGAGGAGCCTTCGGCTCGAGGGCCCCAAGCTAAGCCCACCAGTTCCTTCTCAAATTTTATAGTAAATTCGCAATATGGCTGATTTAGTTTTACTTACCCTCAATATTTCAGGAATCCGCACCAAACAACACAACATAATCACATTCATTCACAAACGCAAACCAGACTTTATCTTCCTACAAGAAGCAAGCTTCCAGACACCCTGTTTCAGCAGATCACCACACAGCTTGGGTTGCAGCACGCGAGGCACAGCCCATCGATAATGAAGACAGGGTCAGGTACAGCCGTACTGCAGACATCAGACAAGTGGGCAATCGTAAATACTCATACAGACGAACAGGGAAGCCTTTGCATAGCACAGATCGCAAACAATACGCAAACATATAGAAAAGTCAATATACACGCACCAGCAAACTACGACTACCATCCCTCATTCTGCTAAAACATAGATGAAACATTCACACATGCATACAGAGGACAAAATGTCTTTGCCGGAGACTTCAACTGCTTCCCGGCTAAAGATAATGTGGTAGGTGGAAAGGTAGACGCGCAGGTGAAGTGGTCCGACAGGGACGATTTAAATTAATTAGGAACATTAGAGAACATTATCGACACATTCAACCTAACAGACAAATTCAAACAGAAACACCACACCAGCCTCGACACAACACACTAATATAAAGTACACAACAGATCAGCCCGATTAGACAGAATATGCAACCCAGCTACCCATCACATCATACAGAGCAAACACCTACCAGAAACGCTCCCGTACACGGACCATAAAGTAGTCACCACACACATAGACGCACACAACGTTCACACACATGCCTTTCAAACGCTCACCACACTGGAAATTCAACACAACACGTTTAGCCAACACCACCTTTACTGCACATATCACATAACTCATACAAATATAGACTGATAACACACCGACAGAAAACTTCATAGAATACTTGGAGATGCTGAAAAACACTACTAGAAGTAGGACACACAAAATGACATCTGTCATACGCAGACGTAGACTAGCACAAGAACGCATCCTGCAGAACGCCATCCGCCTCACAAAACAGACAGACAGAAATAGCCCACACTTACACACACTAGAGTTAGAAACACCAGCAACACAGGCGCACTACTAAGAATAAAACTCTAAACAGTCGCACAAAAGATCCATAGCAAACAGTACCTAGCCATCGAGCAGAACATTCAAGAGAGCACACAAATGCAACAGATTACAGACACAGAAGGAAACACGCAGACAGACCCAACACGAATCACGCAGGCTTTCCACAACTACTACATCACACTCTTCACAGCAAAAACACGGACCAACACGCACAGGACTTTTTCTTACAACACGTCAAAAGCCTGTCTGACACAGACTGAGACAGCCGTGACGTCCCGTTGTCTATGGCCGACATCACATGCACCCTAGAGGCGATGCAGAACAAAAGACGTCCTGGTAGCGACGGTCTTGCCGTGGAATTCCACAGGTCCTTCTTTCCACTGCTAAGTCCCCTGCTCCTCGTGGTCTACGAAGAAGCTTTCTATATACAAGAATTTCTCGACAGCTTCAACACCTCCTACATCACACACATACACAAAGACGGCTTAGGCAGAACGCAACTGAAAAACTACAGACACATCTCTCTGCTCAACACGGACTACAAGATACCGACTAAAGCACTAACGAACAATCTGAAACCCTTCATGCCTACACTAATTCACACCAATCGACAGCGTGCAGTGCCCAGCAGATCAGTGTTCACACACGCACACTTCATTAGAGGCGCCATCACTTACACCCACAAGAAAAACTGCCCCTCCTCCCTTCTATCTCTGGATCAGGAAAAGGCCTGCAGAGAGTCTTGAGGTGGTGCAGTTTTGGAGAAGGCTTCACCAGGTGGGTAAGCATTCCGAATAAGAATCACAGGAGCCAGGTTCTGGTGATCCACTCACTGTCGGACAGCTTCAGAATCACCAGGTCAGTGAGGCAAGGGTGCCCCCTGTCGCCCCTTCTGTAAATGCTAACGCTGGAGCCGCCGCTGGAGGCGATGAGGCTAGACACCATCATCAAGGGTATTTTCATATCGAGCATGGGAGAACAGAAAGTCTTGGCTATCGCGGACGATACTGTGTTCCTTCCTACCACCGACGCATCCATATTAAGCATACCCCACACCTTCAGCCCTTTCGGACGAGGTAGTGGAAATTGAATCAACATAAAAAGTCTCAAATCAGGGGCTTGGGGCGGTGGAAACGCAAATACCGATTTCCTCCCAGAGCTCACCAGCACACAGACGCCCTGAAAATCTTCGGCATCACTTTCCCGTGCCATCTCGACACCACACACACACAAACGTGGGACAGACTGGCGCAACAGATCGCAGACATGCTACACAGTTACCGGTAAAAGACATCAACTATCTATATTCGGGCGAAGTACACGTATGTTCACCTTCTGCTTCTCTGTTCTAAATGACGCTCTTATTTTTCTGGGACTCAGTTTCCAATTCTATTAGTGCCCTGTCTGCTTCTTTCGATAGCATCAGCGTCACTCCTTTACTGTGGGGCGATTTTTCCTCTGTGTATCCTGAGAACAAAATAGCTTCCCTTGAATTAGGAAAACCTTTCCCCGCCACAGTCCATCTAATTTCATCTAGTTTAACCCTAAAATACTAATTCTACAATGTTTTATTACCCTCACTACTTCCATTGTTCTCCCTATATCATAGAGAGTTTTAACGTTCCAGTTGCCAGTTCTGGCGGTTTTCCTAGATAAGAGGAGGTATGTCAACGATCCGGTCTCCTTTCGACTTTCTCCACACCGAGTCATACTCCTTCTACTTGAAGAGCCTTCCCTCATCTTGGCTGACTGGGTTTTACTTGTTTATTTATTTATTTATTTATTTATTTTACTTATCCGTGGTTGGTTGGTTTTTGTGGTTATTGTTTTTACGGGAATGAGGTAGCCAACCTCAAGCCCAACCCTACCCTGTCGCTTCTCACGACATGCCTGGTAGGGTGCAGGGTCACTATTCTTTCGCTTCCCGTAAGGGCCCCGGTGACACACGGGAGATCTTCTGTTTATTCTCTGAAAGCCACTATCTAAAAACCACAAGAAGGGAAAATGTTCATGTTCAGTTAAAGAAGAACCGACTTTTTTCAAAATATTAATTACTTTTTTTCTGTTGCCTTTCCACGTTATTCACCCATATTATATACTACAAGTAGTGTCAAATGTAGTCGGCTCTGTGGCTAAGTCGATGTGAAAGCTTCGTAATGCTGGGATGCCGGTTTCGATCCCAGCTGCGGGCCATGCACCTTGCGTTGATTTCGACAGTGGCATCAAAAAAATAGACCGTTCAGAAAGCAATTGCAAACGACTAGACGTAAATTTGCCTAGAAAAACCACACAACAGTCAGGGGCTGTTGGGTTTGGTTCTGCAACATCCTGTAAAGGATACGCAACTAACCAGTATCAAATGTAAGTTCTTTTTCGCGTTCAGTCTGTAAACTCCGGCAGAGTTCCAGAACTTGTGCTTTAACATGCTCATCGATTTTACAGATATGTCTTACATGTATGTAGACTGTTGGTTCCTCCCCTCTCGGGCCAGTGCACTTCGGCTTCAAAGTAAACTCACCCAGTTAGTTTACTTAGTTTACTTTTACGACATGCTAATTAGAAGGGCTGTCTAGAAAATCACAGCAGCCCAAAAAATACTGGGGTTGGTTCTGTAACGTCCTGTAAAGGATTCGCAAGTAACTTTTTTTTTAAATTATAGGGGCAGTGGGAAAATGAGAAAAGCGACTAAGCAAGATAATGCATCAAATTTTAAAATAAAGCGCTACTGGAACTACCTCTGCCGCGCACTCAGGATGGATAAAACAAGACTCCACTATAAAGCACTCCCATGAACAACTGAAGGGAATAGAAAATGGGGAAGACCAAGAGAGACCCCGAGTAGAACCATCATCAGGGAATTAACCATGGGCCTAATGAACATCTAAGACCTAAAACAGGTGGCAACGAACCGCCAGACGTGGAGAGCTATGACCTCCGCCCTATGCGCCGCGCTAGGCACAAGAGGGGGGAAAAGCTAACTAAATGGGACATGGAACCCAAAAGAGCAAAATAATAAGTTCAACTCTGGATTAACAGCAAAATGTTTGCGTGGCTGTCTGTCTCCGCCAGTCCGAGATTGCTGTCCACAGGACTACCACCTCAAAGATGAGAACCCAACATGTCCTAGGTGTCTATGTGGCGAAGTGGTCGAGCCAAAAAATCTCTTGATTTGATTTGATTCAAAACCGACATCACAGCACTCAGGGCATTCCCATAATCACTCCGTCCCCATCTTCAGCAGCCAGCTAAGAGTTCTGATACTGATGGTGCCCGTAGCATTCTGATTAAACGGACGTCTTGCCTTTCCTCTGAGCCTTGAGTGTAATTATGACTCTACACAAGTCTGGCTGTTCAGGTGGCACCCTGACACACTTCTCTCCTCGCTTAATGTTCTCAAGGATGCAAATCTTCTGACTGTGTCTTCTGCCTGAGCCATCCATGACTTCCCTTTTATCAGCCGCTGACCCTTAACTACACCCAGAGCTTTATGCAAAGGGTGGTCTGTGTCTGCAGCTACCCTGAGATATGACTTCGCCTGCAGAACCTTGTGCCTAGCTGCAATAGTCGGCAAACCAAGGATGTATCGCATACACACCACTGGGGTGTCTCTGGTGCGACCCAGAATGACCCGCATATCTGCGTTTTGTAAGCGTTCTAGTTTGTCTACCCAACTCTTTGAGACGGTAATCAGTCCCAGGCTATAATCAACCACTGAGAGGATCAGGGGCTGATATAGTGTGAAAATCATTCTCTGCGCTATGTCATTTGCAGCCATAGTCTTAAGTGCTTTAAGTTATTTTTGGCATCTTGTCACACACTCTCCACATGGTCTTTTAAGGACCGGCTCCTGACAAATGTAATTCCCAGATAATCCCTTGGCAGTTGGAAATCGAAAAAAAAAAAATAGGCGCTGCACGAGCAACATTTGAGTTAAAAATCTACCCAAAGTAGTTCAGAATTCTCGCCGGTGCTACTGAGTTCATGAACTGCATTGCGTTTCTTCGGACTCAGACTTGAGTTAGAAATAGAAGTGAGCACTTGTGGGTTACATCCGTGTGCCATAATGTTGATCAGTTGTTTAAACCAAACCATGATGAGCAAAATTGCGAATTTCTCATGGGAAAGAATGTCTGACATGCGCGTCGTATCGAAATGAAATCAGCAACAACATGGCGGACGAGGAGATGACAGATGCAGAGCTTGTAGCAGAGCTGAGACAGTACGGCGAGGAAATACCGCTCCCGCTCAAACCCAACAAGCGACAAATTCTTTTAAAGAAACTTAATCATCTTAAAGCACGGAGCATTACCCAAAACAGTAAACAGTCGGTTAAGACGCCATCGGCAAACTACAGTCGCACTGCTCGTTCCTCACAATCACAATTGAATAATCGGGGAGACGGACATACTGCTAGCTCGTATACTCATAGTGAGTCAAGTAATGCAAATAGTAATAGAACCGCCGCAGCGGCGTCTCCGCAGTTGAACGATAGCAGGTCCCGGCGATATTCAAATAATTTAGAGCGCACACAAGCGTTAAACGGCGATAAGCACAATTTGGAGGATAGCGACGGGGAACATGTGGCGAATTCGCCGAATTCATCCTATCTTAGCAGCTTGACTAGGTCAAGTAACTCCAAGAATCATGTGCATGGTCAGAATACAAGCACTAATCATGTGAATAGCATTGCTAGGGAGAATCAAGAGAGGAAACGATCATCACAGTTGTCTGACAGTGTGTTTAGAACACTCAGGCGTCGTACTGTTGAACCACCACCCCAGCGACGTCCTCAGAGGAGTAGTGTTCTAGAAGTGAGCACAGAAAAGAGCAGGTTAAGTAGAAGCTTCAATGAGAGTAGTGATGGAGAGATAGCAGTGCCGTCACCAGCAAGATCTAAGCTCTATTCTGGCGCGAACAATGTGAATCCATTGCTCTCAAGGCAAGATGATAATAGATTTGAATCATCGGACTCAGATTTTGACGAAGGCACAACAGTTCTAGTGGAAAATAAAAGACTTCGCAACAGCTCTTTCCCCAGTGTTCATCATTCAGGAAGACATGATTCTAGCCACACTGAATACCTTTCATCAAATAAGTCATCATCATATTTGAACAGCTCTAATACGACGCATCATCCAAGACTGTATCCATGGCGCAGAAACTATTTGAACGGGCACCACAGAGTTCAGCAGTATCGTTCTTGGTACCTGGAGATTCTCCCACAAGTGTTGATAGGAGTGGCTGCTCTCTTTTTTATTTCTTTGTCTGTCACTTACATTGTGATACACAAAGACTTTTTCTTCTCTTGGTTTTCTTCGTCAAGCAACATAGGTAAGTTTGATATCTGTTTGCTGGTGTGTGTGTTTTTTTTTTCAACAAAGTAATGTCTAATAGTGAAAATGGGTAAGACCAGACCCTGCATATCATAGAATCATCATCAGGGAAGGCTCAGCCTAATGAACATTCAAGACCTAAAACAGGTGGAAGTAAACTGCCAGTCATGAAGAACTATGAGTATGACCTCTGCCCTGTGCGCCGCCTTAGGCTCAAGAGGAAAGACTTAACTAATAATCATTGTGATCATTCATGTAGTCTCCCCCCACCCACCACCCCCCCCCCCCCCCCCCCCCCCCCCCCCCCCCCCCCCCCCCCTGTGAGTATCTAGGTGTCCATTAGTGAAAAGAGAGGGGTGGGGGGGGGTGTAATAGTCCTACTGCCCCTCTAACAAGCATGTCCTAAAAGGCGATTAATTAGGGATGTTTCCTGTTTCCATCAGAGGGCATCAGCCAAAGAGACTAGGTACAAGCAGTCTGTATGTTATAAATAAGCCAGATCGATGTGCACGCAAACTCAAAAGTTCTGGAGTAAACCCAAAGTAGAGAAGGGGACAGAAAAACCAGAACTTTCCAGCAGAGTCCAACATGTAGAAGAGGGGAGTCATGGTAGTCATGAGAAATATGACGTAGTGTGGATTCCCAGCATCATGCATGGCTTCTCTCACCTATGACAGTTTCTAGAAATATGACAGGTAGTGTGGATCACCAGCTTCATGCATGGCTTCTCTAACCTGTGACAGTTTTTTCTAGAAATATGACAGGTAGTGTGGATTCCCAGCATCATGCATGGCTACTCTCACCTATGACAGTTTCTAGAAATATGACAGTCTGGATCACCAGCATCATGCATGGCTTCTCTCACCTGTGACAGTTTCTTGAAATATGACAGTCTGGATCACCTGCATCATGCATGGCTTCTCTCACCTATGACAGTTTCTAGAAATATGACAGTCGGGATCACCAGCATCATGCATGGCTTCTCTCACCTGTGACAGTTTCTAGAAATATGACAGTCTGGATCACCTGCATCATGCATGGCTTCTCTCACCTGTGACAGTTTCTAGAAATATGACAGGTATGGTATTCTGGATCACCAGCATCATGCATGGCTTCTCTCACCTATGACAGTTTCTAGAAATATGACAGTCTGGATCACCAGCATCATGCATGGCTTCTCTCACCTGTGACAGTTTCTAGAAATATGACAGTCTGGATTCCCAGCATCATGCATGGCTTCTCTCACCTGTGACAGTTTCTAGAAATATGACAGGTATTCTGGATCACTAGCATCATGCATGGCTTCTCTCACCTATGACAGTTTCTAGAAATATTACAGGTATTCTGGATCACCTGCATCATGCATGGCTTCTCTCACCTGTGACAATCACAGGAAATAGCCCCTCAAGTTTTGGAACTGTTTGAGTTTTGGGAAGAATAATGCAAATTAGTTAGTGACATGAAATATTAGAAAATTAGTATTTAGAGATTATGGGGAAACAGGATGACCGGGAGCCTGCACCCACCTTCTGAATAACAGACAAAACAAAGCTGCTGTTAAGCTATACAGTGAAATGCCTATCATCATGAATGCATGGTCATAATTATATCTAGAGACCAAGCATGCGTAGTAGAGAGGAATGCAGTTAGTTTTATAATAGTGGTTAACACCCCCCCCCCCCCCACCCCCCCCCCCCCCCCCCCCCCCCCCCCCCCCCAACCACACACACACAGTGAGAGACATAAATAATCAGGCGAATTACAAAAGACTGAAGTTCATACTACTGAAATGGTTGGGGCATATTGAGAGAATGTCAGATGACAGAGAAGTGAAAACTATGTACACAAGGGAGATAAATGGTCATAGGCCGCGAGGAAAACCAATAAGACGATGGAGAGATAATGTCCAGACAGACCTGCATACACTTGTCACCAACTGGAAAGAGAAGGCCAACCAGAGAGAGGAATGGAGGCGGGTTTATATAGGCAGCAATGAACCTCAACGACTCGGAATGCTAAAGAAGAAGAAGTGAAGTTCCTACTAGAGACAGCATTGCAGATATAGATAATTTATTTCAAGTGGGAAAAAAATAAGATAAGTGATCCTGTATTTTACATTAACCACTGATCTTGGAAAATCATTATTATCATATTAAACAACCAGTGAAGTGGTGATGATAACAAAATAGGCCATGAGCGATTGATTGAGAAGGATATCTGGAGATTTGGTGCAAGATGTTGATGCTGCTCCAAAGAACCAGAAGACATAGGTCATAACTGAAGACTTGTAAATCTGGTTGCAGAGATGAATCAGAATATCGTGGAAAGAAAATCAAGTTATTTGACTCACACTCTGCTGGTTCATTTTCTGGTTTTGTTGTCAAATTCTTTTTCAAGATAGAGCCTTGGAACCCACAATGGAGAAAAGAAATTAGAGGGCTGAGTGGTCTCGAGGTATGGTGTCCGCCTTGAGTGCTGGAGGTCCTGAGTTCAAGTCCCGGTGAAGGCTGAGGTTTTTTCACGTGGACATTAGTAATTTCCCCGGGTCTCTTGGTAGTAAGATCAGACGCTCTTGTGTATTGTTGCGCACGCAAAATATTCCTTGGCAGTTGGAAATAAAAAAGAGCAGCCTAACTGCGCTGCCTGGGCAAAATTTTGAGTTAAAAATCTACTCAAGCTAGTTCAGGATCACCGCCAGTGCAACAAAGTTTGTGCACTGCGCTGAGATTCTTCAGACTCAGGCTTGAGTTAGAAGTAGAACGGAGCACTTATGGGTTACACCGGTGTGCCATGATGTTGATCCTTTGAATAAACATTAACAAAGAAATTAGTTATTAGAAAATCCCCATGTTGGGGAAACAAGAATAGACCCACTGCCTCCCAAACAAGCAAATCATAAGAGACAACTAATTGGGAGCTTCCTTCGAAGTCGGAGTGCATCTGGCAAGGAACCAGCAATCTGCATACAGTTAAGTCAGATCTGTAAAATGGATGTTCATGCACCACTCAGATTCTGGAACAAGACTAAAGTCCAGAGGTGGACAAACAACCAGAACTTTCCGCCGGAGTTTACAGCCAGTGAACAAGAAGAAGAGAAGTTATTAGAAACCGATGTTCTTTTATGGCTATAGCTTTTGTATCTTTCCTTTTAACAGGTACTGGAGATCATCTGCTTTTGTGCAAGAATGGCATGCCAAGTCAGGTCTGTAGATTATGTCTTTGTGAGGATCAAAATATTGCTCATGTCTAGTATTCCAGTGTTATTGCAAGTTAGCTTGGTTTGAGCATGTGGTGAGACATGATTTGATTACAAGGAACATTGATGGGTGGTCGAAGAAGAGGAGGACCAAAAAGGATCTAAACTGACATCATCAAGAAATGGACAGGACTAAGTTATAGTATACTTGTTCATCAAATGGAAAACAGAGAAAGATGGCAGGTTTTGTGTACTAATGCTTCCATCAATACATCTCCACGACCCTACAGGGTTAAGGGTTATGTTATCACATAACAATAGCTGTCTGCAATATGGAAGGTTATAGTGCAGTTATAAACTGTTGTTTCAGAAGTGTATGTATCGTAGACGGTTATATACGCTCATTGTAGTGTTTGTAATTGGATGCATAACTGTTGTGAATCTGCGGTGAAGCACCACTTTATAATATGTAGCCTAATGTCATTGCACAGTATAGCCGAACTCTGTATGTTTGGTTATATATAATTTTGATCTATTTTGTTAAATGTTTTATATAACTGCGTTTTAATGCTGTTGTGTTATATCATCATTATCATGTTTATCAGCATCAGGTGCCTTGGTAGATCGCATACTTGTCATGTATAGAGGCACAACACTTTAAAATAAGTTGTTTTGCTAAGGTATCTTTCACATGATCATATTTGTTGCAGGACTGTTTTAATAAAGACGAAGTGGACAGAACCTTGAAAATTATTGAGAAATTGTTTGACGAGCTGAGCACACTTAAAGGTATGTGACATGTTTTAGTTTGCAAGTTTACACTCGCATGTCTCACTGTGGGTTCTGGGGCCTCATAGTGGAGGAGGTATGGGGGGGGGGGTAGATCTGGTTTGTTTTAGGCTTTGGTGTTTTCAGATCTCTTGTTAGTGTCCATAGTTGTCTTCCATTTGGAGGTGTATTGGCTGTTGTTAGTGCAGTCGATAAGAAGCTCGCTTTCAAATCCAGCTGTGTCTCACTGCAGCCCACGGTCGGTGTTCGAAACCGGGCGGCTCCCAGGGTTCATCCAGCCTCTAGGAAATGGGTACCAGAGTGATACTCTGGGGTAAATGGAAGAACGTCGCTGTAGCTACAGAGTTACGTGCTAAATGGCAACACAGGCAGACAGTTCCTATCAGCTGTCCGTACTGGTGGCAGAGCACTTATGGTTTATAACCGTGTGCAATGACACTGGTTCACATCTCCCGACTTTACCTTTTTTTTTAATTGGCTGTTGTACTTACTATAGTTTAAAATTTATAAGGCTGATGCTTGTCATTCATCACTTCCCCGCCCAGTAGTGCCCTACCAGCCAATCTGACTGTTCCCTTCCCAACACACCTGCATGCCCCACGGAAGAGATAAAGAGGTCAGTGGCCCTTGGGGAGCAAGTGAATAAAGTAGGAGTGCAAATAGATCATTACTGTGAGGGGAGAGAATACAGCAGCAGAGAGTGTTTAGGTGGAGTTGACTCAGACTACACTCGGAGGAAAGGCAAGATGTACATATAATCAGTCAATCTGGTAATTTTAGTTTCAGCTTCATAGCAAATGGGTTACCCCATAGTTACTCTGCTCCTGTGCCAATGAAAAAACACACTGAATGTTCATCACAGTCCCTTGTGGAAAGATTGACAGACTGCTGTCTCAGCATGTGCACTTGATACACACGCATTAAAAGCATACTGTAGCCATCTAAAGTGCTAACACAAACAGTCTGACATTAGAAATGCAGTTCATGATTGTTGGTAGCAGATGTCACCAACAGATCAGCAGTTGCACAATCGATCCATTTTAATCACATAATGCACCACCAATGTTGCGACAACAGACATCACACCATTTTCTGAATCTACAATTCACACATTCCAAATGAAATCTGCAGCTCACAGTGTCACACCATGCACTCATCCCAGAAACTGGGCAACGAAACTGTATCCTTTCATTGTACAAATGGAGTAAAAATGCAACCGCCACCATCTGGTAGAAGCAAAAAATTTGCCACGGCTGAAAACAGTGGCTGTGTTTAGCGACCGGAAGTTTCCAAAAAATCTTCAGACTGCTAATCAGACTGCTACTGGTACCATTAGCCTCATCTTGGGTGGGGAGGAGGTAATAGATCCACTGCCCCCTCAAAACGTGATGTAAGAGGCAACTGTTTAGGGTTCCGCTGAAAATGGATGTGTTGGGCCAGATGGTGTAGGTGTCACAGCCTATCTGTAAACCACAATGCAACGTGCCAGCTGCAGACACAGAAGAATAAGAAAACCTAAATTATCTTAATTTTTAATGCTAAGGCCGACAATAAATGACTGAAGAAGTCTGCCGTAAAAACTAAAAATCACAGCTGTGCTTTAAACGACATAGTATCCTGGTTTGCTGAAGATAAAAAAGATGATTTATGATTATGGTGAATGTGTGAGATCGCCAGTTACGACCGCCGAGGCTTATGGGCATGACACGTTGCTCGGGTAATCACAGTTGCAACATCGAAGCAAATGGGTTACCTCATAGTTGTTCCTGTTTCTTAACCAGTGAAAACCACACAGAATGCTTATCACTGTCCCTTATGACATAATTAACACAGACTGTACTCTCTGCGAATATAACAGCATGCACATGTATTAAATGCATAAGGCAGCTGTAGAAGTACCAGAATAAACACCCCGGCACTTGCAGTGCATCATCGACAGTATAGTAGTTGCACACACAGTTGATCGCATAAGGCACTACCAGTTTTTTCCCCCTGAATCTGCAGTTCATGACACAAACCACTTAGCACAGTTATAAAGCACTGAAAATGAAATATGCAGCTCACAGTATCACACCATCCACTCAATTCTTGGCAACGGAACTATGTACTCACCGTCCAGATATGGAGGAAAATACAATGGCTAACCACAGTCTAAAGCAAATTACTTTCCCATGTTGCTGATGATACCATCTGCCTTGAACCTAACAGCTTGTATTTTTGTTTGTTTTTCAGGAGTGGCCCAGTGTGATTCTTCCAGAGAAATTGACCCTACTATAAGAACTGAAGTGCTGCTGGATAGAATAAAGGCAGAAACGTTATCATTACCGGTAATCAACAATTTTGCTTTACCGTCTCACATTTTAAATATATATCCATTTAGCGTCGGCTCTGTGTCTAAGTCCATGCGAACGCTTCGTAATGCCGGGGTGCCGGGTTCGATCCCAGCTACGGGCCATTCGTCTTGCGTTGGTTTCGACAGTGGTATCAGTGGGCCGACCGTCCAGAAAGCAATGGCAAACTACTGGATGTAAATTTACCTAGAGAAACCACACAACAGCCAGGGGCTGCTGGGGTTGGTTCTGCAATGTCCTGTAAATGATCCATTTAGCTGTAGTCCCGCTCACCTGCCACCCTGAAGGTCTTCTATTTGTATCTGCATTTAGTTGGATATTTTTCTAAATTTACCCTGGCTGCTAGGTCAGTCTAGCATTAAATGGATATCAGTTAATGTCCTGGGAAGTCATGGTTGCCAGTCTTCTTCTTCTTTCAGTTTAGTTTTCATTGTGGTTGGAATAGGCGAGACTGCGTCTCTGTTGTCAGCATACAGTTGACAGTTTTGGAGGACATGCTCAGCATTTTCGGGTGCCAAGTTGCAGGGGCACGTTGCTGTGTTTCCTACACCGAAAAGTTTGTGTTGTGCCTTGTCCTTAATCTGAATATAAAAAATACACTGTGCAACTCTAGAGAGGCGATTAAGCGAATCTTGAAGAGAGAATTTGGTGTGTGTATCCAGCCACCTTTCTTGGATACTAGATAGTATTAATGTCTTAGTTTCTTGGTGGTATAAGTCACTATTTGGTTGTACCATGTCACTGCTGCTTCTAGCCAATCTGTCTGCTATTTCATTGCCTTCCAAGCCACAGTGACCTGGAATCCGCTGCTTTACAGATTTTTCTACTAGAACCTAGGTAAATCAGCTGTTGCAACATGTCTATAAATGGGATGTTGACTGCGTTACCTCGTGCTGTCCAGCGGGATGCTGACTGCATCACTCGCCTCAAGCTGTTCAGCGGGATGTTGACAGCATCACTCACCTCGAGCTGTTCAGCGGGATGTTGACTGCATCACTCACCTAGAGCTGTTCAGCGGGATGTTGACTGCATCACTCACCTAGAGCTGGTCAGCGAGATGTTGACTGCATCACTCACCTAGAGCTGTCCAGTGAGATATTGACTGCATCACTCATCTCCAGCTGTCCAGCGGGATGTTGACTGCATCACTCACCTAGAGCTGTTCAGCGGGATGTTGACTGCATCACTGACCTCGAGCTGTTCAGCGGGATGTTGACTGCATCACTCACCTAGAGCTGGTCAGCGGGACGTTGACTGCATCACTCACCTAGAGCTGGCCAGCGGGATGTTGACTGCATCACTCACCTCAAACTAGCCAGCGGGATGTTGACTGCATCACTCATCTCCAGCTGTTCAGTGGGATGTTGACTGCATCACTCACCTAGAGCTGTTCAGCGGGATGTTGACTGCATCACTCACCTAGAGCTGGTCAGCGAGATGTTGACTGCATCACTCATCTCTAGCTGTTCAGCGAGATGTTGACTGCATCACTCACCTAGAGCTGTTCAGTGGGATGTTGACTGCATCACTCACCTAGAGCTGTTCAGCGGGATGTTGACTGCATCACTCACCTAGAGCTGTTCAGTGGGATGTTGACTGCATCACTCACCTAGAGCTGTTCAGCGGGATGTTGACTGCATCACTCACCTAGAGCTGGTCAGCGAGATGTTGCCTGCATCACTCATCTCCAGCTGTTCAGCAGGATGTTGACTGCATCACTCACCTAGAGCTGTTCAGCTGGATGTTGACTGCATCACTCACCTAGAGCTGGTCAGCGAGATGTTGACTGCATCACTCACCTAGAGCTGTCCAGTGAGATATTGACTGCATCACTCATCTCCAGCTGTCCAGCGGGA
Organism: Candidula unifasciata; assembly: GCA_905116865.2. Taxonomy (NCBI): domain Eukaryota; kingdom Metazoa; phylum Mollusca; class Gastropoda; order Stylommatophora; family Geomitridae; genus Candidula; species Candidula unifasciata. The sequence goes on from CAJHNH020000389.1 coordinate 342,337, forward strand.
TGTTGACTGCATCACTCACCTAGAGCTGTTCAGCGGGATGTTGACTGTATCACTCATCTCCAGCTGTCCAGCGGGATGTTGACTGCATCACTCACCTAGAGCTGTTCAGCGGGATGTTGACTTCATCACTCATCTCCAGCTGTCCAGCGGGATGTTGACTGCATCACTCACCTAGAGCTGTTCAGTGGGATGTTGACTGCATCACTCACCTAGAGCTGTTCAGTGGGATGTTGACTGCATCACTCACCTAGAGCTGTTCAGCGGGATGTTGACTGCATCACTCACCTAGAGCTGGTCAGTGAGATGTTGCCTGCATCACTCATCTCCAGCTGTTCAGCAGGATGTTGACTGCATCACTCACCTAGAGCTGTTCAGCGGGATGTTGACTGCATCACTCACCTAGAGCTGGTCAGCGAGATGTTGACTGCATCATTCACCTAGAGCTGTCCAGTGAGATATTGACTGCATCACTCATCTCCAGCTGTCCAGCGGGATGTTGACTGCATCACTCACCTAGAGCTGGCCAGCGAGATGTTGACTGCATCACTCATCTCCAGCTGTTCAGCAGGATGTTGACTGCATCACTCACCTCAAGCTGTCAAGTGAGATGTTGACTGCATCACTTACCTCGTGCTGTCCAGCGGGATGTTGACTGCATCACTCACCTAGAGCTGGTCAGCGGTATGTTGACTGCATCACTCACCTAGAGCTGTCCAGCGGGATGTTGACTGCATCACTCACCTCATGCTGTCCAGCAGGATATTGACTGCATCACTCACCTCGTGCTGTCCAGCAGGATATTGATTGCATCACTCACCGAATGCCTTCAGGTCTAGACAAATTATCACTGCAGCACCATATGCATGGGGCATCACTGGCATACAAAAGAGTCTTTTAATTGACTGACTTTAACTCTAGTCCAATGCACTTGGTATATTAACCCATTCTGTGCCAATTACTTCTACCTTATGAGGTATTTCGTCTTTTTGATCAGTCCTTTATTGCTTCTCCTCCATTGCATTCACCAGCTGTAAACTTCGGCAGAAAGTTCTGGTTGTTTATCCACTTCTGATCTTTTAGTCTTACTTTGGAGCTTGAGATTTGCTTGCACATCTGTTTTACAGATCTGGCTTATTTGTAAGCAGAATTTTGGTATCTTGCCTCTCAGGCTGATGCACTCCAACTGTGAAGGAAACGTCCATAATTAGTGGACATATGACGTGCTTGGTAGGGGAGCAGTGGTTCTACACCCCCCCCCCCCCTTTCCCAACCCCAAATTGGGCTTAAGAAAACACGGGGACAGTTTTAATTAAACTGTGTTGATGCCTGTAGATTTGTAGTTATATTGAGATGGTGTGTAAACTCAAGAGTGGGTTTCATTGCACTGGGTGTTGTTCCCTATGGCTGTCTCACAGCAGAGCAGTTAATTGTTTGTCTAAGCAGTTCACAAAAACCCAGAGCGAATTAGTGAGCCATAAACTACTTTTTCTTCTTCTTCGTGTTCACCAGCTGCTAACTCTGGCGGAAAGTTCTGGTTGTTCATCCACTTTCAGACTGCAGTCCTGTTCCAGAACCTAAGTGTTGCATCTGCATCCATTTTACAGATCTGAAAAAAACATTACATTTTGCTGTTTGTTATCTTCCTTTAAACTACATATCTATATGTGTCTGAGACAGTACATTTGTCTGTCTCCCAGATTATTACTGGTGTTAGTATTACAGGGGATGCCTCGAGTGCACTTAGGGGTAATGACTAAAGATACCGCAGCGCTGGAGACAAAGATCAAGTAGAAGACTAGATATTAAATATATAGTTTTTTTTAGACCCCTATTTCCGCTAGGCCTACATATAGGACAGCGGTGGAGACTACGATGAGGTAGAGGACTGGAGAATAAGGCTTTCACTATCCCACGCAAAGCCAGGCAGTTAAATCTAGTCTGTGAATATATACGCTTCTCACAGTCAACTTTTTGTTTTTTATCTTATTTTTCATAAATATAATTCATAATCAAGTACCCGTCCCTCTGAGGAATATATATATATATATATATATATATATATATATATATATATATATATATATAGGGAGAGAGATGATAGTGTTTGCTTTTATCCTCACAGAATGCTCAGAGGTTACATGAATGCTGTCTGAGGCATATCCTGGCTAATCCACATTGGAATATAAGGTATGAATTTTCTTCAAATGATTTTACTTATGGAAGTTTGTTATGTGCAACTTTGATCCTATATGAGTGCTGTGGCCCTAATTTTGTTTGTGTGTGTGTTGGGGAGGGGGGTTGCTAAAAAAAATGAGACCTACCGGCCCCTTTAAAGCATTTCATAAAAGGCGACAAATAAGGGGCTTGAGAAATGGATATGTTGGTCCAAAGGGCGCAGATATTGCAGTATATCTGTAAACCACAACAAAGTGTCCCAGCCATCCTTTTATAGACAAACAGAAAAAGAAGTAAACGTTTTCAGCTTTTAAAATTGAAATAATTTTTTAAATAAGTGACAATTTCATCAGCATCATTATCATGATCTTCAACATTTGCGGCCAAACCTCTTGGTCCAGACCGAATGGGTGGCACTGGCACACTGTTAGGTGGTTTATTTTAGGCTGCAACATCCTATCCTTTGGGTCATCACATCTGAATTTTAGCAAACCTTTTAATTAGTTGTCTTTTACAACATGCTTGTTCAGAGGTCCTTCTTGGCAAAGTAAACTATTTCTAATTTTATTATGGTAAATTAAAACAAAAAACTGAGGTCAGATACTAATGAGCCAGATAGTCGAGAGTCTACTGTTTACTTCACTCATTACACCAGATACTTTCTGTGCAATATATCGTCTGGAAGAAAGAAAATTAATTTGATCTTTTAATATGCTAAACACCTGTGAATCATGGGCACTAGACCAAAAAAGGAAACTGGAAGAAACAGAAATGTGGTTTCTACATAGAATGTTAAGAACTTCCTCAGACAAGTTCATATCCCTTCCTCAGAGAGGTTCATATCCCTTCATCGGACAAGTTCGTATCCCTTCCTTAGACAAGTTCATATTCCTTACTCAGACAAGTTCATATTCTTTCCTCAGACAAGTTCGTATCCATTCCTCAGACAAGTTCATATTCTTTCCTCAGACAAGTTTATAACCCTTTCTCAGACAAGTTCATATCCCCTTTCCACTTTCGTTATCAAGTCTCATAAATCTGTGGTTGGGTCACTGAGATACTGTTGCCCCAGGCCATGAATAAAACAGGGCCCTGGAGCCCACATATGAATCTTCATATGCTATATGTCAGACTTTTCGTACATTTTTGTTTTCTAGACAAGATTTCCTCCAAGGTTTTTTTGTGTTTTTTGTTCACTCATTTTTTTCTCATTTCATCATCCTCAAGTGCCTTGCTGACTGGTTTGGGCGATCATGCATCTCCACAACCTGCGATCTACAGTAGCATGTATCATTTCACAAGAACCTTCTCACATTGTCTTCTTTAGTCACTCTTTCCACAAATCTTTCCAGTAGTCACAGCATGTTCCTGTTTCCCTCTTCTTATAACATGATAACTGTCTCCTTCTGATGATTGTGATAAGTTGTCTTCATTATTTTTGTATTTGTATTTTTAAAATTTTTATACAGAGCTCAAACAGCAGATGGTTCATCAGCAAGTGATCTCAAGGATATTGCTAAATTACAGTCTGAAGTGGCTGCTATGGGGTTCCTATGTCGACTGCGGAGGTCATTTTCTACAGTCCTGTATGGAATCTTCACAGTGATTGTTGGTTAGTAACAGTGTACAGTGTTGCCACCTTAATTATTATATTTGCAGTAGCATTTACTACTAGAAAAGCGTCATCCTTCAAATCCATTAGATGGAATATGCTTCTTTATCAGGGTTCAGCAAGGTAGCAGAGATTTTTTCTTCTGCTTTTCATTTTTCACGCCAGTGGTTTTCAGATGTGAAACGCCACAGGCCTCTGTGAAGTCTGCAGTGCGACACGTGTCATTTACTGATCCATGCAACAAGGGATGCTAATTGGCCAGACCTGATATCTCTACTGCATAAAGAGAGCATGTGCAGCAGAGATTATGCTAGAAAGCTGTAAAGGCAAGCTAGAAACCTCTCTCCTACTATCTTATTGTACTTGCGAGAATGTTCTTGCTTGAGTCTCATTATGAAGGTACCAGATTATTTTTCTAATGGGAGTAGTGGCTGATTTCTTCTTCTTCGCGTTCACCAGCTGTAAACTCTGGCGGAAAGTTCTGGTTGTTCATCCATTTTTGGACTTCAGTACGGTTCCAGAACCTGAGCGTTGCGTTTGCATCCGTTTTACAGATCTGACTCATTTGTATGCAGACTGCTGGTTCCTTGCCTCTCAGGCAGATGCACTCCGACTTCGAAGGAAGTTCCCAATTAGTCGACTCTTACTACATGCTTCTGGGTAGGCAGTGGGTCTATTATTGTTGTCCCTATAATGGGGCCCCGGAACCCACACAAGGAATGGCTGATGTGATATTGGATATGTCATTGATTGTCACCTGGCCAATAAGGCATGGGCTAATTGATCACCATGTCATCAGTATGCCAGATAATCATTATGTAACAAACCTGTGTGGCTGGGGGGTGGGGGGGCACTGCCTCCTTACAAGCATGTCTGAAAAGGTAACTCAGAAGTGTTTCCTTTGAAGTCAAAGTTTATCTGACTAAGAGGTGAGTAACCAGCAGTATGCATAAAAATAAACCAGATCTGGAAGAAAAAAAACCCTGATATGTGACACAAAACATAAGTCCTAGAACAAGACTAAAAGTTCAGAAGCGGAAGAACTTTCTGCTGATATTAACAGCCCGTGAACACGAAGGAGATTAAGATGAAGAAGAAGTTTTACTTTACACAGTATTTCAGTTTACACAGTGATATGGAAAACTGCTTTTTTATCTCAACTTTAAGAAATAGGTGACTTGATGTATGATCCTAAATTGTTACATTAGCCAGCTTTTTGTATTATTATATTCATACAACATTCTATCATCACAAAGAAGAGGGGAAAAGGCTGACGTTCTTCATGAAATGAATAGCAAGACAACTGGCTCATAAACAGTATTGTTTCTGGTATAGCAAGAGGACTTGCTCATAAACATTATTGTTTCTGGTATAGCAAGACGACTTGCTCATAAACAGTATTGTTTCTGGTATAGCAAGACGATTTGCTCATAAACATTATTGTTTCTGGTATAGCAAGACGACTGGCTCATAAACAGTATTGTTTCTGGTATAGCAAGACGACTGGCTCATAAACATTTTTGTTTATGGTATAGCAAGACGACTGGCTTATAAACAGTATTGTTTCTGGTTTAGCAAGACAACTGGCTCAAAAACAGTATTGTTTCTGGTATAGCAAGACGACTTGCTCATAAACAGTATTGTTTCTGGTATAGCAAGACTGGCTCATAAACAGTATTGTTTCTGGTATAGCAAGACGACTGGCTCATAAACAGTATTGTTTCTGGTATAGCAAGACGACTGGCTCATAAACAGTATTGTTTCTGGTATAGCAAGACGACTTGCTCATAAACAGTATTGTTTCTGGTATAGCAAGACGACTGGCTCATAAACAGTATTGTTTCTGGTATAGCAAGACGACTGGCTCATAAACAGTATTGTTTCTGGTATAGCAAGACGACTGGCTCATAAACAGTATTGTTTCTGGTATAGCAAGACGACTGGCTCATTAACAGTATTGTTTCTGGTATAGCAAGACGACCTGCTCATAAACGTATTGTTTCTGGTAAATTCAAATACTCCCTCCATATTAAATGCTATAATGGTTTACAGAGGACAGTAACGGACGGTATGGTTTTTGCAAGAAATGCAAAGGTTGATCAGTATGATAATTTTTTGACACCGAATGACAAGGATACCTTGGACATGAACATTCTCGAGGCAGGAAGGTTGTCAGGTGACCAGGCGGCTTTCTGGCATGTCCTCATGAGAGCAGCATTCTTTGAGTCCCAAGGAACGCATCATACATTCATAGGTTCCTACCTAGAAGCCCAATGAACGCATGATGCACCAATTTTATTACTTTCTTTACTACCCACTGGGCCTGTGATGCTAAACCCCCTGGGACTCAAAGAGTTAAGTTGACTCAGGGGCCAAAATGTTGAAAATCAGCATCATCAGAGGCCTGTGCCAAAGCCAAGAAAATTTATTACCACAATACAACTGGCAGTAATCCGTGGGCCACTTGCTAGGACTCTGCGGGCCAGTTCAGGCCAGCGTATTTCTAGTTGAAAAGCTCTATGCTAGAGGATTATGAGTCTGTTCAGGTACACATTTGTCTCATATTTTCTGTGTTGGTTGCTCTTCAGTGCTTGCTGCCATCCTTCTGCTGTTGGCATCCATCAAGTACAAGCTGAAACAAAAAGAGGTTGAGCAGAAGGAGGTGTACGCTATGGTGGAAAATATTATTGGTGGGTTCTTGTGGTCCTTGCTGTGTGGCAGTTGTAATCATGTCTACCCTGTCTTCTAACTTGTGTGCTGTCTTCCCTGTGTGGGTTCCGGTGCCCCATTGTGTGTTTATGGGGGGTAGGGGGGGTCCAACCCACTGTCACAACCCAACAAGCATGTTGTATAAGTTGACTAATTAGGGTTTTTCCCTCAACACCGTAGTGCATCAGCCTTAGACGAGAGGCGAGGAACCGACAGTCCCGCACACATGTGAGGCAGATCTGTAAAATGGATGTGCATGGAAGACTGAAGCCCATAACTTTCTGCCAGAGTTTACATCTGGTGAATGCTAAGAAGAAGTAGTATACTGTTCTGATTCTAAATGATGTACCATCTCCACACTGAAGGTTTGCGGCAGTGTATTTCACTTTTGTGGAATATTACGAAGTGAGGGCTCCCCCAACATTCAATCACTTCAATAGTCAGACTCTGGTACCACTGTCCGAAAACTAACTTACTTACTCAATCCTGTTCTGCTTTGGGATGTAGAGGTTTTGCCAGAGAGTTTGCCAGACTTCTCTGTCAGACTTCTCTGTCTGCAGATTTCTTTTTGGCTTTGTTCCATCAAGTCCTCTGTCATTCAGGGACTGTCGGATGTGGTCTTCCCAGGGAACTCTGGATCACCCTGGTGGTCTGGCACAGCCCTAAAGCCACAAGAACAATTAAAGCTGCCCTCGCATTCGAACCCTAGTGTATAAGGATCATGAAATTGTTAATTGCATTGACTAACCTCTTATCCCCATGTTCTTCTATGCTGTGATGCTATTAAGTCCAAAATCTTACTTGGTCACTCTTTGGCTCTTTTTCCCTCCAACTTTCCTATTGTCACAATGTATTTTAGGTTTCACCTTCTCATGACACATACCTAAAGAATGTAGATTGGTATGTGTAGGGTATCCTCTATGGTAAATGACATGGGTAGAAGATGTCAATGCTGGCCTCTTACTGTGGTATAAAGATATGGCAGGTGGGACATGAAAGATACAGGTATTGAGGGAATAAAATTCCATGAACCGTGTGGTGTGGAGGAGCAGATCAGGATGGGAATAAGGGAGAAAAAATGACTGCATAAAGGTTGAGGGCTGAGAAGAAGCACTCTAAATACATGTGATGGCAACTAGGCGGCAGTGTTACCACTTTTCTTTGACAAAAGACATCCCAAATGGAGTCAAAAAATATCTAAAAACATCTACATTTGCGTGGAAAACATCCAAATGGAAAGAGTCACAAATTACATAGCAATTGATATGACTTAGCCTATAGAATCATGTCCTCATCTTTAATAAAGTCTGCCTTACAAGATCCACAAAATAAACTTAGCTTGGATGATGAAGTTGAAGCTTCAGGTCCAAAATGACTCTGGTATGCTTTAGCTGTTCCAATTTCTTTTAATACCTTATCAGGGAGCTGATAAGTGGAACAGCTTTTCCTACTCTTATCAGGCAAAATTGTATTGTCAAGATAGCATTTAAGAGGTCAAATTTCATCCTGTTTCTTAGGTTAGAGTTGATAAATTCACTCTGAATGACAAACATCTAGAAAAACATCTACCATCTAAATGTCAAAACTATCTAAATGCAAGGAAAAACATCTAAATCTGGAAGTAAAACATCCAAAGTGGCAACACTGGACTGGGCGGCTCTTGCTAGTCGTCCTCGCCCTCACCATGGCTGTGGTTCCCATAGCCCCACCTAGCACAGTATAACACTATCATCTGGATAGACGGGAACTTGCCAATAGGGAGCTGCTGTAGCAGTTTTCTTCTTCGCATTGACCCACTGTGATCTCTGGTGGAAAGTTCTGGTTGTTGGCATACTACTGGACGTTAGTCATCCTGTTCCAGTTTTGCTTGCACACACTCGTGTTACAGATCTGGCTTATTTGTTTGCAGACTATTGGTTCCTCACCTCTCTGGCAGATGCTCTTGGACTTCGAGGGGAACCCCCCCCCCCCCCTTCCCCACACACACACAACCCCCCCCCTCCCCATTAGTAACTTTGTACAACCTCTTGTTAGAGGGGCAGTGGATCATTTCTCCCCAGATTCCTCCTCCTCCTCCTCCTCAAAACTCATATGTTGTACACTTTGTTCATAGTATTCTTATCATCTTTCACACAGTACATTTTTCAAACTTGTGGACAATGTTAAAGAAAATGTCATTGTGCATATGTCTGAATTTTTTTTAAAATGAATATCTAATAGACATTCTGCAAAACCATTATGAGCAGACAAAGGGAGAGGATTCTAGTGACTCACAGTACCTAGCTGTACAGCACGTTCGAGACCAGCTACTTCCCCCATCAAAAAGGTAAGCTCTTTGTTATTCCTCAGAAAAGGGGGACAGAATAACAGATCTTCTTCTTCTTCTTCTTTGTTCACCGGCTGTAAACTTCGACAGAAACTGCTGGTTGTTTGTCCATTTGGAGTTTTGGGTGTACACCCGCTTTACTGGCTGATTTGTGTGCAGTTGGTTGTTCCTTGCCGCTCGGGCAGATGCACTTCGACTTTGAATAAAGTCCCCAATTAGTCGATTTCTTTGATATGCTTGTTGGAGAGGCAGTGGGTTCTTGTTTTCCCGACTGTGGGGCCCAAGAACCCACATGGGGAAAATGACAGATGAAAACATAAATAGGCTCTTGATGACAACATGCAGATCCTAATTTAAAAACTTTGGAAAGGACACAGCTTTATCAAATTGGTCTCACTGACTCTATTGTGTTTGGAAGTGGAGTATCAAAGGAAACTTGAGGCATATTTTTCGGCCATGTCACAAAACAGCGATGTCACATGTCATAATATGTGTTTCCCCTTGATATATACGACACTGTGGAAAAAATATCACATCACAAGGTTTATGTGACCAAAGAAGTGGAGGACACAAACGAAAGCAGAAAGACACACATAATGTGTCTGATAGTCAGACTGTTCACTGGACCGCCACTGTTCTGATGTCATTATCATCATCGTAGCCCCTAACAGATGTAATAGAAGGTGTAAGCCTCTGGCTAAAACTTTCCATATGGCTGTGTCCTTTGGACCTGTAGAGTAGACTTATCTGACTGGTTCCAGGAACGACTGGAGTCCCTCGTCTTCAAAGTCACAAAGTTGAACTTCACAGACAGCTCCTTTGTTGATGAGAACTTGAACAGCATACAGAAGCGAAGACCCAGGAGCACCTCAGAATCTGTTAGAACTCTAAAAGTTAGACTAAATATGCAGTAATCACACCAGTGCAGAATGGCATAGACTAAATATGCACTAATCACACCAGTGCAGAATGGCATAGACTAAGTATGCACTAATCACACCAGTGCAGAATGGCATAGACTAAATATGCACTAATCACACCAGTGCAGAATGGCATAGACTAAATATGCACTAATCACACCAGTGCAGAATGGCATAGACTAAGTATGCACTAATCACACCAGTGCAGAATGGCATAGACTAAATAATCACACCAGTGCAGAACGGCATAGACTTCTTCTTCTTTCATTCGCCTGAAATAAGTTGTCTATATCAGCAGTTTTGTCTCTTGTATAAATTTCACTGTTGTTGTTAGTTCATTCAGTGGTCCATAGAGTTTACGTTCCACTGTTGTTCTTTCTGGCCAAAAGGTTTGCCTTAATGTGTCAAAATCGGTGCAGTCCTGGAGTACATGCTCTGCTGTCTGGGGCACATTTCCACAGGTGCACATGGCTGATACACCTATCTTGAATTTTGTGTACATGTAACGTAATTGGTTGTGTCCTGTTCTGGGCATAGACTAAATATGCACTAATCACACCAGTGCAGAACGGCAAAGACTAAATATGCACTAATTACACCAGTGCAGAACGGCATAGACTAAATATGCACTAATCGCACCAGTGCAGAGCGGCATAGACTAAATATGCACTAATCACACCAGTGCAGAACGGCATAGACTAAATATGCACTAATCGCACCAGTGCAGAACGGCATAGACTAAATATGCATTAATCACACCAGTGCAGAATGGCATACCAAAATGTAGACAACTTCCTTTAGTACTGTTGCTTGACTCATGATTCAAATGTTGGTGAAACTACCAGTCAATGTTAGACACTTGGGTTGCTGCTGGTTTCTGACCCGTGCAGATGTGGTGACTGAATGCCACCTGGTGATGGTGGATTAAGCTGAATCTTGAAGATACCAAATGTAGCACAACACTTTCGGGCTCCGAGAACCAAACATTTAGTTTATTTAGGTTATAAAGTGATACCTTGCGTGATGTAGGTGGGTATGGTGGTGGTAGGAGCCTGGTGACAACATTGACTCATCAGGAACGGTACCAACCACAATCCTGGCGATGCAGTGGAAAAGGCCATTAGACCCTCAGAAAGCCATATAACCTTTCACCTGCCACCAACAACATAACATTACTTAATTATAGGCACTTAGAAGGCAGTGATTGGCCGTCACAAGGATGAACTTAGACCTGATAGTACCTCAAAGGGTTCAGACTTTTAAGAGTATGGAAGAGCAAGTCATGTTGATTTCGCTACTGTTCTGTCGAAAACGCAGCACGGAAACTGCTCATTCCAATGATAGGAATAAGAATCACCGATTTGTTTCCATGAAAAGATGCATATGCTAAATCAGGTAATCAAACACAACCTTTATATTTTAGATGAAAGAACAAAACATGCAAACTTTCTCTACTTTTGATCATTCGTCTCTCTCTCTTTCTGTCTGTCTGTCTGTCTGTCTGTCTGTCTCTCTGTCTGTCTGTCTCTCTCTCTCTCTCTCTCTCTCTCTCTCTCTCTCTCTCTCTCTCTCTCTCTCTCTCTCTCTCTCTCTCTCTCTCTCTCTCTCTCTCTCTCTCTCCCCCTTTCCCTTTCCCCCCAGCGCCTGTGTACCCCATTCACGCCTTGATTTCAACTGACTGACTGTGTAGTGTATATTCTTCTTCTTATTTCTTCTTAAAGAAGGTATAAAAGCCTTTATTAATCCTTTACAGCACTTACTTATGCATGAGCAAGTGTATTTAAGTGGGTACCTTTGATCTGTCATCTTTATTTAACTGGGAATCCCTTCTGCCCGAGGAGCAGGGTACGCGCAACATGGAGACACGCCTTGTAGCAAGACAAGTTTAAATGCTGAAACAAACAGAATCTCATAACTGTACTCTGTGATTCCTTTAAAGAAATAGGCCCCAACATAAATTTTTAACTACTACTACTTACCCATACAATGATAAAAGTCCTAGGTGAAAAGGATTATCTGTGACTTTTGAGAATAAAAGTTTCAACAGAATTTCAAGATATCCTCTAGCTGTGGGAAAAGCAGCCAAAAAGTGATGTTTCCAAAGACAGAAAAGATTCCTTCCACCAGACTAGGGAGTGGTTTGGTGTTGGATAGTGGTCTTTCCACAAACAAGTTCAAATCACATGGGTCTACCCCGGTTATAACTCATTCCAGGTGAATTTAGGATTGAATAAGTACCAGTTCTTCTCACTATGACTTAGACGTATAAAAAATGTACTATTTACTGAGTTTAAACCTGAACCTTTTGGGAATGAATATAACGTCTCTCTCACCCTGGGTCATTCTAAAGATAGCGTTGTTGATTAGCATGTAGGAGGACAGGATACCCAACAGTCCAAAAGCGCAGGGTTGTTGTGCTGGCTTCGTGACAGGCCAAGCCATTGAGTTAACTGTTTGTGTGTTGATTCCTCCCCACCAAAATAAATGGGTGACACGTTCCCATTCATAGGACAACTTTTACTGGCTTTGCTCTCTAGACAGTTGCAGTCCCCTGCTGACGAGATTCGGTCTTCCTGTATACAGGAGCTGAGATCAAAACATTGTGAATGCAGCATAGTCGAGGCTGCCAAATCTATCGGTCATTATCCTGCCCTGACATAGCACAACTACAAAACATGCTGCTTCCACACAAAAATACATAGTTTTCTGCATTGGACAACGCACAAAATAGCAGTCCATGTAAGGGAACAGAATGATATGAGAGAAATCACAGCTATTGAAAACATAGCAATGCTGCTATTAGCCACTTTGAAAATAGAAGTCTGTATGTCTAACAAGAATGCCCCAGATTTTGCCAAATGGAAACAGGAAAGCTGACCTCATATATTAATAACATGTGTATTAAATTTTGTAGACGAAAAATGCAGCCCATTTGGGACAAAGCTGTGAAGTTTATAGGAGCCAACGAGTCTCGCATCAGGTTAGAAACACGGCTCATTCATGGGGACGAGTTTGAAGTTTGGCATTGGATACAGGTATGTAAAACAACATCTGTGCTTGTCTTGTATGTTTTACTAATGTTATCGCAGTCGACTGCACATTGGACATTTCCATGTGGGCTCAGTCTTCTGATGCAGCAGTCACCCCAGGGTACCTCTACTGATTGTTCCAGTAAGTTGGCAATAATGTCTCCCGTCTTACCCGCCATAGATGGTATAGGCATGCTTTACCAGGTTTCACTTCCAAAGGTTTCACTTCCAAATCCCGGACACTGACATGTTTGTGTTACCAGGTTTCACTTCTAAATCTCGGACACTGACATGTTTGTGTTACCAGGTTTCACTTCCAAATCTCGGACACTGACATGTTTGTGTAATGACAAAAAGATGTCAATGTCTGAGATTTGTCATGATCCACCAGCCTAGTCTTAATAATGTCAGCTCTGTCCACACTTCTTCCTTCATGCATTGGTGCATTACTTTCCAGCTGGTCTGTTCTTCATTATCTTTGACTACAACATACCCGGATTTCTCATTTATTGAGATATTCTGTGGTTGCTTTAGAATCCACTGAAAGGCTGCATTTTCAACTAGGTTATGGCATAATGTAGTTGTTTGGTCGTTTTTTCCTCGGTTACTTTTCATTCTCCAGTTCTGGGGCCCCATTATTTTAGGGCAAACAAAAGGCCCACTGCAGTGTTTCACCTTGGCTCAATGCTTGACCAACGACTCAACAGGTTAAATTTGTAGTAAACTTACAAGACGATGGACAGATTATGTTGTGATCCACTGTTTATAACAGTCGCGTCAGTTCATCGTTGTCCTTGGTCATCGGTTGTTCTGCTAGGGCATTCGGTCACAACTGCCACCACTGGCAGTCTACAGCATCAGTCGTGTTCAGATTACCTTGCAGTTTGGAAGTCACATTTACACCAGTTGCTCATCTCTGATGTACAGTGCAACAAACATTCTCAACTACCCGATTGTTTAACACCTTGTCAATCCCGTTCCAGCCATTTTCACTGCTTGCCAGAGTCCTCATCACACTGTCAGCTCTTACAGTTCATGGCAGACACTCTTCCCACTCAACCTGACATTTCTCTCTCGCTTTCAAAACATCAACTGATCATTCCTCGTCCCCAATCCTTTCTTTCCTGCTCCATGGGTTTCTTCTTCCAATCATTCAGTCGCACACAGGCAGCTACAAGCTTACTTCTTACCCACTTCCCTGTAAGTACATGCTTAACTGGCCCTTGTCCCTTAACCCATCACACTGGGGAATTCCTTTTGACATATTGGATTTCCCACTAATTACACCCACTGCATGTCGTTAGAGGTGGCTTATTAGTGGCTTGCTGAAATGTGATGTTGATTTTTGTGTTTCAGTTGGGAGTATTCAATCTCTTGCTTCATTCTAACCAATTGTCACTGTAGTATGCACCTGACAAGTTACTGTGAAACATGACAGGCAGTCAGTTGTGCAATATACTGCTGTGTCTTTGTTCAAATTCACAACTGGGAAACCTTGCTTTGAAATTGTATGTTCTGGGCCAAAAGGAGCAGATCACAGCCCAACTTTATCATAACACAATGTGCCAGCCAACTTTTCAAGGGTAAACACAGAATGAGATTTATAGAGCAAACCCATTATACAAGCTGGTCATGGATTTGATCTTCAAGGGAAAACAGATGCTGGAAATTGTCATTTCATGTCATTCAAGGTTTCAGCTTTTTTTTTTTTAGTTGCATATCCTTTTCAGGACATTGCAGAACCAACCCCAGCATTTTTTGGCTGTTGTTTTTTTTTTTTCTAGGCAAATTTTACATTCAGTAGTCGATGATTGCTTTCTGAACAATCAGCTCTCAGGTACCATGACTTCCACAAATAAAACGATCGACAGATGAGACACTGGAACAAACTAGCCACACAAGGCTACTTGCATTTGTTCTGTACATTACATCTTTCAATCCCACAAGGTCCTGACTAATGGCTAAGGGAGTTTAGAATATCTGTACTAAACTCACTTATATACTACTTCCAGAAAGGCCAAATATACAGCCCTTTCTTGAAAAGAATGTTTTCAGAGTTCTTCAGAGTCTCCTCACTAAACATAAGATGGGGGTCTCTGTGGCAAAGTGGTCAAACCGTTTGCCTCATGATCTGAACATTATGGGTTCATTCCACAGCTGCACTCTTCAGTTCTCGAGTGCAATTTTTACAGAGATCCCTAAGGATCGTCGCCGGAGCTACAGTTTCTTGCTCTGCACGGCGCTCTTGGCAGGAGGGCTAGCGGTTTTGCGGAGAGAGGCCGAGCAATGTGGGATAAAACCAGATGCAGTGAAGTCAGTCCTCTAAACTTTAACCTTTATAAGATGTAAAAACATGTTGATTGATACATGTGAATAATACCCAAACACATACACACACAGTGCGTTGTTTGGGACAGAAAAAAGGTTAAGCCCATTCATCCACCATGGGCTGAACCTACAGGACCCTGCCAGGTACAAACTGTAGCCACAGTAGCACAGTGGCTAGATGCTTGCCTGCTGGTTTGTTTTTGTTTGTTTGTTTTAGTATCCAGAAGCCATGAGTTGTTAACTCTTAGGCTCGGTATTATGGATATCGCAACCTTTCGACCTCGATTCCATTGTAAATACTGTAAATCTGGGAGAAATGTGGCTTTTCTGCCTACCCCCGGTAGTGAACCCGGACCACGAGGAGTTCGTCACCTTGTCTCCGCGCAATCCGGTTTAGCCAGCTACGCTAGAGAGCCGGGCTTGCCTGCTGGTAAAAAGAACTTGGGTTCAAATCCACATTGAGACATGTTTTTATTAATGTCTTGGGAAGTAAAGGCACACCAAACGTTGATTGGTCTAACACCAGATGTATCGATGCTCCACAGGCAGCAAGAGGGTCCATTAATTTGGTTACATGCTAGTTAGCACTGTTAACATACCTTTTGCTCTTTATAGTCAATTTATTTAAAAAAAAATTTTTTGTTTCCTCAGCCGGCATTACATAATGGCAAGATTTGGCAAGGACAAGGTAATAATTTGGGAACATATTCGTCTTTGTCTAAAATTAATCCCGAGTACATATAATATTCAATCATGTATTCATCATCATTTTGTTTCATAATGTGTCACACATTATGAGTGATAGGGGTATTGATTGAGGTGGACCCATGGAAACAATGCCATGGACCATGTTGTGTGGAGGGGGTACATCATGAAGGGAATGACAGTGTAGGAAGGAATGATAGCAGAAAGGATGAGCATCTGAGAAAAACACAACACAGATGTTGACGACGACGGTCCTGAAATCCCCTGTGGAAGACTTTTCTTAACCTGGGCGGGTCTTGCTAATCACACTTGCCATCACCATGGGCTGTGAGTCCCATGCCTCCTTATAGCGTAATATAACACTGTCGTCTAGAAAGGTGAAAAGGTGCCAAAGAATCAATGATGTCACATAGGGCTCACAGTTTGTTATTCTGTTCTGTCCCATGCAGTTGTTTCAGCAGCACCTTTATCAGCTCTCAAAATGCCTCAGGCCTTTTGTTTCTTATTCAAGTGAAGTGCCTGTTTTGATGATTGTTCACTTCTCCTTGGAAGAATAGTCATGTTTTCATGAATACTAGGATTTATAAGCAAAGCAAATAACAGCATCACCAACCAACCATGCACAGTCATCGTCAGAGGTGACAGAGATGGGTTGTCGTGAGACTGCTGCCTTATTATCATGTAGGACAATGGTTGCCAACCCGCCTAGCCGTGACCCTTTAATACAGTCTCTCTCCAATTTTCCTCCCCTCCAACTTTCCTACTGTCATGATCTACTCCAGTTTTCTCCTTCTCATCACAGGACCAAAGAACGCAGGTTGTCTCTTTCTGATGTGGGCAATCAGTTCTCTTCGTGCGTCAGTTTTGTTCTCTTCGTGCGTCAGTTTTTTTCTCTTCGTGCGTCAGTTTTTTCTCTTCGTGCGTCAGTTTTGTTCTCTTCGTACGTCAGTTTTGTTCTCTTCGTGCGTCAGTTTTGTTCTCTTCGTGCGCCAGTTTTGTTCTCTTCGTCCGTCAGTTTTGTTCTCTTCGTGCGCCAGTTTTGTTCTCTTCGTGCGTCAGTTTTGTTCTCTTCGTGCGTCAGTTTTGTTCTCTTTGTGCGTCAGTTTCGTTCTCTTTGTGCGTCAGTTTCGTTCTCTTCGTGCGTCAGTTTTGTTCTCTTCGTGCGTCAGTTTTGTTCTCTTCGTGCGTCAGTTGTTTTCTCTTCGTGCGTCAGTTTTGTTTTCTTCGTGCGCCAGTTTTTGTTCTCTTCGTACGTCAGTTTGTTCTCTTCGTGCGTCAGTTTTGTTCTCTTCGCGCGCCAGTTTTGTTCTCTTCGTCCGTCAGTTTTGTTCTCTTCGTGCGCCAGTTTTGTTCTCTTCGTGCGTCAGTTTTGTTCTCTTCGTGCGTCAGTTTTGTTCTCTTCGTGCGTCAGTTCCGTTCTCTTCGTGCCTCAGTTTTGTTCTCTTCGTGTGTCAGTTTTGTTCTCTTCGTGCGTCAGTTTTGTTCTCTCCGTGCGTCAGTTTTGTTCTCTTCGTGCGTCAGTTTTGTACTCTTCGTGCGCCAGTTTTGTTCTCTTCGTGCGTCAGTTTTGACTCGATATCTCAAAATAATGTAGTTTTTTTGGTGTGTGTTTGTAAATATACCCACCATATCTACACGCTATACAGTTGCAGCCAGTATCAGAGCTGTTACACAGACATATTGGCTACTGCCAGGTGTAGATCGTACTTGACCAGTGGGAGCCCTAACCCTTATGTATCAGTACAGGTGGTGATGTACATATTGTGTCATTGTTAGTAATGATTTTTACATATTTTCAGAAGTGTTTACTGTGCATATCTTTTTCTTCTTCTTCACGTTCACTAGCTGTAAACTCTGGCGGAAAGTTGTGGTTGTTTATCCACTTCTGGACTGTTCCAGAACCTGAGTGTTGCACGTGCATCTGTTTTACAGATTTGACTCATTTGTATGCAGACTGCTAGTTCCTCTCAGGCAGATGTGCTCCGACTTTGAAAGAAGCTCTTAATTACTAATTAGTCTACTTTTACAATATGCTTTTGCATAGACCATGGGTCTATTCTTGTTTTCCCTATAATAGGCTCCTGAACCTACACAGGGAACTATGCATATATAGTTGCTTAAGATATACCTAATGAGAGATGGATGAATAAAATAATGCAAGAAAGGAATGATAAAGCAGAATGTTTGAATGAGCCTGCATGTGATCACAAAGTATTATCATTACAGCTGTCTGGACAGATCCACAGATGCAGTGATTTCCTCTTCAGCAGCTCCACAATTGTAAAATGACTGATGTTGCCTGTTCTCTGTTGGTTGATTAGATGTTCCCTTGCTGAAATGCTCATTTCTTGCAGCTCTGGGTTTGCACCACCCCCCCCCCCCCCATATACGTCAGTCTAGGCAGACAGGCTGAGATAACTCCAGGTTCCATTCTTAAGTCATTTAAATAAAAAAATGTTTACTTTTTGTTTTCTGTTGTTGTTCTTTTACTGTCTCTCTTTCCATGTGGGTTTGTGGGTTCCAGGGCCCCATTGTGTGGAAAACAAGAATATACCCACGCCTCCCCAACAAGCATGTAATAAGAGTCGACTAATTGTGGACTTCCTTCACAGTGCAGATCTGTAAAACAGACGCATACGCAAAACTCAGGTCCTGGAACAAAGTCCAGAAATGGGTGAACAGCCAGGTATTTCCACTGGGGTTTACATCCGGTGAACACAAACTCTCTCTCTTTCTCACTTTCGCTTTGTCCCAGAGGAATCGACAGTGGTGCATTTATCACCTGTTAATTCTTGACTGTAATTAATTTTTTCAGCATTTGGTGAGAACAGTGAGAACAAGGGCAATAACCCAGTCATCTACAGCCCGACCCCATGCCTGAAGATCCGCAACATGTTTGACAGCAATGTGTGAGTTGTGGTCTGTTGTCCTCTTCAGCATCTCAGGAGAGCCTGCCGCGTTAATCTTGTTTTCTTCTCTGTTCACTCTGGTTGACACATGTTGTGGTTTAGGCTTTGTCATCTTGTGTCTTTCGGCGCAACACATTAGACTTCAGCAAACCTTAAATTGTCGCCTTTTATGACATGCTTGTTGAAAGGCAGTAGTCTGTTTTCTCTTCAAATGGACCCCGGAACCCACATAGTTACAACGTATATCAGTACAACACAGTTTTTGGCGTCGTCATCTTGTTTTTCCTTGGTCTCTTTCAGTATGTTGAACATTAGTGATAAACACAAATATACTTGGGAGGTATTATAATACTTTATCTGTCTCTCTGTCTCTCTTTCTGTCTCTCTTTATCTCTCTCTCTCTGTCTCTCTCTCTTTCTCTCTCTCTTTCTCTCTCTCTCTCTCTCTCTCTCTTTCTCTCTCTCTTTCTGTCTCTCTGTCTCTCTCTCTAAATATATATATATCTATATGTGTGTGTAATGGAAGGTGTAGTGGCTAAATGCTCTGCCTCTGGCCCTTCTTAGCTTCAAATCAGCATGGAGTCAAATATTTTTAACCAATGATCTTGGCTCCCAGGACGACCAGGCCTAACATGGATACCAGGTAAAGTCCTTGGAAGTAAAGGTGGCCGGCAGATTGTTGACCACATCCATCGAGGGCTGATTAATCTGTAAAAATAGTAGTTTAGCATAATATGTCTGATGCCCAGATATATGAATATGGGTGTGTAGGATGCATTGATATACAGTCTCCGAATAACAGTCCTAAATTACCGAGCCTTAGAAAACTCCCCAACAGGGCCTCAGTGGTGTGTAAAATTAGGATTTCTTTCCAGCGAGTTTACACCAGGGGCGGGCAGCAAATCTCGCGACTAGTCCTGCCTTTGTAACGTTGCAACTGTTTTATTTGCATGCACAACCCTTCAGTCGCTAGTGTTGCGGTTCTACTGTTGTGAGAGATTCTGATGGCGGTGTCATAATTGAAATACTCGTTGCCCTAACCCTAAACTTAGGGCCCAGGGAAGAAGTTAAACCTAGGACCCAGGGGAGAAGTTAAACCTAGGACCCTGGAGAGAAGTTAAACCTAGGACCCAGTGTTGGAGCTGATGGTCTGCCTGTCATGTTGATAATTCCGTGAAAATTTTTTTGCATTTTGTGAAATTGTTGCTGGAAATTAATCCTACTTTTGCCCCGGTGTACTTGTTGGAATGGAGTCCGCAATTTACATTTGACCGAGGCCCCCGTTAGGGTATTTTCCTAGCCTCGATAATTTAGGACTGTTTTTCGGAGGAGAGCCCAATATCATCATCATCAAGGGCCTTGCTGACTAGTGTGGATGATCATGCCTCTGCACAATCTGTGATCTTCAAATCTTCAACAGCATCTACCAGTTCTTGTGCTGACACCCCTGCATGCCATGACTAAAGGCTGTCAGGGATTGTCTCGTGTTATCTTCCTGTGCATCTTTTTTTCCACTCCTCGGATCTTCCCAGCAATCATATCATGTTCCCATTTCATTCTTCTCATAACGTGACCAGAAAATCATGACTGTCTCTTTCTGTTGTTTGCGATAAATTGCCTTTGAGCCTCACCTCTCTCAAAACATGTGGCTGTCCAAGGAATTTTAAGGATTCTTATACATACAGTGTAGGGACGTATTGAATTCCTTTAAGAAATAAAAGTTACTCACATGTCCTGTTCAACACCTAGGCATTCTTTGACTGTTGTTTGGTTTCACTAGGCAGTTTGATATTGCCAGTTAGTTACTTATCTGACTTTACTCACATTACTTTCTACTTAGTTACCTAACTTTACTTTTTACTTAATTAAACTTTACTTTTAACTTACTTATCTAATTTTACTTACATTTGTGTTTACTTATCTAATTTTACTTACATTTGTGCTTACTTAGGTAACTTTTCTTACATTACTTTTTGCTTGCTTACTTATTGTCAGGGTTCGCCCTGTTATGGGACAGTTCAGTATGATGATGATGAATCTCATCATCGTATCCTGCAACCCTTAGTGCAACTCAGTACGTGTATACACACACAAAAACGAGCATGTATGCATGAGCGAAGCGTGGCTTGGTCATTGACCAGCGGATTTACGAAGGTTTTGACCATCGTGTGAACGGGTGTGCAGAGTAGACTCTGCACATTTTGGACCGGACGCTGGATGCTGGCGTGGGGGACTGCTAGAAAACTGGACGTGGGACGAGAGAGGAGATTGTGCTAGATTTTAGTGACAGTACGTTTTGACTTGTAGAAAGGTACCTGTGTAGTTATTAGCTGTAACGCGTTCTGTTCGTAGTGTCGTTAAATGTATTTCCTTCGTTACAGAGTAGACAGCATGTGTCCTAGTTAGATGTCAGTTAATATCTCATGTAAGGTAGTAGCTAGACTGTGTCAGTAGTTGTAACTAGAAGCCAGACCATGCATTGTTGGTGGCGTTAACACTGTCGACGCACTTAGGCCTACACGTTGCGTATGCCATAGCGTCTTTGGCATTGGGAGACAGCGGTTGAGCTGACACTGTACTGGGAGAGTGGTAGCGGCTCAGAGCTTATTTCATGAACGTGTAAAGGCGCCTCTAGCGATTTTAAAGTTAGACGCGGTCTGGTTTCAGAATAAGGAGCGCTACTCCTCCTGAGGTGTACCACCCCTTCGTTTGCATCTTTGATAATAAAGATTGTGTGTGTGTGTTGCAACCTGTGTTTGGCTTGAGTGTGTTTGTACGGTGTTTTCCTGTCATTAGCCTATAGCAGATCCAATGGAATCGAACCCTAGACAATTAAGTTCCTGACACTTATCTAATTTTACTTTTTACTTACTTATCTGACTTTACTTTTTCTTTACTTATCTTAACTTTACCTACATTTGTGCTTACTTATCTAACTTTACTTACATTCTTACTTTAATAACTTTACTTACATGTGTGCTTACATATGCAACTTTACTTACATTATTTTGTGCTTACTTATATTTGTGCTTACTTATCTACTTTTTACTTACTTATCTAACTTTACTTACATTTGTGCTTGCTTATGTAACTTTACATTACTTTCTACTTATCTAACTTTGTTTACATTACTTTTTGCTCACTCAACTGACTTTACTTACAAATCTTTTCACTTATCTAACTTTGCCTGTATTAAGTTTTACTTAGTTATCTTATCTTTACTTACATTACTTTTTACTTACTCATTATGCTTTACTTGCATAATTTTTTTACTTATTTAACTGTACTAACACACTACTATTTAATTACTTATTAACTTTGCTTTACATTACTCTTTACTTGCCAATTTGTAATTTTTTCTGTTGTCTGGACAGTGAAAATGAAGACAACTGGGAAGACTGTGTGACAGATGCCATTTTGGAAAAGTGTAAGACCATTGACAGCATTGTACATATCTTTGTGGACGTTGACTCGAGGGAGGGCTGTGTCTACTTGAAGTGTTCCAGCTGCGAAGCAGCAGGCAAGGCTCGGCTTTCTCTCCATGGCTGGTGGTTTGATGGTGAGTAGTGTCTCAGGTCAGATGTCATCACGAGGCAATCATGGCTGTGTCGGGGGTTCTAACTTGATCACAACCGGGTCACCTCATAATTACCCCTTTGCTGTGTCTGT
Source organism: Candidula unifasciata (assembly GCA_905116865.2). Lineage (NCBI taxonomy): Eukaryota > Metazoa > Mollusca > Gastropoda > Stylommatophora > Geomitridae > Candidula > Candidula unifasciata. The sequence goes on from CAJHNH020000389.1 coordinate 364,718, forward strand.
GAATCAAAAATGCCCGTCACTGTCCCATGTGAAGAGTCAAGCAGGCTACAATTCTGCACACATGTTAAGATGCATAAGGCAGCCTCCAGAGGTGCCAACACATACAGTCTGTCACCGTCACTGCTATCCATTTGCTGACAAATGTAGCAGTTATGACAAAAACATAAGCAAGTTCACACAAATTACTGTATAAGGCACTTCATCAGTTCTGTGGCAACAGCTATTTTCTGAAGAACAGACAGTATTTCCTGTTAAATTCACAGCTCATAGTGTTATACCAAGCACTGAACTGTGTAGCTGGCCAGCAGAAACAAATATGATGAGAATATACCAGATGAGAATATACCAGACACACTAATTCAATCTCATGTAGTGTAACCCTCAATCAAGACTTGGAGTCATACACTTATTTAGGCAGTTTTTTTTTTAGTAGCCAGAAGCCATGAGTTGTTAACCCTTAGGCTCAGTATTATGGATATCGCAACCCTTCAGCCTTGATTCCATGATAAATACCGTAAATCTGGGAGAAATGTGGACCACAAGGAGTTCGTCACCCGGTCACCATGCAGTCCGGTTTAGCCAATTACGCTAGAGAGCCGGGCATTTAGGCAGTAATGAAGATAGGGGAACTAATAGATATAAAAAAAATATGAATAAAAAAAGCAAGAGGAATTTTCAACACTAGGAAATTTGTGCAAATAAATCGGTGGAAATGGAAATTAAAACCAGTACCAGCTTAAAATATTGACGTGTCCTGTCAAATGAGTACTGCTGTATAGAGCAGAAACACAGAGAACAACTAAAACAAATGACTAACGAACTACAAACACTCATTAACTGGTACCTGTGAAGACTAGAGGAGATTAATGGCTATCTCTCCTTCCCCCTTTTTTTGTTGTTTGTTCCCGGTTGTAAACTGCGATGGAAAGTTCTGGTTGTTTGACCAGTTCTGGACTTTGGTTCTGTATGTAAGTTGTACCCCATCGGGACATCACACAAAGCGATAGACACCTGATGACACAAGGTGCCACTATGTGGATAAGAATCACCCGTGGAGAGGTCCCAGAGGTCCCTGTTCAGCCGTCGGGCCACATTTATGGCCCAGCTATTTTCAGAACCCCGGGCAAAATACAGGGCGGGGCTTTAAATAACGAAAGATTGCATCCCACATGGGGACGACTAGCTTAAGTCCTATTTCCGGAACTTAAATTATGCATGCACGTCCGTTTTACAGATCCGGAATAATTGTATACATACCTCACGGTTCCTCCCCTCTCCCGTAAATGCACTCCGACTTCAAAGAAAATACCTCTAATTGGTTGCCTTTAACGACATGCTGGTTGAGGGGGAGTGTGGGAAGTCTGTTCCTTTCTGCCCAGTACGGGGCCCTTGGAACTCCTACAAGGAGTACCCATTAATGAGGCAGGGCCGGTCCCAGAGCTATACTGGGCAGAAAAATTGCTACCAGCTGAATGGATTAAACCTGGACCAATGATATCCCACTCCGAGATGTGGGCTCATACATCTGTTAAGACAGTAATTAGATAAAGATGTGGGCTCATACATCTGTTAGGGCAGTAATTAGATAAAGATGTGGGCTCATACATCTGTTAGGGCAGTAATTAAGACGTGGGAACTGATACAGATATTAATATGCGAGTCAAAAGGCAACTTTTCCTAGTGCTAGGGAAATTGTGGCAGTCAATTGAAGTTGACATTTTTAATTATAATGTCAACTTAGTATTTCTATATTAAGCGAAAACATAAGGAGCAACTGAAACATGACGAACAAGTAAAACATGAGGAACAAGTAAAACATGAGGAACAAGTAAAACATGAGGAACAAGTAAAACATGAGGAACAAGTAAAACATTTACTAATAAACTGCAAAAATTCATGAACTGATGCCTGCACAGAATAAAGGGAGTTAAAGGGTATAATAGAATGACTGATGTTGAGCTTTGTGAGAGAACTAAACAAATTCCAGTGAATCAGGAGCTAGTGGATGCTGGCATTGGATAGGGCACAGTTTGCAAAAGCCTGAGAACAATATAGCTAGAATGTCTTTGCACCGGAGCCCACAGGGGCATAAAAAAAGGGCAGACCCCAAAAAAAAATCACACAGAGAAGGGAGCTAGAGAGTAACGTTAAAAAGGTGTGGAGGACATGTGTGAGCTGCAGTGGCAAAGGATAGTTCTTTGACATAATATGGTTGAGGACCTGTGCTTAAGGGGGGGGGGGGGCAAAGAGCAGAAGACGAAAGAAGAAGAAGACTGCCCCAGCAGCTAAACGCCACAGTGTTATTGCAGCCTTTGGTTTTGCAGTACCTAATAGATTTGTACTTTATCTTCCAACAGGTCGACTGGTTACAGTAAAACATCTGAAAACTGACCACTATCACAAACGGTGGCCAGAGGCGCGGGATGCCACAAAGCCTTTAAAACCATCGACTGACCAGATGCGGTCACTGTCGCAGCCCTACTACCGCTCTTCCTTAGAAATGACCTAACACAGAACTCAAGTGCATTTATGTGGTTGTAATACTTTCCGATGGAAGTGATAACGTCACTGAAATTATGATGCTCACTGTTAATGCTTAGTAAACTACCCTGCAGCTTATTATTATTAACTTTTTTTTTTTTTTTTTTTTTTTTTATAAAGTATCTGTTTTCTTTGACCTCCATACAACATCCTGCTCTGCCAACATCCTGGCTAGAAATGTTAAGCTAGCAGTTTTCTTTGTTCTTGTTGTCATCTTTTGCCTAGTTTTCCTTATTTATAAATCAGTGTTTCTGCTATCTGTGTTTTTGTACTGATTACCATATTTTAGCTCAGCTTACTGTCAGTTTAATTTTTTGTTCCTGTTGTATCTATAACAGCGATCATGTTTCATTAATTTTTTAGATATAAGAACAGTAAAATATTTGAAGTAATCTTCGCCCATTGTGTACATCAATAGTGAGCACACAGTGTATTGATATTAACAAATGTATTTTTTGGCATATTTTGCTGTGTCTCATCAAGTGTACTGTTACAGACTTGACATCAGCTTACTGAATCTTTATCCACCGATGACACGGCTGAAAACTTAAATGTCACCCTTGGTTTTGATAATGTTTTTGTGTGAGTGTGTGTGTGTGTGTGGCAGTTCTTAATAATAATCAAAGTCACAGCCAGCAGACTGTTCTGAAATATCTCACCTTCACTTTCAAGGTTAAAACCATCAAGAAAATCTCCGGTAGCATCAGAAGTATTCCCCAAACTGTTCCACCATGCTGGCTCTGACGATCAGCTACCAGTCATCATTACCAGAATATCTGACTAACACGTCGACCCCCCCCCCCCCCCCCCCCCACCCCCTCCCCCTCCCCCAATCCCCCAAGAAATTTTATGACAAATTTATTTCAAGCACAGCTGAATTATTTTCCTTGAAGAAACGGAGAAATTAACAAACCAACTGCTTTACATTTGTCGCAAAAATCTTAATTTTTAACACGACGGCTAGCATCCACAGTTCAATCATGGTAGTCAGTTGGTTGAGGCTTGAATTTGAAGCCTCTAAGATAGTGAAGCTCAAAACATGAATCACATGGCTAACCTTTAGACTTCTTTGGTGAGTTGTACAGTGGAACAAAATCCAGTGCGATGTGTGTGTGTGTGTGTTTTAACTAAAAGGAATACTGTTTTGTGCTTTATTGTATGTTGATGTGGCAGTTCACATGACAAGATATAACACCCAAAAAATGCTGGACAATGAAGTCTGCTATATATTGTTTATGCCCTCATTATATAAATAGTAAAGTATGAGGGGAATATGTTTATGTGTTGACTTGTTCGCTGCATTTATTTCTTGAACAGTGACATAGGGCATATTGAAAATTAGAAATGTCAGATGCGTTTTTAGCCCTTCTGAGACCCCGACGGGGAACTAGCAATTAGAAAGTCGTGTTGTTAAGTCTCTGGAGATGCAGAAATACAAAAGAATAGGTTATATTTTGAGGAAACAACAACAAAATCAAATACAAAAGAATGGGTTATATTTCGAGAAAACAACAAAATCAAATACAAAAGAATAGGTTATATTTCAAGGAAACAACAACAAAATCAAATACAAAAGAATAGGTTATATTTAGAGGAAACAACAACAAAATCAAATACAAAAGAATAGGTTATATTTAGAGGAAACAACAACAAAATCAAATACAAAAGAAAAGGTTATATTTAGAGGAAACAACAACAAAATCAAATACAAAAGAATAGGTTATATTTAGAGGAAACAACAACAAAATCAAATACAAAAGAATAGGTTATATTTAGAGGAAACAACAAAATCAAATACAAAAGTTTTGGGATTGAAAACTGAATTGCTGAAAGAGACTTGAAAAAACAAAAAAACTTGAAATATTTGGGCCACATTAGAAGACTTTTGTAAACTGAGGGGAAGCCGCATGTCCGGCAAGTTTCAGTACCCTGAGAATGCCTTAACTATGCATTTCTGCGGTGGTGTGGCTACGAAATACGTAAATACCATTGACTGGTTTTGCGCCTGATCAAATGTTCAGAAGATCAAGATATGAATATATAAGAGACAGATTCGCAGGGGGGGGGGGGGGGATGATGTCCTAAGAACCAGATAGCATTTTTTAAAGCCTAGTTGACGTAAACATTTTCCCTCATACATCAGGGATAGAGGTCACTGGACGAGTCATTTGATACATGTGTCTTTTGTTTTTGGCCCTAGGAAATATATTTCATTTAATGCTTCATTATCTTTGTGTTTATTGACTACTTCCTTTAAATATTTGGAACAAAATTAAACAGTGTACATAAATACATTGTTTACAAATGTATCCGTGACACCTGTAAATTGTTTTTGAAAGGAACATTTCAGGCGATTCCTATGGGTTCGGGGCCCCTTTTTATAGCGCTCCAGTAGGGTGAAAGGGTTATCGGCAAGTGAGTATGCAGTAGACATACAAGTGGGAAGATGATATCAAGCGATGAACGAACAGCAGTTTCAGAAAGTTCACAACCAGGGCACGAGACATAGTTTTGGAGATCCATTAAAGTCAACCTTCATTGTGAATATGGCACCTCACAAAGGGTATCAAACACTGATGCTGCGTATCACTTTTGTCTGTTCTTGTGTGCTCTTGGTTTGTGCAGTTTGTTTTATTTCTGTAAATTGTAACAAAATATAAATGCACAAATGACATTGCTGATAGTTCATCTGTCTTTTTTGAATGAATGAGTTTTTGGCGCCCCCCCCCCCCCCCCCCCCTCGATGGGAGGCGTTGGGTGGGGTAGATCCCCTACCCAACACCATTCCACCCCTCAGTTATAAAGTAAAAGGCCCTTTGCCAAGCCTCCAGGCGTATTGGGCACATAGGGCTAGGCGTTTTATAGACCAGTCGGCACTTGGTGGGTGACGTGGCCAGCATCACGCTGGTCGCCTTTACTTCCCAGGACTACACCTGGTACCCACTCAGGGCTGGGAGCTAAGGTCATGTCTGAAAACGAAAATGTCCCTAAACCCACGACCCCCCCCCCTCCCCCCCCCCCCCTCCCCCACCTCCAGTAGCTTGTAAATGGTGACTTATTAGACGTGTTTCCTAATGACATATATGAATATTAAATGGGATAGACCCTGAAAAGCGAATAAATTAAATACGTTTCTGGATAGCCACCTTGTGTTCAAATTCCTTCAATAAATTATGATTGTTGTATAGATTGCTTGTTGTCTTTCAGTCTAATGAGAATGCTTCCAGATAATTTATATTTTTAAAAAAAGGCATTTGTCCGACTGAGGGCCCCTTTGGCCATGTATACAAATTCTCTTTAGTGTATACATTGTATAATTTTTCAAGTATATAATCTATTTGCCATTTAGCATAATAATAACTGGATTCAGAATTCTCCTGTTTTTCTCTTAGTTAGTTAGTTAGTTAGTTAGCTGGGTTATCCTCATTGCACTCCGGACATGTCCATAGGTGCTCAGATCCTCCCCTCAGTATGAACCCCAACGTCCGATGGCTAATAGTACCAGTTCTATGTTGATTAACAAGTCTTCTGGCGTAGCTGGTGTGCGTCTCGTTTTTTGCTGTGCCGATCTTAATTCCCAAGTCTGCCATTCTGGCGAGTGATGTGGATTCACTGCCACCAAAGTCCTCTATCCTTCCCATTTCTCTGAGGGCATTGATAATATCAGCATGATCCATAGGCTGACCGTCGGTAGTAATAGCGGATCCAGCCAACCTGTCAGCTCTTTCATTTCCATCGACGCCTGCGTGTCCCGGAACAAAAATAAAGGTGACTCCACGAACAGTGGACTTCTGTAATGATTCAAGCCATTGTCTTCGCACTGAACCTGCCTGAACCCTCCGGATCATACTCATTGAATCACTGAGTATACACACGCGGGTGTATTTTTGTGATTCAAGCCAGGCAAGCGCTTGTGTCACTGCCATCACCTCCATCGTCATGCTGCTGGTTGTCATGGAGAAGGCGCTGTTGGCTTCTTTGACTGTTCTGCCCGCTGAGCGTGCTGTAAATGCCCATGCGCTTCTTCTTTGGCGTATAACGGATCCGTCTGTATAGATTATTGCATCTGCTTCGTCTGAATTTTCACCGATAAGAGCGTTGACCTCTGCATTAACAGCAACAGGATTCTCTTCTCTACATCGCCTGTTGAGTGTGACAATACAGGAAAATGTACAAATAAACGCCTGAGGCACAGGTATCCATTCTGCACCAGGTATGATGTCGGTTAGGCTGCATATTTGCCTAATAACATCTTCTGCCCGACCTAGCCACGATTTCCCCCTCTTCAGTCTGTCGCCCCTTTCACTAAAAAGCGCTTGATGCAGTGGGTGTTTCTTATCAGCGCATATTTTGAGATATGCCCGAGCCCTCCACATCCTGATCCTTTGGTTCATTGTTGGAAAGTCAAGTAGATACCTCATTGCTCCACAGGATGTGTCTCTAGTACATCCCAAAATAATGCGCATGGCTTCATTTTGCACCTTTTCGAGTCGTTCAATCTGGGTAGCACTGACAGTGAGGATGGCCAGAGCGTATTCAATGGGGGAAAGGACCAGACCGTAGAATAGAAGTATTAGTAGTCTTTGCTCAATATTGGAAGCAGCCATAATCCTCATTGCAGATAGACCTTTGCGTGCTTTTGTTATCACATGGTCAACGTGTTCCCTGAATGACAAGCTGCGATCGAACCTCACCCCAAGAAACGTCATGTTTTTCTCTTGTTTTAATGGACCAACATCATGGCACACGAGCAGTAAGCCATAAGTGATTTGTTCTTCTTCTAACTCAAGTCTGAGTCCAAAGAAGCTCAGCACAGTGCACAAGCTCTGTAGCGCTGGCGAGGATCCTAAAATACTTTGGGTAGATTTTTAACTCAAAATTTTGCCCCGGCAGCGCTGTTAGGCTACTCTTTTGGATTTCCAACTGCCACGGGATTTTTTCAAATGTACATAACAATGCACACGGGCGTCCGATCTCACTACCCAGAGACCAGAGGGAATTACTAGAAGTCCAAGTCCACGTGAAGAAATACTAGCCCTTACCGGGGATTGAGCCTGGAACTTCTAGCACTCGAGGCAGATACCATTCCTCGAGACCATGCAGCACTCTGGCATAATAATAATATATTGCATGTCAGGTGACAGAAAAGTAAAAGCTGTCTGCACAAGAAAAGTTAGTGTTCCTAAACCAGAAGGCAGACCAAGAAGATGACAGAAAAGTAAAAGCTGTCTACACAAGAGAAGTCAGTATTCGTTAAATAGAAGGTAGACCAAGAAGATGATGAAGAGATAACATCTAGGCAAACCTACAAACAATGTCACAAATTGGAAAGAGAAGGCCAACCAGAGAGAGGAATAGAGACAAGTGGTATCTGCAGCAATAAATACCAAGGGCTCAGAATACTGAAGAAGAAGATATAGTGAATGGCAAATAAATTTAACATATTTGAACTAATAGGAAATGTATAAACATGTACTTTTGAAGAGAATTTCTTTGCATGGTTAAAAGGAGCCTCTTAGCTCCCTGGGATAAAGGGTGGGGTAGGGATCTTAAAGTCTTGACACCACCTCCCTCCTTTTGTGTGTGTGTGTGTGTGTATGTAGCTATTTTGTAAGGCTGGAAAATTGAGGAGGGGGGCTGAAGAGGCTCCTATGTTTTCTTTGTGTTGGCGTGCCAGTGCCCATGTCCACCAGTCTGGATAAGTATTCTTCGCTACCACATGCAGCTCTTCCCATGTTCTCCCTATTCTTTAACTTTGCTCTCTTGCTCCCTTCTTTATATTGGGGGGGGGGGGGGGGGGGGGGGGGGGGGTCTTCATTTCTGTGCCCCTGTGGGTTCCAGTTCAAAGACATTATAGTTATATTGTTCTCAGGTTTTCTCAGCGTGTGTCTTATCCATCACCAGCATTTTGTCTTCACCTCTTGGTTCACTGGAACTTGTTTAGTTCTCTCCTAAAGCTCCACATTAGTGATTCTATCATACTATTTAATTCCCTCTATCCTTCGCTGGCACTAGTTAATGAATGTTTGTAGTTTATAGTAATTGTCTTAGTTGTTCTCCATGTTTCCGCTCCATACAGCAGAACTGATTTAACATTAGAATACAAAATGTTTCGTTTAGTAATAGTTATAATTTCTTTTTGACCTCCACAAATTTCCAAGTGCTGTTAAAGCACCTCTTGCCTTTTGTATTCGTATTTTACTATCTGTCATTTTCCCTCATCTTTGTCTACATTACTGCTCAAATAAATGTACTCTTGGAGTGGGGTACCATTAAGAGAAACCTCATTACTTGTTGCCTGATTTATTCTCATTATCTTTGTCTCTTCCTTAGATTTTCAGACCTGGCTGTTGGAATCTCACATCAAGTATATTTAATTTTGCATCTGATTCCGTGTGTGGGGCAGAAGAGCAATGGGGAAGTCCACGTCATCAAGTTATTTTGTAGGGGTCCACTGAATTCCATTCTTGGGATTAGCAATTGTCTTCATAATCCAGTCTGTTGCCAGTAAAAATAATAGAGGTGACAAAATACATCCCTGTTGCACGTCTCTTTTTATTTTAAATGTATGTTAGCTTTCCATGAAGAACTCATGTCTTTGTATGTTGCCTTTACTAAGCTAATAATATTCTATGGGATTCCATAGTGCCCCATTTCTTTCCAGAGAGATTCCCTATCAGTGCTGTCAAGAGCTTTTTCATAGTCTTTGAATCAAATTCAATACTTTGCTCGATTATTTTTTGTAATGTGGTTATGTGGTCAATGCAGTATGTGTTTGGCCGAAAACTTGCCTGTTAATCTCTTAGCTTTTTATCAATAGCATCTTTTAATCTTTCCAAAATAATTCTACTTAATATTTTTCCAGGAACTGACAGCAACATAATTCCTCAATAGTTTCCACACTCCTGTAGATCACCTTTTTTGGGCAGTTTCACAAGATATCCTTCCCTCCAGTCTGCTGGTTTTTCTTCACTCTCCCAGACTTTACTAATTTACGAGGGGAAGTCAATAAGTAAGTCACATATGGTTGATTTAAAAAAAAAATACTAAAGTGGATAAAAGCTTGGAAAACCTGTTATTTTTACACATAATTTCCACCAACATTGATGCACGTGTCCCATCGTTTTATCAGTGCTCCCAAACCTGCTGCATAAAGCTGCTTGCTCTGTTTTTCTAAACCACATTTTCACTTCACATTCAACTTCTGCGTCATTTGCAAAATGTCTCCTATTAAGGTGGGTTTTCAGTGACAAAAAAGGGGAAAATCGCTAGCGGTTGAGTCGGGGTTGTAAGGTGGATGGATGTTTCAGGATATCTGGAGGAACCGCTGGTCTATTTAGAAGTATTTCAAAATATTCAGTTCCTGTTCATTTGATCTTCAGTGTTGGTAAGTACCTTTCCTTGTTCATTTTCAATTGATTCAGTTTGCTGACTGTGTATACCTACTAATTTCCTTGTGTTACTGTAAAGATCTCTGAGGTTTCCTTTTGTTGCTGTCTCCACTTCTTGCGCTAGGTCATCTAAATATTTCACTTTATCTGCAATAATATGCCTCCTAATTTCCATATTAGCTTCTGTGTATTTTTTCTGAGCTCTAGCTTTAGCAGCTCTAGTTCTGATATTGTTGTCTGCCTTTTTACTTTTCTTTTTCTTGAATCATTTTTATTCTTTCTGGTGCTGTCCATGTTTTATGTTTCTGTTCTTTCTTACCAAGGACTTCTACACAAGATTCTTCCCAGATTCCCTTGATCTGATCCCAGCAGACTTCAGAGCCCACATTTTCAGCTAACTGCAGAAACACCTGGTACTTATTAGAGACTGTTACTGCAGTTATGTCTCTAGCCCTAGTATTTTCACGATATGGGACACGCATGCATTGATGATATCACATTCAGCACAATACAGGACTGATCATAGCAACCGTCGGGTTGCTCGTTGCCTCCAACGCTTGCACAACCCGGCAGACAGA